>OX451219.1:27920888-28470550 GCA_949628195.1 Phasia obesa | reverse complement strand
ATTTGCGAAATATTTTCAGCCACTTTTGCAGTGGTTTTTTAAAGGTTATGCAGATTAAGATATCTACATATATACTTTTCATATCATTGCTTATTGCAAACAATTTTTAATTACATAGTTAAAAGATGTATTATCTCAGTAAAGATTTATACTAAAATATTATTTAATTATTTAATATTAATTTAATTACCCATAAAGTTTTTTTTTTTAAATAAAAAAGCAATTTATTTGTTGGGGGAAAAGAGCTAGTTACTATACGTATTTTACTGGTTGCTAAGGCCAATTAATCTGCGTATTTCGATTCGAAAAGAAAATCATTCGAATTTGTATGACTTTGACATTGTGTTTCGAAAAAGATTTCTTTCGAATCGAAATACGCAGTAGCCTCCCAGGAAACCTATTTCTATTAACTTATACACTTCCTATTGTGTTTTGTAGAATTTTATTACTTATAGGCCCATTATTATAACTTGGCAACAGCTAAAGTTAGGATTTTGTTGGCAGCGATAAGTAGTTTTTCGTTATAATAACGAGGATAATGATCATTGCTATAACTTGTTCTTAAAGTACGTGATAGTTCAAGGTTGGTTTTAGCTTGCTTATAATAACGAAGAACTATTTATCGCTCCAACAAAATCCTAACTTTAGCTATTGGCAAGTTATAATAATGGGTCATAGAGTATTTTTGGCTTCTCTAAAATTAGGAAAAAGGTTTTCCTGATGATCTGGCCTGAGCAACCAGTGAAATGCGTATAAGAACTAGCTCGATTCCCCCAACAAATACATTGCATTTTTATTATAAAACATGATGGGTAATTAGCATAATATTAAATAATTATTATTTTAATTCCCAAAAAAATTTTATAAATAACTAAGATATTAATGTTTGTGATGCCTAGTATTAACAATATCTGTTTCAACTTTTAAATCACGTTTAAAATTTTACGAAATTTATACCAAAACCATTTTATTAAATATTTATTCGCATACATATCGACTTAATTTGTATTCGCACTAGCTAAATCGTTATTCGTTACATCCCTAAACTTAATTTTTAAAACCTGAACTTAAGACTTGATACAAAACAAATTAGAAGTAAAATAATTTCACACCATAAAATACTTAAAACTCTTCATAGACAACCGTTTTTCTCTATCACAAGTTTTTAGTACAAGTACAAGATAAAAATAGTTCAGCTTAAAAACTTTAGGAAAAATTTAAATTTATTATAATTATAAAAAATGCTTTAGCTTTATATTAAAACCAGTGTCTAATTAGTTTAAAACTAAAAACTATATTCAAAAAAAAAAAAAAAAAAACATTTAAAAAACGAATTTTAAACTTGACATTAAACCATGAATTGAAGAAATACGGCTACTCCGTTTTGTGTTTTCTATTTATGATGTACGAGTATTTCATATCAGACCTGGAAGTTTTAAATCAGTTAAAATATTTTTTCACCATTGTTTAAAGTGAAATATTTATTTTTATTTAAATATTTATATATATATATATATATATATATATATATATATATAGTGGTCGGCATATTTATTTTGACAAACTATAGTGAAGAATTGTTTTATTGTTTTTTAATATTGAAATTCCTATAACGGCACAGTTATCATGATATTTTCTTTACACTAATTCTTAAGTATATGTATGCAAAATATTTTGTTAAAATCTTTACCCATTCTCATTCTTAAGGGAGAAATGCAATTTGGTACAAAAATTTGTAACGGCATAATTATTTAGACATTCTATAATTTCATTTGATTTTGTTTTTTGTGTTAAGCTTTAATACAAAGCGATCGTTGTTGAGTATTAAGTATAAAGATAATTTAAAAAATTGTATTACTATTTTGTAAATATGGGAAAATAGCGGAATTAACTAACATCGTCAGGAGTGAAATTATAACCAAGTATAATCTTGGGATATCTGTAACAAATATTGCCAAGGAGTGCAATATACCTAGACAAACCGTTTATTATCAAATAAATAAATGTAAAGAAACAGAATCTGTCACTAATTTGCCTCGAACAGTAAGAAAACGTAAAACAACGGCAGTGGAAGATCGACAAATTATCAGAAAATTTAAATCTAATCCAAGTTTGACACCCAAAGCCGCTGCGTTGGAATGGAATTCGCACTGTGATAGTCATTTAAGCGAAAGAACAGTTCGACGACGTCTAAAAGAAGCCAACATTAATACATATGTAGCAAGATCAATTTCATGTATAGCCCCAAGAAACCAAATTAAAAGCTTAGAATTCGCGAACAGATACGTGGACAAGTCCCTATCATTCTGGCAAAGCGTCTTATGGACCGACGAAAATAGTTTCGAGTATCACTCGTCACAGAAAAAAGTTTTTGTTCGACTAGACTAGAAAAAAATCGCACCTGTTGTCGAAAAAGTTAGTCATGGAGGTGGCACAGTCATGTTCTGGGGCTGTATAGCATATAAAGGTTTGGGAGACTTGGTTCCCATCTACGGTTCGATGAACCAAAACCAATATTTGAACATTTTAAATGAACACGCATTTCCTTTTGGCGATAGGTTGATTGGACCGTCATTTATTTCCAACAGGACAATGCACCTTGCCACAAGAGTAAAATGACTAAGACATTTTTGCCAGAAAATTGCATTGAAACTTTGGATTGGCCACCCCAAAGTCCGGATTTGAATGTGATTGAGAATGTTTGGTCATATATAAAGCGCCAAAGAACCGCAGATCTGACAAGAACCAGGGAAGGAACAATTTCAGAGGTTAAATCTTTGTGGTAGGACATACCAACAAAATATATTCAAAACTTGATCGATTCAGTTCCTCAAAGACTCCGGAAAGTCATTGCCGCTAAAGGAGGATACACGTTTTATTAATATTAAAAATATCTAAAAGCATTATAATAATTGGAATGACATATTTTCGTTTAAAGAGCTAAAGTATTTTGACATATCGTATATGTCAAAATACTTATGCCACCCCCCATATTTTTAAATTAGTTGCATAGAATGCAAATTTAATTTAAGAAGTTATGATTTTATGTTTTTTAGTTATTAAATAAATGCTAATTTCATTTAAAACAAATTTGGAATTTTTAATTTTTTAGAAATCTGATAAAATTCAAAATGGTAAAATTTCTCAGGTGTCAAAATAAATATGCCGACCACTGTATATATGTATGTATATATTTATACTAAGTTAATAATATGTTCGCTTATATTTATATAAAATACACAACTATATGTTAATAAAGGCATTGATTTTTAAATTTTTTTAATATGTTTATATCTGTAATAGGGACAAGGATCAAAGTCTTTCTTCAACAATTATAAAAAAAAAATATGTTTTCAATTTCTTTACATGAAAGTTACAACACAACATTTAAATTTTGTTTAGGGTTTTATTAGATTAGATTATATTATATTAAATATTATTTTTTCCATACTAATTATATATATTTGTCTATGATTTTTAGATTAAGCAATAATATAGTTTTTAACTTTGTTCAACTTATTATTGTGTATGTTGATGTCCTATACCGGCAGCTCCATAAAGAAAACTAGACTGTCGAATAACTGAGACAGTAGCAGCTGCTACACCGGCTTGTGGTGGTGGTGGTGCTGGTGCCCTATGTTTCTTAAAGGGTTGATAGCTGGTGGGTTGGAATGGTTTAGGTGTTGCGGCTGTAGTTGTTAAGGTGTTTGTTGTTGTTGTTGTTGCTGTTGTATTTAAAATATTATTATTGGTTGTAGTTGCATTGTTATTATTGTTGTTATAGCTATTACTGGTAGTTGTTGTAACTGGAACAAATATTTATGAATATTGTATTATATATAGTTTTCAAAGCACATTTCTCAAACAAAATCTTTCAAAAAGAGTACACGATGTTCGACTGAAACCAATATAAAAATCGTTTTTTTTTTCAGTTATCATAAGGAAATATGAATTTTTCTATTTATATAATACATATTATGCTAATTACTCATAACATTTTATAATGATAATGAAATTTATTTAAAATTTTTAAATGTTCATAAAAAGAAAAAAATGGAGAGAAAAGAAATCTTTTGAGGTTATCTTCAATTTAATTAATAAATCCATTTTTAAATCTTTCCACTTTTATTAGGATTAACTGCTGTAATCTTATATACGAGTGTATGCTATAATCTATATTATAACAACGTTATATAATAACATATAAAAATAAATATAAAAATATGTTATAGGATTTAATTTGACTTGTTCTAGGGGTTTGGTAAAAATATACATAACTACAGTGACTAAAAAGAGTGGGTGAAATAAGAAGAATTTTTATTTTAAATAAAATATGTTCATATTTTTATGGCTGAGAAACATGTATAGAAGAAAATTTCAACGCTGTAATAAGAATTAAATAAACTTATTGGAATTCAAATATCTAAATCTAGGAATGAGCAATGGGAAAAATTTTTATCTAAATTACCCGTAGGTAATAAACATTTTTGGAAAATTTCCAAACGTATAAGGAATAAGTCTAGTGTGATAGAAAATCTAGTAGTCGACAACCATGAAGTCACGGACAAACCTGGTATTGCAAATGCAATTGCTGATCAGTTTGTTAAAGCTCATAACACTTCATCCAATTTCATTAGTTCCACTGAGGTCAAAGTCAATTCAGTAGCTAATTCAATAACGGACGATGTATCGCCTAATGAAGACATAACCTCTTTAACTAATTACGAAGAAGTTTTATATATTATTAAAAAATTGAAAAATTCAAAAGCTCCTGGTTTAGATCAAATAACCAATTTGGTGCTAAAGAAACTCCCTAGTTCTGCTTATAACTTTCTAGTCAAATTCTATAACTTTTGTATACAAAATTGTTATTTTCCTAAGAGTTTTAAAAAGGCTAAAGTAATCCCAGTTGCTAAAAGTGGCAAAGATCCTAAATTAACAACTAGTTATAGACTAATCAGTTTGTTAAGTTCGCTAGATAAAATTCTAGAAAGAATAATATTAAATAGACTCAGGAGCTTTACAGATGAAAACAATCTCCTCCATAGTTGCCAGTATGGTTTTAGACCTCAACACTCCATCACTCACCAGTTGAAACGAGTGGTGAATATGTTAAAATCAAATAGGAATAGAAGATATTCGACCGGGGTGGTTTTTCTCGACATAGAAAAAGCGTTCGATTCAATTTGACATAAAAGATTAATATTTAAACTCCCTGAAATGAAATTTCCATCATACTTGATAAAAATAATCGAAAGTTTTTTAACGGGCAGGTCATTTGTGGTTGATGTTGGCGGAGCTTTATCAGAAGAGAAAGCTATCATGGCAGGGGTGCCGCAAGGCTCTGTGCTATCTCCACTTCTTTATAACCCTTACATCTCGGACTACAAAGTACCAAGTGGAAATAATGTGGCATTTTATGCTGATGACAGTGCTTTTATTTCTTGTGGAAAAGTGTCGAACGCAATTGTCAAGCGCATGCAAAAAGTTCTTATTCATGCCAACGATTATTTTACCAAGTGGAAAATTAAAATTAATAACGAAAAACTCAGGCGATACTTTTTCCTTTTAATAAATCTCCGAAAAGAATTCCCACTACTAAACTTTTTATTACCAGAACGGAGATAACATTTTTGAATTCTATTAAATAATTAGGCGAAATCCTCGATAAGAAACTAACGTACAAAGAACATGTAGATAATATTTGCAACAAAGCAGTTCGTTGCGGCCGTGCTCTGTACCCTCTTTTTAATAGAAAATCAAAGCTAAATATTAAAAACAAATGTCTTCTATACAACCTATGTATTAAACCTATTCTCACATATGCCTGCGTTATCTGGAAGGACTGTGCTATTGCCCACAAGAAAAAACTCCAAATAATTCAAAATAAAAATCTAAAAACCATATACAATTTACCAAGAAGATTTTCCACTAGAGAGTTGCATAGAATTTCAGATCAAAGAACAATTAAAACGGTAATAAACGATTTGGCCCTGTCATTCTATGATAGATGTAGTAGGTCTACTTTTTCCCATTTGAGAAGTTTGCAGAACATTGACTAAGCGAATCTATACTAAGATATAGATTCTATTGGTTCGTGTATATTTAAGCTTCTCAAAACCCCCCTGTGATTATAGATATATGTAGGATTTTTACTATCTTTTTCCTATAATAAATTATTTTAGAAAAATGTTAATTTAAGTATAAAATGTAAATATTTGTTGTAATATCTTATATGATATATGATATATGATATATTATAAGAAACTCACTGAGTTTCCAGCGGCCATGGTAATACACTTTTTATAAAAATATCAGGGGTCTACCTATTGCGGTTCAAAAAGTATGGTTATATTCGCTATCACAATTAGTAATTGTTATAGCGGGGCCGAAGTAACACATCTACTGTAAACATTTAGATTTATAATTATTAGAATTTAACATACATTTTATACAGGGATGGGTACATTTATATAAACTTAATACGTATGAGTCTTACAATTTGATGTGGATTACTTTCAAAGTAAAATAGAACAAAATATTTTCTGGACGCACAAAACATGTGTGGGCACAGCTAGTTGTAAATAAAATCATAACATGTGTACGAATTTTAACAAAACCTGAGCCGAATTATCGCATAAATGATCGAGTAAGCTTTTGTATCGAATAAAATTTCGTAACGATCGCGAATGCCATAATTCGGCTCTGTCTCGTTTTCTCGTTAATATATGTATACACCTTTAATCCTGTAATATAAAAGCGGAATAGAATAATAATAAGGACGAGAAAGACAACTCTGCGATAAAGAAGATCTTCCATTGTGTCCCCTGCTAGTTGCCAAAGCAACTTATCCAAATCTGGTCTCCCATTGAATCTCAGGATTGAAGTTGGTTCTAGTGTTAAGGAACAGGGTTGTCAGATATGGCGATTTCTCGCCAAACGAGCCGATTTTCAATCTTATTTGGCGATCAAATTTTGAATTTGGCGAAATGGCGACTTTTAAAATAGTTGGCGATTTTTCATTGACTTTTGGTCAATACTAGAAACCGAATTGAGGAATATCAAAATGGATAATGAAGAAATTGAAGTTTTAAAAGTAAATTGTTTTCCATATTTAAAGATGATTTTACTTCTGGAAACCGGAAACTTTCGGAACATATGTGCATATAAAAATATTTAAAGTTCACGAACATCTTTCCATATCTGGAAACTTTATGGTGTTCTTAATCTTCGTCCAGATTTCCTCTTGGATTATATTTGATCCAAGTCCCCAAAATCGTTCAGTTTGGAAATGGAATTCGCCTTTTAAAAATTAGTGTCAAGATTTTATCCAGCGACACTAATTCAGTCACTCCTCTTATTGATAGACTTCGTGCTAAAATCGTAAAAATGGGCCTAGTGGAATATCAAATATATAATGTCGACGCAACTGGGCTATATTACCGCTGCCTGCCAGATAGAACATATGTTTCAGCTTCCGAAAAAAGTGCTCCGGGACACAAAAACCAAAAAGAAGAATTTCTATCTTACTTGGAACAAATTCTGATGGTTGATGTAAGTTGTTGCCATTGGTTATTGAAAAAGCTATAAGATCAAGGTGTTTTAGAAAATTTAACAACCCACTACAATTTTTCAAAAAATGCTTAAATGACATCTCGGATCTTTTATGACTGGTTTCGTAAGATCTTTATTAATGAAGTATGTAAGTGCAAACGTTATTTATACATACATATTTATAAGTTCCATAATTCTAAAATATTTTTTAATAGGTCATTCGTTTTTCAGAGGAAAATAATTTGTCTCCAAAAGCCCTTTTACTTATTGACAACTGCTCCGCCCACTCACCCATTGAGGTATTGCAAAGCGAAGATGGAAATATAGTGGCGTACTTCTTTTCACCAAATGTCACAGCAGCGCTGCGGCCCATGGACAAAAATTCAATAAAGCTAACCAAACTTATTTATAGAAATAAATTGCGATCCAAACTAATTGCTGAGAATGGTGAACTAAACAAAAATTTAAAATCTCATTCAATCAAAGATACAATAATTTTTACTAAAGAAAGCTTGGAATGAGGTCACGCAAACAGCTTTAAAAAGTTCTTGGACAAAGTTGTTCAATTGGGACTCTGACGAATACGATAGTGGTGATGATGTGCCTCTATCACGGTTGCTGGAAGATCAGGACTTTAATGACGTTGTCCAAATACATCAAAATCTCTCGACGCAAATTAATCCGAATATTTCTATATCTGTAAGAAAAATCGAAAGTTGGAATGAAAATCCTTTGAGAATGAACCTTTCCATATATTTGACAGCGAAAGTTTGTCTTTAGACACAGATGAAGATAGTGATGTGGAAGTTTCACCTAATATTTCTTTCCTTTGAGAATGAACCTTTCCATATATTTGACAGCGAAAGTTTATCTTTAGATACAGTTGAAGAGAGTGATGTGGAAGTTTCACCTAATATTTCTTATTCTGCAGCTACTGCAAGTGTAAATAATTTAATACAGTGGTGCAAATGCAGTGAACTATTTTCCACTAAGCCCTTGTCAAATCTTAAAGATCTCCGTAATGATATTGTTTTGTCGGAAATACAAAAACCTAAAAACAGACTAATATTACTGATTATATGATTAACATAGACTGACTGAGAATTCAAAATATGTATTATTTTAACTTTTCTTAGGGGTGAATATTTTCTTTTTTAATTTAGTTGAAGAAATTTTGTATGAAACTTTGTTTTTATAAACCTTATATGAATTTGGCCCATATTATACATACTAAAGTCAAATGAACTGAATTGTTATTTTCTGTTATATTTCGTTAAGTTTTTTTTATAGTTTTTGTGTTAAATAAACTAAAATGAGAAAAAACAGTTTTTTAATCTTTATGGTCAAATTTACCTAAATTTTTGTATAAGAAAACCGTGTAGAAATTCGAACCGCCCTAAAAACAAAGTAGTTCGAATTTCCGAGCGTCTACTGTAATATGAACAAGTAAAAGTGCTATATTCGGCCGTGCCGAATCTTCTATACCCTTCATCACGGTGATTTTATTTATACAGACATGTACAGCATTATCCATATAGTTGACTCTTTACTTAAATAAAGTCGAATGAGAAAAAATCATTATTCATGAGTTAAAGAAATAGAAGACAAATGAAAACAAATTCCGTTTGTTACAATTGTCGCCGTGTTGTCAGTTACTTAATGATATTGAAGCCGACAGCTACATCGTAAACTCTGACATTGTTGTAGAAATACTTATTTTGCTTTTATAAAATTAAATAACTTTTTCAAAAACTTAAATATTTGTTTTAATTTTTCGAAAATTGTGTGTAAAAATTTTTTGTAAAATTTTATCGAAAATTTTTTGCAAAATTTTTAAAAAAATTTTTTTTCGAATATTTTGCTGTAAAATATCTTTTTGAAAGCGTTTTGTAAAATTTTTTTTTTAATTGTATTGAAGTTTTTTGTTTAATTAGGACCTTTCTGAAATCTATATTGAGTTAGAATGGTCAGACTAAAGCAAAAAGAAATCCTTACAAAAAAAAAAAAAAATTTTCCTCATACTGACACACGGGGGTCCTTTTAACTGCTCCTATTTATCAGTGGGTACCCTGTGGGTCCATTGGCTACCTCTATGCGTATTGCTTTCTATTAAGGTCTCTAAACAAATCAAAGCAGAAAAACCCTACCAATCTAAAAACAAACAAAAATCGCCCCTCGCAGGTGGTTATTGATCCCCCGAGATCTGTATGCACTCCTTGCGATCTACCTGTCGCAGTCTAATATTTATTTGACAAAAAAAGGCAAAACAGAAACATTAAAGCCGAAAAAAATTTAAAAAAACGTAAAAAAATATAGGTGGGCGTGGTTTTTGGCCCGTAGCCTCCAAAGGAATGATCCGATGTTGCTGAATTGCAATACCAAAATTTTCGAAACTATGCCTGACAGATTGGTATGCTTAAATTTTTTGTATCTCTTCTGGTGCCTTGGCAAATGACATTACCACACTAACACGGACAGACGGACATCGCTTAATCAACTTCTCTATGTATAAGGATCCAGAATATATATACTTTATGGGGTCCGAAATGAATATTGCAGAAATTACACACGGAATGACAAACTTATATATACCCTTTCCACCTGTGGTGAAGGGTATAAATAGACTAGCGGAGGAATCTTTTTCTAGTTATTCTTGTATAAGTGGGGCAACCTATTCTATTTTTAACATAATGCTTTATCGTTTACATAGTATACATAGTATTAACTATTCATCCAAAATAGAAAAATATTAGAAAGAGTGTTGGTCACCTGCTTTTCAAGAGGACACTTAGAGCCGGCTAGGCGGATCAGATTTGTCTAGTAATTTAAAATATTTTCAGTCGAACATTTTAACTCTCTTATTTGAAATAAATAAATAAAAAACCAACAAAAGTAAAGTAAAATTGTTTTTTATTTTTAAAATATTTTTAAAAATGATAAAATGTGGATTAAAAATTTTATTAATTTTTAAAAAAGAATAGAGTTGTTAAAATAAGAAGAAATGTGTGTATGCTTTATTTAATGCTTTTTATTTGATATTGAACAAATAAAACAAATTTTTTTAATATTTTAAAAACAATTACATTTAGATATACATATTATAAAATGATATTAAGCATGCTTATATGGGTGTTTAAATGTAAGAGTGTGTTGGTATTATATATGTATATATATTAAAATAACTTTATTTATTTTTATTTTAAAGGCATACTTTAAGGGGTTGCTAATTACAATAGTAAACAATAAGGACTACTTTCTTATGAGGTTTTAATTTTCTTATTTTTTTTTCATTTTAACAAGTGACAACATTAGTTTAAATAAAATATTTTTCATAAAAACCTAAAAAAAAAACAAAATTTTAATAAAGCTATAATTCATAATTTTATAAAAAAACTTTAATTTTTTTTTTAATAAATGCTTAACAGTTTTAAAAATATACTTTAAAAAATTCAATAATAAAATTTTAATTTAATAATATAAAATGAATAGATAACATTTAAGATATAATTAAAATAAACTTCATTTACAAAATATTACAAAATTTGTTTAATTAATAAAAGAAAACATAATGAAAATAATACATGGATTTTTTTTCTTTTTTTTTTTGTATAAGACTTCAGTTTGTTTTATTATTTACTTGTATATCTCACGTGCATTATTGTTTTGCTATAAAATTTAAAATAAGTAAATGATAAAATAAACAAGAATTAAAACTTAATTGTACTTAAGATTATAGAAAAAATAATAATAATAATGATAAAAAAAGAAAATGAACAGCATTCCATAATAGAAAATCCTCTTAATTAGTTGCCAGAGGTACATATAATCGCTAGGATTCGTTTTCTATTTTCTATTTCTATGAATGTATGTTTTATTTATTTTTATTTACATACCATTTGCTGTTTTGACTGTTCGACTAGGATACACTTTTTGAATATTTACAAATGGTGGTGGTTTGGGAAATTCGGTAACATTGTGAAAATGTTTACCGTATTTTGTTTCCAAATCAATGACTAAACGACTAACAGCATTGGCATTATTGCTATTGCCAAACGAGGGCGCTGTTGTAACACCAGTGGGTGGTGTAGCGGGAGCACTGCCACGCATAGAGGAGTAACGTTGTGGCGGTACTGGTGGGGCTCCACTTGTCTAAAAAGAATTACAAGAGTGTGTATTATTTTTTAAGAAATAATGGTCTTATTATTATTATTTTTTTTAACAAAAACATACAAAACGAAAATTTTTTGTCAGCGAAGTTTTTTTTTAATTTTATTTCACAAACGTTCGATTTTTTAAAAACAAAAAAATATATAATATATCGTCGTGGTGAATGCAATAGGCTGTATGTCAAAAAATTAAATTTGGTTTTATTGTAGCGTTGTAACCAAAATTGGGGCTCCTGCAACTGCAATTTATCTCATGCCGTTCAGACAATCAGAATAAAGCTTTTCCGCGCTACTGCAATATAACGAATGTGCAGAATGTTTGGTTTGGTTCTCAGAAATATTTATTTTTTTGTATTTCCTGCAAAAGTATGATTTAAGGTGTGTTTACATTGAGTGTACAAGTCATATGTACTGTCAAAATTGCTATCCATATGGAATTTCATGTGTATGTCAAAATCAGTGTTTTACATATGGTTTATAATTTTTGTGTTTAAACGTACACATGTTACGTACATATGACATAACCTCCTATTATTAGAAACAAAAACAAATATTAAATACAGCTGGTCTTCAAAGGGTGGTTTTGATGGATTATTTTTTTAAGTCATTAGTCTATATAATAAAACTAATAATATTAGCTTTATTGGGTCTTGCTGGAATAAGTTATTAGCCAATTTTGCATATTTTTTCCGCCATTTCATTTTATTAGAAACCCGCTAGTGATGTCAACTATGCAAAGAACTACCATTTTGTGTTATCATTTGGGAGCTTCTACAACAGTACAGAAATCAATTTGTAAGAGAGAAATTATATAAAAACAAAAAATAATTATAATAAATAATACAATGAGTATTAATTAATATCATTTGAACTATATCAGCAACAATTAAATGAATAATTTTGTTGATATTAATGTCAATTTATTTTCGCTCTTTTTTATTAGGAATAAAATATTTTTTATCCTAATTCTTATGACAATAGAAAAGAATTAAATTTCTTTAAAAAGCCGTTGCTTTTGAAAATGAAAGAAAGAACTCCATTTTATTTTATTTAATGATTTGCATTTGAATGACGTTAAAAAAATCACAAGCAGTAATAGACTTATTATTCTGTGGTCTTATTGCATGTAAGTTTAATAAGGATTTGGCCAATGTAGTTGTCTCATTTTCAAAGGCAATGTTTGATGAAAACGTTGATTTTCTTTTACTGGAATGTAATTATAATACCAAAAAATTGAATAGTTTATTTACTTACATATATACATATTTTATTTCAATATCATTTCATTCTACTTTGGTACAGCAAAACAAAAAACCAAAAAAAAATTAAAATTTAATTTAATTTTAAAGTAAAAAGTGAAAAAGAAAGAAAGAAATTACAATACTTATATTTTTTAGGTTACATAGCGTAGATTTTTCACCATAGTTGCAGTATGATTGCTAAATTCTGATAATGCTTCTTAATATATTGTAATATAAAAAATAGAACTATTCAACATGGATTAAAATCATAAAATTTTGTTAATTTGTAATAAGATTTAGGTTTTTTTCGCAAATTGGAGTTCTCTCATTTTCAAAAGCAACGGCTCAATTAACTGATTTGCAGCAGTTTCAAATCCCACAATACCTCAATAGCATTTTTTTGTCCTACACTCCAAAGTTGTTAATTAGGTAATATTACAGTTTACACAATTATCGTCTTAAAAAAGATTTGAAAAATAATACACTATAGTAAAATAAAATTTTAATTTAATTCAGTCTTAGTCTTAGTACCGGTAATAAAGATAAGCACACCTTGCCTTTCATCACATTTATAAAATTGTGTTCTCAACTTCTATTAAAATTGAGTCATTCGTATAAAAATATCCCTAGTTTTGACATAGACATATCCCAATGGACCCACAAAAAATAAAGATCTATGTTCTAAATATCATTAAATTCGATTTGGCCGTGATTGACGTACAAATAATCAAATTTGCAAGTGGATATATAATATATGTATCTATATTAGATTATATAACTTTATTATTAATATCACCTATCGATATAAATCTTCGAACATTAGGTTACTAACAAAAGTATAAAGATATTGTTAATTTTAAACTCCTTAAATTCATGATAAAAATGTATGAGCGGAATTTTTAAAAATAAAAGTGAACATCACTGAAAACAGCTGTTGTCATATAGTTTTACACATCAAATAGAGCGTGCTTTAAATAAAAAACTAACACATGTTATTGCACATAGGTAAATAACATATGTTATGTTTCAAGAGGTTTACACTATATGTATAGTTTTACATATGGAAAATTTGACATTCCATATGACTTGTACACTCAATGTAAACACACCTTTAGTGACATACAGCACTATGATTTAGTGACATATTGCATTCACCACGACGTTATAGTAATCATTACTTAGGCCTCTATTACGGTTTACAACTCAACTCTCCATCAGTTGAAATTCTATATTAAATTAATTATTATTAAAATAATTATTATTATAAAAACTAATTTTTATTTAAAGATAAAGTTAGTCTGTCAACTTGGGAAAAGCTGAAAAGATTTTGAAAAGTGTAACCAACCCAGTGTATTGAGTTCTTTTTATTTTTTATTATTTTTATTGAACTTTTAAATAGGATTAGTTAAAAAATTATTTCAGATTATTTTAGCGTATTACTGAAACATGAAAGTTATTTAAAAATCAAAAAGTGGCAGGATTTCTCTAGTCAATTAGCAGATTTGAGCAATATATGTAGGTAGATCTACCTAGAAATATGTAGAGTTCTCGTAACACTGGACCACACCCAACATAATTGCTACGTTTTTACTTCTGTTTGTTCCAGGGCTGAACATGAGAACTTTAACTTATAAAACTGAACATATATCATCCCAAACATAACTCTTGTATTTGAAAAATACTGAAAAAATCATTAACACTGGCGTAAAAGGCATTACTTTGATGAGCTCATTAAAATTTCAATAAAAACTTTCATTCTGGTTGTTTATTGAACACATCTCGTATACTCTCCACTACACACGTCAAAACTTAACACACAAACATTACAGGGGAAGATGTATATAATCGAGATGTTATCGCCCACACTTTTGATTTTATTATATTTTTTTATTATTATTTTTAACTAAACTTTTTGCATAATTTGTTGATAAATTGTTTAACGTTTTATTAGCAACAATTTTTTTAACATTTTAAGTGTGACTTTGTTGGGTTTATTTTATAGGAAACTAGTTTCATTTTCTAATTTTTATCTGAATCAGGACTTACAAAAGCCAATAATTACAGGAAAACCTTTTCACTTTATAAAAATTTTAAGTTTTTTTATTCACGGTCCTTTTAAAAAAATTTTTGTTTAAAATATTTAATTTTAATAATTTAAATAAAAAAAAACACTTCTATTGAAAAGTTTTAAATATTTACCCTCGTTTTAAAGTTCATCATTGTTTAAACTTTTCCAGTAAAATCAAATTATCCTTTATAATTATTCTTAGTAAATTCTTATCTCCTTTTGTTGTGTTATTATGGTTAATTATTATTATTATTTTTAGCAATTTCACACAGTTGTTTTATTGATAAAAGCAAACTGTCACCATGTAGTCATCTATTTATGTTACTGTAACGATTTTTCTCTAATACACATGTAATTGCCAATTGTCTACTTGTATGTGTCAGTGCTATTGTATCGCAATTGAAACAGACACTGAGTCTACAAGTCAGTCTATTATTTTGTTGAGCTCAAATGAAAAATTTTCATAAAAGAAAAAGCAACAACTTTTGTTTTCCTTTATTTTTTTTCTTATTGTTTTTCTAAACTGTATTGAGCACAATAATAAATCGAAAACACCTTCAACCCTTCAACACTCATGCAATGCGATGGTGCAGTGTAATAAAGGGAAGAAAAACAGTTGCAAATTGTTAAAATAAAAATACGAATGAAAAATCCTGATGATTTAGTTTTTGTTAAGTTTGTTTTGATTTTCGTTTACTACTGCACTTAACGGTAAATAGAAAATACTACAATTAACAGTAAAAGAGAGAATAGTGCATTAACATACATACATATGTACATATGTATGTGTTTACATATTCAAAATACCATGTTCCAGTTCAAAAGAATAAAATCAATATTATTTACAGAGATGCCAGACAATTTTTTTTAAATTACAAGTTGCTTTCTTCATATTACAGTACGAAAATAAACAAATTTGCTTTTGTTTTGTTTTGATCTTTAAGGTTTGTAAATCAAAATCAAAAACAAAACAGAAATTATATATTGTTTTTGTTCGTGAACATTAATTTAAAAGTACTTAGCTGGAAAAGAAAACAAAGAGAACTAAATTAAACGTTTGCTAAATGATTCGCTTATTATAGTACAGAATGTATTATTATGTTTTTGAGTAAATCTAAAAGATAGCTTGTGATTTCGAAATTGGATAATTTTAATCTGATTTTGATTTAGGGTTACTATTGATGTCTAAAAATATTAAATATAATAACAATATTCCATCTGCCTGCACCAGGATCATTAACAATCAATCTTATGCTTAAAAAAAATCTAACTCGTATTTACGTATAGAGGAAATGTTCGTAACAACAAGAAAAAAATATAAAAAACCTTAAGGTTAGACGGAATATTCTTCCCATCAAGAAAAATCGTTAAAGAAGAAGCAATGAGCAAGTTACGCAAGACTAACTAAGATATTAGTTAGATATAAATCTACAACATTTAGAAGTACTTATTATACATCACCACTATAGCTGCCAGGTTTTTAAAAGTAATATCGTCATATTTTGGGAAAAAAAATCGTCATTATTGTCAAAATAGTTTATTGAAATCGTCATAAAAAATCAAACTAAAAATTCACTTTTTTTTATCAATAAAACATATTCTATTAAATACTAAACATAGCAAAATAAACTCTTAAATCAACAAATCTTACAGCAATATTATAAATACAGAGATCAAAAACTTTAATTTGAATTCACAACAAAATCACATGTAAATAGAATGACGTTTTTCAATATTTTTAAAATAAAAAAAATGAAATCCTCTACTTTAGTTTGTTTAGCTTTAAATAATCTTTTGTATATAATATTATTTCCAAAGACAACTTATTTATTGAATTTCTTAATGACTAAATACTCTTTCCTAATTTGGGGAATAATGTGGTAAAACAAGAATTTTTGTAATAAATTTAGTCAAAACGGGAAACAAAAGACTAGAATCCAAATCCATCCTTTGCATCTCAAACCCAATACGTATATGTTTTTAGCAGGATAAATATCTTTTAGGTACATATAATAATTGTAATCGCCTGAACTCAGTTGCTAACTCTTATCTTTCAATTTTATTCAACAAAATAGAAAACGTCTTTTGTAACTTCAGAAAACTAAATTTTTTTTTTTTTTCATTAATAATATTATAAGAATTGATTTGCCCTAGAACTTTAAATAAAAATTTACACAAATTTAAATAATATCACATTTATCTTTTGCATCTATTTGTACTTCTGACAATACGTCTCTGGTATATTCCTAACTTAATTTCTTCATAATCTAAAAAAATGTTTTCGATTTTATAATCAATTAAATAAAAAAGTCTTCAGTTTTAAGCAAACTAGTTTTTAAAATTTTGTTCATTACAATTTTTACCCTCGCTTTGAAACATTTTATTTATGTTGTTAATAAATCCTAGAATATATTTCAGATAACTTAGATATATTTCAGAAAACTTATCCATGTTTGCAGCAAATGAAAAAATATCTTTAATGGTTCCTACATCTCTAAAATTCTAATAATAGCTTATAAAGATAACCAACGCGTTTTGTTTCTAATAGACTTAAAATAATGTCAAATTGGTTGCGCCTCTTCGGACTATTTAATAAATAATTGTGTCAAGTAAGTTATTGTTAATAATAAAATGTGTCTGTCAAGGTTGCTTTAAAAGTACAAATAAATGATGCAAACTTGAATGATTTAAAATCGTCAAAATTAGGTTATAAATCGTTCCATCCCAAAATAACGATAAATCGTCAAATCTGGCAGTTAGGTTAGGTTAAGCAGGCAGCTTGTATAGAGGAGGAGAAAGAGAATGAAATAGCTCACTTGGGTCCATTATATTGGTCCCTTTGTGATACCTGCAGATAAGAGGAGGGATAGACAGAGAAAATAGAAAACAAAGTAAGACTGAGAAATTAGAGAAAGAAGTGAGAAATTATTGAAAGAAGTGGGTAGAAGGTCATAGACAGGGAAGGTGCTAGCCGTGAAGGCACTATTGGACGTGACATATGTTGATAAACAACTATGTCACTTCAGTTGGAAGAGGGTTAGAAAACTAACCACAGTTCCTTAAAAAGGAGTTAATCCTGATTGGTTCCAGAGATGAAACACACGAGAGGCTTTCAAAACATCGTCGTCCCAACTATTGTAGGCGACAGTGTTCTAATGCAGGGCAATGACAGAGAAGGTGTTCAACCGTTTCCTCCTCTTCTTCATCCTGGCAACTTCTACAGAAGTCATTATAAGGGATACCCATCCTGCTTGCATGGGCTCCAAATAAGCAATTCCCAGTGACTATTGCTATTAAGTCGCGTATCTGCATTTTCTGCAGCCGAAATAGTGACACCGTTTTCTTTTGGTCCATCGAGGGCCAGATTGTCTTTGCGATCGAGCAAGTCGACTCATTGGACTATCTGGCCTGAGCTATGTTGTGAAGGGCAAAGTCGATGCGGTGTAAACAGGCCGATCTGGCAGTTATGTTCACCACATTATTTTGAAGATACATCTAATCTATTCTATTTCAATTTATTTAACACAAGTTTCGAAAAAAATCATATATAATCTGTTATTGCCAAAGTTAAAAATATACTTTATTCCTTGTAATTATTGTTGCCAAAGTGAAAAAATAACTGCGACTGATACGTTACCTTACCAATAAAGAAAAAGTTGGTGGGAATATTATTCTAACTGTAAAGGGGTTTAACAATATTTCCAGATAATCCACATATGATTGTCGAAAAAGTAATAATGTTTGATAACGTGTCAATGCTTGTTGTGGATTTTGGGTTGAACCATATTTAAAAAAAAAATTGGCCGGTTAAGCTATCACTGTTTCTAGCATCCGATATTGCGTCATAATAAGAAAATGTATTCTGCTTAAATTAGATACATTATGGCCTTTTGGCATTGCAACAAGACGTTGCCCACCACAAGACATGCAGCCCGTGAAACAATTTAATTACTGCATTAGACATTTCCTGGCCGTGTATTCTCAATTCAAGCTTCCACTTGGCTGCCTAAGATCTTTTCATATTGAAAGCAGGGATTTTATGGAATGCTATTGAATCTAAAAAAACCTTCAAAATTTAGAAAAGCTGACTGAATAAAATAGATTTTTGTTTTTTAACATGTTGGTTGTCATGGAAATGTTCCAAATTTCGATATAAAAGAACATTTTTCCCAATCATATTACAAATTACAACCGTAAACAACAATTCATATCGTTGTTGACAGATTTCAAATAAAATTTACATTTTATTTGGTTTTAGAAAAATGTTTACTTACATTTTACCCAATTGGCATCACTGTCTATTCTTAACATTAAAAATATTGTATGCTTTTGGGAGTTTAACCATAAAATATGTTTATGTAAACAAACTCTTAACATAAACATAATAACAAAAAAAATATAACTTAAGGGGTGTGGGTTTGTTATTTGCATAATGAAGACAAGCAAACAGGTTATATTAGAAATGTTTGTATGTGTGTGTTTATTTGTGTCTGGATGCCTAAACATATGCAACATAAGGCATATATTTTTTGTATACATATGTATGGGAAACTTATTCATAAATGAATTCCTAGACATTTTGGCGCCAGAAGTGTACAGGGTTTTTTCTGTTTACCTCATTTAAATACATAGTTGGTATGATGTAGAAGTTTAAATAAGAAACTTTGTCAAGGATTTTCTATTAGTTCTATTTTTTAAATGCAAAATAGAAATATGTACATATTTTTTATCCCAATACGTATCTACATATTTTAAGAGGATTATAAAATTAGTTAGATTATTTTTCAATTAAAAAATATTTTTACCAACTATTCTTCGAATAAAAAAGAGCTTTAAATGCAAATATTTTTTATTTATTTTTCAAATACATTTGATTTCAATCGACTTTATTAGGATTGTAGGCGCGCAATCTGGAACCTTCGACAACATATGTCAGGAATGTATAGCCATATAAGGAAGCTTGGTTGCTAGTATGAGAACTCTAAAATCTATCACCCTTTTAATATATTACCTGTGCACATCGAGATCTGTGTTTTCGTCATTACTTGTTAGAATTTTAGGCTTTCTACTTTTGTTGAAAATAAACAGGACCGTGACAATCCTAAACAGATGGGCAGGGACACCTCGAATTTCTGATTATTGTTGCAAAATAAAGTAATCCGTAGGAGATGGACAGGAATACCTTGCAATAGCAAGACGGGTTAATCTCTAAAGATACTTCTGAGGCGAAGACCTTTTGTCAGAAAGACCAGGAAGTTGCTTGGATATAATCGGGGTACCTTAAGATAGATAACTGCGTTAAATAATCTGACTAATATTATGTCCCGAATATAAAGATACTTGCACACTAAGCCTATGGAGGAAGCTGAGTAGGTAGTGAACTTTGTGTGTGGATCCTATGGAGTTAGGTAGTCGTAAATTATAAATCGTATAACAGAAATTGAGGAGGAGAAAGAGGTGCAAAAGTGACCTATGAGTTAATTGTTGTTATTGTAACAGATCTGCTGCTGTCGGAAGTTCTTTTCTGAAAAGATTTTATTTACATATATATTAATTTAAGTTAATAAGGGTCATATGGGTGAAACTTGGAGCTGGAGAAATTGTGCCACATCAGTCGGTCTTAGCTATACGTCAATGGGGCGCAAAACCGTTGCCCGTTTGGGACAATAAAATAAATGCACGGTATTATTAGGGCCAACAGTTTACACCAGTAACTATTTATTTCCGGTAGCAGTTAAACATAATGCACCAACCGGCTCTCAATTTTGTCATGGTTGATCTTGTTTTACTTAAGAGCTGTTCATGATCCAAAACTGCGGGGGGATGTTCATTAACGACTTTATTGCATCTATAAACATTTTTTTTAAGACAGCACTATCCCCGACGCTTTTTGCTTGTCTGCAGAAAACACCCAGAGTCTTTGAAGGGAATCGAACTTGCAACCACCAAACTGATAGACTAGCGCTCTACTAACTATTTTATCGAGGAACTCCATAGACCGATTGATGGTAGTAGTGACCAAAGTCTTTGACCGTTTCTATAGACATTCGGTCAACATAGCGCGGAATAACGTCTCGGGATATTATCAAGATAGCGACGAAAGTCCTGTCGGAAGTGCCTAGGGGGAATAGGGGGGAATATAGGTGACATAGCAGCTTACTGTGTTCTCTGACCAGCAGTAAATTGGTGTCCCCATGAAGGTGATCCGCATTGGTCATATCAACATATCAAAAACAGTTTGCTGACGTTAAGAAAGAAAACGACCACAGAGTTGTAAAATTATAAACATTACACGTGAATATTTTAATAAAAAGTAAAGGGGTATCACAGTCCATACAAACGTGTTTTTATACAAATTCTAATAATATGTTTTAAGTATTATAAATTAACTTTCATATAACATTAGTAAAATTCTGCAAAAAATTGTCAAAATCTTAAAAATTCTTTTTAAATAAATTATTAAGAAATTATTTACGGTTTTAATGTACATAAAATTAAACATTAAAAATGTAAAGTTAATATTGCAGGATAGTACCATTTTTACGTGCACGCTACGCACTTGGACGATTTATATTAATAAAAATAAATAAATTAAAAGTTCTAAAAGAAACTCTGTTTCAAACTTACATTATTACTCGCTTGTCTAAGTGGAGGTGGAGGTGCTGGACATGTTCTGTGCGGTGGCAATGGTGGTGCATTAATCGGTCCACCATTAAGTATAATCGGTTTCGGTGATTTATTACTACTTAAAGGACTACTCGTGGTTTTCGTTGTCGTTGAGGGTGGCGGTGGTGGTGGTGTTGTTGAATTTATACCCGAACGAAATTGATCACGTAAAGCAGACACACTATTCGTTGATGAAGATGTGGAAGGCGGTTGGGTTGACGAGGGCGATGAGGAAACGCTTGCCTGTGATATGAGAGCAATATTAACGGCACTTATGGGTCCAACATTCGCAGAAGACGAGCCTGAGTTTGAGGAGAGATTTAAATTTGAATTGGAAGTACTGCGGGCTGGTGTAGGGGGTGGTGGTGGTTTAACACTAGGTGGTTTGGGTGGAGCCACAGTAGGTCGGCCTTAATAAAAATTGAAAGAACCACGATAAGTTGTTTGAATTAAAAATTATAATAATGAAAAAAAAACTCACCTAAAGGAGGTTGTGGTGCTGTTCGTAAACCGGAATTAATAGCCTCCTGTGATTGGGCAAAAGGTGTGCGCATAGTACCAAAATGTTGTTGTGTGGGGAATACTATACCACCAGGCTCAGCACTAGTACTAA
Organism: Phasia obesa; assembly: GCA_949628195.1. Lineage (NCBI taxonomy): Eukaryota > Metazoa > Arthropoda > Insecta > Diptera > Tachinidae > Phasia > Phasia obesa. The sequence goes on along the minus strand of OX451219.1, from coordinate 28,448,242 downwards.
TGGGCGGTGACCTGTGTATAAAATAAAAATATTATATAGAAGTTATATTTTACAAAATATTTATTGTTTTAATAAAAAACAGGAAGAGTGTTATTTAGCCATAGGCCATAAAAATTTAGTATTTAAATTAATTATCGAATTATCTTTGTGTTAAGCTTATAACTCACTATTAATAAATTAATATTTAGTATTTATTGCTGTTGGTTTGGGTGAATTAAATGTGAGTGTTAAATAAGGTTTCTTAATTATTTATAAAGTGGATGGATGATTAAGCCATTAGTTAAAGAAGCATATTTTTAGGCATTATGCGTTTGTGAGAGAAAGCGAAGGTGAGCTATATTTTTATTATTGAATATAATTGTTTGTTGTTGGAATACCTTGGGGATTTCATACTGTGGTGACGTGCTACACCGGGCCTTTGACCATTGGCTAAGGCCAATTTTTGCAAACCTGGTGGTTTTGGGGCAAAATTTGGTTTGCCATGATTTGGTTTTAAATGTGGCAATGGTGATTTCGTGGGTGGTGAGGGTGATGCCGAAGCCAACGGACTGGTTGTATCGATACTATTACCACAATAACTACTATGGCCACTACCACCACTACCCGCATTACCACCACCAAATAATGTTGATCTATTGGGTGCTAAATTACGCAAGGATCCACCAGATGCCACCGATGATGTTACCAATGAGGACGATGATGATAAACTGTTGTTGCTGTGACTATTGTGGTTGTTGTTGTTGTTCAAATTATTTATTGTGTTTTGGGAATTAATGGATGTTGTTGATGTTGTTGTATTATTATTGTTGTTGGTATTATTATTAACAAATACATTATTATTCCCTAAACACAAACTGTGAAAAACGAAAAGAAAATCGAAACAAAAAGAAATAAAATAAACTAAAATAATGGAAATAATTACAAAATAAAAAAAAACATTTTAACAAAATTTAATTTAGAAAAAAGAAACATTTAATAAAATACAGTAAAAACTCGTTTGTAACGAATCATAAAATCACTCGCGATAATGAATTCTTTGTTTTAAGCAACTACTTTTAATGGGCTGAACTTTTCAAAATGAAACGTGGTACTTTTTAAAATAATATTGGTAATATGTACCAAATGTGATATAATCATTTCAAACATATGGTTACATTTTTAATCAGCTGATTTATACAATCTCAGAAATAAATAGAGCATCGACCAAAATCAAATAGTATAACAAATTAAAAATACTAATTTAATATTTAATTCTATTGTAAGTTTCACATCTTAATTGTGATAAATTTTATCATATTTTGTTTAAAGCAACAATTTATTAATTTCACGATTCCAACCGAAAAATGTTTTTTTCGATCGAAAATTAGCGAGAAGTATAATTTGAGTTTATGCTGCATGCAAAATCGAGGCAAATGAGATCTGCGATGAACTAGCGAGTTTCGGACAAGGAAGAGCATGGTACAACCAGCGATCAGTGACTCAATTAGTTTATATTATGTACAACTGATCAGTCCTAGTTAGATAGAAAGGATTACAAAGTTTCAAGGGTCATGTGGCCCCCGGACTTGATACTGCAAGGAATAACATACTTTTTGTGTTGGGCATAAGAGTTCTAAGGAGAGTTATAGGTGTAATAACGGATCATTGTTCCATTAGAGCAACCAATAGTTTATAGGAAAATGGCACTCCGGATTTGTAGAATCAGGAATAGCTTGAAACTATAACTAGAAGCCAAAGGCTCCGTTGACTGAGCGAACGGTACCATGATGAGTTAGACGCTATTGAAAGATGCAAGCTTGATGCGGTAGGGTTCATTATTGTAATCCGCTTAATGACACATAATGAAGCTGATTCAAATAATCGTATCTGGAGGTTCTCTAGGAAAAAACAAAAGGAAAAAACGATAGACCAATAGGTTACCGAATGAAGATACCTAGAATTAATTAGCAATACACTTCCTAACCTAACTTTATTTAAAGATCTCAACATGTTTCATTCAAAGACGAAACCTTTATATTTTCTAAAAAAAAATACTGTTTTTTATCGATTCCATGAAGTTTATTATATCTGAATTTTACTGTACACTGGACAGACAAATAACTTAAGGTGTGCTTTAGACTAGACAAACATTTAACGAAAAAAAAACGTAACAATTAGTTTTTGTAAATGTTTATTCAATCTGACATGTCACTTATAATAACAAATAACGGATTAAAAAATATAAAAAGATATGTCACCTTTTTATTAAGAATGAGTATAATTAATATTAGATGAGAACGAAAATTGCTTTCATAATTCAGTGGTTAGTCTAAATAAAGCATGACATTTTTTAATTTAAAATTAACGATATTTTTTCCAACCACTAAAGATATCTTAATGAAATTTCACAGAGGCAAAGCAGAGCTGTTCCTAAGTGTAGCTGCGAAAGGTCGCCCCTAGGGTCAAGGGGGCTTCTGGGTAACCCCCAAAGTTGGTTAACTCGAGCATATAATTTTTGGGAAATGTCTTAAATGTCATATTTTTAACTCAAATGTTAAGATTTTTCAAATTTAAATAGACCTTGAAAATATCTGTGAAAAAATGTGCTTAGGTTATCTCTTTTAGTTTGGCAGATAATTGGCTTAGAATTTCCCTTTTTTTTATTTTGGCCATCCTTAATTTAGTATTTTTTTCTTGGTGTACTTATTAATAATCGGTTTGGTATTTTATGACATTGGCTATATTCTTAATAAAATTTAGAATAAAATAGTTTAAAGTTTTTTTTTCTGATAGCGCTTTTCGTTAAAAAGTTTTTTTTTTCACGATTTTCTCCAAAAGTTGGTATTGTTTTTTTGCTTATATAATTTAAACCTACTTCGGTACTAGTAAATTTTTTTGGACCATTTTAAAGACAACCTATAGCAAATGGAAATGGAAGAAGGTTCTCCCTCCAGCCCTATCCAAACATAGCCAATTTTAAAACAAAATTTATGAATTCTTGTAAAATTCCTCGAAGTACAAAATACTGATTAAAAAGAAATTAAACGGATTTTTAAAGCCTCAGTTGTTGTCTACATACTCCAAAGAAGATTTGACAGCCCCGTGATTAATAAAGGCAGGGTAATCACTTTTGTAAAAAAAAAAACATTTTTCGGGACATCTGTTCCCCGTTCCGGGAATTTATATATTAAAATAAAAAAAATTAAATTTTATTTCACAAGCGATTCGTTAAAATACTTAGCTTGATCGTAGACTAACTTGGAAAAATCAAATAAAAGCTAAAAAACAACATTTAAATTTAAAAACTAAACTTCTTTTCTGGATACTGCGTCCTATACCCAAACTCAGCCTTGAATGCAAAGTCATAATATAAAAAGCAATTTTAAGACCAGTTTGGACTTACGGCATACAACTGTGGGGAACAGCCAGTAATTCTAATATTGAAATTCTACAGAGATGTCAATCTAAAACTCTGAGATGCATTGTCAATGCGCCATGGTTTATATCAAACAAAGCTATTCATGATGACTTATCAATTCTAATGGTTCAGGATGAAATTAAGAATTTTAGCAAAAACTACTTGGAGAGATTAAGTAATCACAACAATTTGTTGGCAATAACTTTGCTAGATGATACTAATGAAGTTCGTAGACTCAAAAGAAACTTCCTAGGAATGATTCTTAACACCGTTTAGGTAGCGCTTAGGTAGCCGCAAAAGTGAAAAATTTCCCGAAAATTTTTTAACGGTGTTAAGAATCATTCCTAGGAAGTTCATATGTTCTAAAAAGTTGTTTATTGAGATCTTAGGTTCATTTTTGTAGTTGATTGTTTCCTTGAATTTTGAACGGTTTGCTACCTATGGACCTGAACAGGGGAAAAAAGGTAAAAAAATTGAATTTTTTAAAGTTTTTTGCGATTTTGACCTTGAAGATGAAGTTTTTTTGATTTTATATGTTAACAATGTTCTTTATGACAAGAGCTACAACTTTGCCTCAGAGAGTATATCAAAATTTCAAACGGTTTGAAAAATATGAGCTTGAGGAAATTATCATTTTTTTTTTTTTTGCAAAAATGACATCGAGGCCCGCATCTTTAAGGGCCCATAAAAAAAACCTGGAGGACTTTGGGCAAAACTGGGGACAGGGTTTTTTTTTGGTCTTTTATCACGTAGTGGTGTCCGTATATGATTATTTTTTTCCGTGTTGCACTGTTTTTTATTTTTAAGCTTTAGGTCGTTAATTATTTTATTTTCGATATTTCCCTTCTCATTACAATTAATTGTAATTTTTATTACCGGTAATTTTTAAATTTTTCCTGATAATGCTACACAATGGGGTAGCGAAATATCAAAAATAAAAATAAAATAATTAACGACCTAAAGCTGAAATAATTAAATTAAAAACAGTTTGTTGTAAAATTTTTAAATAAACTATATTTAAAAATTTCAGGGCGGAAAATATTACCAAACATTAATCTAAAAGTCATACACTTTCTTCTGTTGTAATTAAACCTTGCCTATGCACGAATTTTTTTGTAATTATCAATGTAGTGGTGATTCTGTGAAATTTCATTGATATCTTTAGTGGTTGATGAGCTTTCGAATTATCTACAAAATGAATCGTTTACCAACCACTGAGCGCTACCTTTTTTTTTCTGCAATAGAAGGCAACATTTTTTTTGGTAGAAGCGGCCAGGATTTCATTGAAATATTCTTCAAAAAATAAATGACAGAGAAATAATTTCTCGGGTGGGTCAAAATAAAGATGTCTGATATTTAATTTTAATTTAAAATGAAAAAGGTCTATATCTATCACATGATATAAGCAGTCAAACAAAATTGATATAAACATCTATACGTATTCTCCACACAAAAGACCATGAACAAACATACCAAACATATCAAGAGCTTGTCCAGACGGTGAGTGAATAAGATTAATTTAAATATGTTTTTAAGCTTTTTTCGAATAACTACATATATTTTGTATATAAATTTCCAAACCAGAAGTGCATGTGATCATGATATCATTTCAAACAAATGATTTTTTCATTTATACAAAGAAACTATAAAATATAAATATAAATTGTAATGAAATGAATATTTATAATATTTATAACAAAAATATAAATATGAAAATGTAGATATGTAAACATATAATTACGTTTATATTAATAAAAAAAAATATTAACTAACTAAACAAATGATGAATAATTTAAAAACAAATTATAAATAAACAAAAAATCAAAGAAACCAAACTACACTACTTCAATATTTCTTAAATATAGAAATGCAACTATAAAGTCTAGATAGAGACATAGATAAAGAAAGAAAAATAAAAGAAAAAAATATTTAAAAAAAAACTTACTTTAAATTGGCTGCTTTACTTCGAACACTGCCCCCCGTATTAATTTTATCCATAAATTTATCTGATATTGTGGGTGGAGGCGGTGATTGTTTTGTCGTTGCTTCATTATTAGACAATATAAATGAACGAACATTTCCTGAAGCACCGTTGGTTTTACTCTTTTCTATGAGGGAGTCGGAAGTACTCTGAAAGGAAATAAATTATTTAATATTTTTGTTAAAGAATTTGATAGTTCATCAAATAAATCAAGTATTTTAACCGAAGACTTAAATAATTACTTCTACTATAAAATCTCAATCTTTTTAAGTTTTTCTCTAAGGAAATTTCGATATATATTTTTTTTTAATTTTAAATGTAGGCCTAAAGTTATTATAATGTGCATGCTAGGATTTGGATATGCATGATACGTTGCTTTCGACAACTCTTGAATATAATTTCGCACTATATATACTATATATACTATATATACTGATTTTCTTTGATTTGTATCGATTATAAAACCGGATGCTTCGGATATCGATATACCGGCGATATTTCTGTATATATATATATATATATATATATATATATATATATATATATATATATATATATATATATTGGCATCGGCGAGAGTTTTATTGCGAAAATAACCATACTTTACAAATTTCGAATTATTAGAACTCATACATTGAAACGATACGAGCATTAAGACGTTTTCTACAACAACGAATTGCAATACAAGCTTTTCTGCCTTCTCCAATAAGATGGATAATAATGGAATTGTATAAGAAAAGTTGATAAATCCGTTTGGAAAATTATGAAATGAAACATACTCTTTAATCGTAATAATGGATGCTCGATTAAAATCACGAATATTTCAATTACTGCCTACGACTTCTTTTGCTAAAAAACCTTATTCGTCTTATTGAGTTACTTGACCTGAATGCAATCCGAAACTATTGTTCGTAAACATCAAACAACCATACGAATAGTAGTGCCCTTTGGGGCGTTTGGGTATAAAAACAAATATTAGAGTCCAAAAAGATGAGTTCGTTAACTCTAAGCTTTATTTCTTCTAAAGAAGAAGTCGAGCCAAGAGATATTTAAGGATTTCTAATAAATCCAGATTAAGATCATCTTGTTTTTTTTGGCGAATTGCCGTCTTAAATATTTTTAAAATGCGTTCTCTATCATCAGTACTGAAAGTGCTTTTTCCTGTTTTTTTTACAAATTTTCGAGAATGCTTATGAATAATCATGCTAGAAAAATTTTATCGATATATCAAAATATCAATACCTTTCTCCGAAAAAAATATCTTTGCAATATAAAGGTTATTTTTAGCTGCATAAAAACTGAAATTTAGAATAAAAGTACAAATATTGTTGGAATGATTTTTTTTAATTTCATGGCATTTATTTTTTAAATATGGTTTCCGGCATATGACCGCCGCAGCTACGAATTACATGACACATTGGATCAGTCTAATTGTTTACTTTTTGAAATAAATCTGGCAGTAAGGCTTCAATGGTGGCTTGAAAAATGGGATCCAATGCTTTAAGAGTTACTGACTTTGTCGGCATAAAACAAAGACTTAACATAGCCCCATAAAAAGTAATCCAGAGGCGATAAATCGCAGGAACAAGGGGGCAAGTAAACAGGTCTTCTTCTGGAAACAAATTTATCTCCAAATTGATTTTGCAATAAATTACCCGGGGATGGATATATAAAGTAAATACATAAACCATATTTGAAACACTATAAAAGTAAGAGTCTTAAGACTTGGTATGGATTACATTCAAAGCAAAATCGAACAAAATATTTTTAGGACGCTGAAGACGTGGCGGGCACTGCAAGTTCTTTGATAAAAATGCTTTTCTGCGGCCAGTATCAATTAAACCCATTCATCAAAATGCGACGCAAACGTTGGTAGTTTGGCTTCAATTCTTGCAGTAGCTGTGTTTTATAGGTACGTAAACCGAGATTCTTCCGTAAAATTTCTCACATAGTCGAAGGACAAAGACCAACAAGTTGAGAAATAATCGACATTTCGACGTCTTCTTCAATACTTCGCACTACTGCAGCAATATTCTCTTCGGTACAAACATTTCTTGGTCTTGCTCACTGTTTTAAATCGGGAAGAGTAAAATTAGTGTAAAACGATCAACAACTAACTGTACGAATTGCTTGCTCACTAAGCCGATTATGTAAAATGAAAGAATTGCTCTATGAATTTCGCAATTATACAAAGTGGACGACTATGTAAAATAGAGGAAGTGCTCTATTAATTTTGCGAATAGATTTTTGTTCAAAGTAAATTTCCACAATTTGAAAGCGTTGTTCTCGCGTTAAACGATGATGCCTTGTTAAACCTTACTGAACAGAAGTGTCAACACAGTTTTTGAAGTTCTCAGATTGCAAACCATAGTTATCGATGTTGATAGTTTTCATGTAGCCAAAAAAAAAAAAAAAAAAAACAACCCGATATATCGTAATTTTTAGTTTTTTGTGTTTCTTAACATTATTTTGCATCACCAAAATTCATTGGAGATTGTTTAGTTTTGGTCGATTTTCGCTTCGACGATTGTTCATACATGCTATACAGTTTTCCTTGTATAACTTTTCCAGCATCGTAAACAATTATTTAAAAGCTAAATGATCCAAATTATTTAAAGAAAGATTTACGAGCCGCAAAGAATTATTAAGGCTCAGATTTATTTAATAAACACGTACGTATTCTTCTAATGCAAAACCTTCTAGAGGCAAAAAAATAACGTACTAAATATTTTTTAAATTTCATTTACTAAATAAGAATACTTCAAACTCCTTTTAGAGAATTTTCCTTATTTATAAACATATATATTCTATATACATATATATTTTCTTTATAATATATTTTCTAGCATTCCCACAATGTTTAATTAAATATAAATTTTAAAATTAAAATTTAAATATAAAACATACCGTAGATAAATTTTTAGGAGGTTGTGATGGAGGCTGAGGCGGTGGTCCTCGATTTGTTTTCAAATTTGCTTCGGTAGCATTGATATGTGTGGTCGTTGGATGTTGAGGCGTTGGAGCTGTTGTTATTGGCTGTTGGTGCTGCTGCTGTTTCTGACGTTTTAAAGTCAAATGTTTTGTTAATTCAGCATTGAAATCTAATGGACCATTATTTGAAGCAGTCGCAGTCGCTGTCGTTGTAGTGTTAGATGTTAATGAAGGTGGACTATTACTGCGATTACTGGAGGAAGCCAATGAAACATTAGAAGCGGGTGCTGCTATAAAACAAACCAAAAATATGTTAATATTTATAGTTTCTTTTTAAGTTTTTTTTTAATAATAAAAATAAAATAACTTACTTCTACTACCATTAACAGGTTTCAATTTGGGCATTGCAGTTAAGCCCTCAAATAAACCACCCAATTTTGCAGCTCCATTACCAATATTATTATTGTTATTATGACTTATACTATTAGCACCGACTGTAGTTTGACGTTTAGGTGAGCTTCCATCACAAATTTTGCCCGCCAAAGCAGGACCACTTTTATCCACTGTAGTGGTTTTTTTCAATTTCGCGCCCTTTTGTATTGACTGCAATAAAGCAGAACGGGCATCACCACCTCCTAATTTTAATGCACCCGCAACAGGTGGTGGAGGAGGACCTGGTGGTGGTGGCGGACCCGGGGGAGGGGGTATAGCCATCTGAAAATATTTGAAAAATATCATATATTTAAAAAAATGTTTAAGGTTACTTAAGTTCGAAAGATAGAAAAATACTTGTTTTTTGCAATAATTTCTAAATAGTCTCATGTTATTAGATGTTTTATTAGGAATATTTTGATTAACATGTGCTTTATTCAGTGTTATGTTAAAGACTAATTTATAAATTATTTTTTTTCATTTTACCTTAAAATAAAAAATATTGTTTTACTTCTTTGTTTTCTTTGGATTTGATTTGTTAGAAGTCCTACGCATTCACATGTTTTGTGTGGCATTATTTATTAAATATGTTTTTATTATAACTCAATATAGTATGATTTTTGTTTTTTAATAACAGTGTAACGAATATAAAGCTTTGAAAATTTTAAATTATATAGAGAGATGTTGAAGTTTTAGAATTGATCGAATAAATCTAAATATCGCCAAAAAAATATTTCCGGATTACTTCAAAAAACTTTAATTTTAACACGATTTTTTTTCGATAAGTCAGACGTTGCAATGGAGTTGTTGCAAACCGTAAACAATCATTAAGTATACCGATCTGTAAGATTTAGTTTGGAAAATACTTCTATTATTAAATCGGTCAATTACGAGTTGGACTTATACACGTTGAACTCATACCACCGTTTAATATTTACATTGAAAGTAGTATTATTATTATCTTTCTTAGAGAGAATAAAAACGAACTTAAGCTTGATTATAAATTTCATTCTATGTAATTATTATGTTCTTTAAGATTGTCTATTGGTTTTTGGGTATTTAACAACACTCATTTTGGAGACCACATAAAGCAAAAAAAAAAAAAATGATATTCGAACAATCTTTTATTTTTTCTCTTGTGATATTTCATCCGAAAAGCATGCCATAACAATTAATCAGTTTTATTTTTACAGCGCGTGTTTTAGAGATTTTTATATTGATTTTTTAATTAAACAGATTTTGCGCCGTCTATAAAATAGGAAGTGCATAGTAAATGAGAGCTTACAAGTTATTTATTTTATTTAACAAAATATTATATGCATTGCCTGCTGTAGCTTAGGTGGTTAGCACGTTGACTACTTAGCAATGGTCACAAGTTCATTATTTAGCCGTGGCAACATACATTTTTCTGATTTTCTCTTTCGCCGGTGTTACCACATAGCACTAAATCGCCGGCGAAGTAATATAATTATAAATTGGCTAATTAATTCAAACTAATTCGCCTAAATAACACCAGAGGCGCTTGTAACACTGTTCTACAAATAATCACAGCGTACAATTGCAGTATTGCCATAAGCGAAGCTTTACTATCACACTAACCATCTGTCTTATCTACTATTCTCCCTTTCCAAAGTAAGTAAAGTCTTAAACAAATAAATTGATTTATTTTTACATTTTTACGTGATATAAGTAAGGGGTGATCCATTTCGAGGTTCCCTACTTTTTTAAAGAAAAAAAAAAAAAACACAGAAAATTCAAATTTAATGGAGAATGTTTATTATCATTTGAAAGAACATTCTTTGCCATTTATTTTTTGAAGATTATGTCTATCAAATGTTGGCCGTTGCTACGTCGCAGTTGGTCCATCCGTTGAGTCAAATTTTCGATGACTCGTTCGAGCATTTACACTGGTAACTGGCGAATGAAACGCGTGATGTTTTCCTCCAAGGCTTAAATCGAAGTCGGTTTGTCCGCATAAACTTTAGAATTTACATATCCCCACAGAAAAAAGTCTAACGTTATGATATCACAAGATCTTGGTGGCCAAGCGGCCGCCCCAAACGATGTGTGGGAAGTAGCGCCGTCTTGCTGAAACCAAATGTCGCCGAGATCACGTGCTTTTCAGGCATCAAATAGTCAGTTATCATGGCACGATAACGGTCACCATTGCGTTCGCTCCGGCATTATTTTTAAAGAAATATGGACCGATGATTCCACCGGCCCACAAACCTCACCAAACCGTTCTTTTTTCTGGATTAAGTGGCAGCTTTTGAATCTCTTCAGGTTGCTCTTCGTCCCCAATGCGGCAATTTTGTTTGTTTACATCCCCATTGAGCCAGAAATGGGCCTCATCGCTAAACAAAATTTGCCTCCAAAACGTCGGAGCTTGTTGGAACTTTTTAAGAGCCCATAGAGCGAAGCGATTCAAGCGTAAGTCTTTCCATTATGAAAATCCAAACAATACTAAACAAAAATAACATGACAGCATGACACGACTCACACGTGATCTGTCAAAAAAAGGCTATTGAAAAAAGTACCTCGAAATGGATAACCCTTTATATTTGAATAAGTAATTTTATTTTCAAAAAGTGAAATATTTTAAAGTGGCACCACTGAAATACATGTACATAGATTTCTACAACAAACAGTTGTTGCTTATAATGTTGCTGCATATTGTTTTCATTATAATTAAGAAGCTGACATTACATAGAAAAATTATGTTATTGTATGTTAAAATTCATGCCACTCTGTATTACGTGAAATGATCATTATGGGAGATCTCTCATTATAAACATATACACATATATAAATATATACATTTAAAAATATATTGTTACCTGAAATGCAGAACTATGTAGTTTTTATAATATCGAAATGTTTTTTTTTTGTTGATTGATTATGATGCATATCAGCACCAATTCTATAATTAAAATAGCTTTTATACTAGAGAAATCAGAAGACTCTTGCCATTATAATACATGTTAACTAAAAAAAGTTTTCTTTTTCCTAAAAATATAAAAATAAATATGTTAATTAAGTGGTTTTGCATTTCACCTAACGATATGTACATAAGTATGTATATGCGTAAGTATTTCTTCCTACAGTTTGTTGGTCACCAAAACCAAGGAAATTACATTAAAAAGAAATAATCCCTGGTCCAACAAAAAAACTCAAAACCTACACGCCATACTATTCCTTTTTATTAGGGTTCCGTACACAAAGTGTAAAAACGAAACCCTATTGTTTTCGCTACAATGTCTGTCCGTCTGTCCGTCTGTCCGTCTGTCAGCGCCTTTTATCTCTGGAACCGTAATAGGTAGACTCTTGAAATTTTCACAGATGATGTATAGTTGTTGCCGCTATAGCAACAAATACTAAAACTTATAGGGTGTTCCAATAGAGAGGTGTTATTTACGAAAATAAGTTTATTTCTTGAACTGTAGGAGGGATACACTTGAAATTTACAAACAGTTATTAAAACTTAGTTCACTATATAAAAAAGTATAAAAAAATAAAATTAAAAATTAAAGGGTGTTCCGATAGTGGTGTGAAATGCATGTATAAGGCATAAGTTTTGAACCATAATAGGTAGACTTTTGAAATTTTCACAGAATGTGTATAGCGATGGCCGCTATAACAACAAAAATTAAAACTTATAGGGTGTTGCGATAGAGAGGTGTTATTCACGAATATGTGTTTATTTCTTGAACTGTAGGAGGCATACACTAAAAATTTACAAACTGTAATAAAAACGTAGTTTGCCTTATACACAAGTCTAAAAAATAAACCTAAAAATTAAAGGGTGTTCCGATAGTGGTGTTAATTTGATTTATAAGGCCTAAGTTTTGAATCATAATAAGTAGAAACTTTAAATTTTTACAGAAGGTGTATAGTTTTGGCCGCTATAGCAACAAATAATAAAATTTACAGGGTGTTCCGATAGAGAGGTGTTATTCACAAATATGTGTTTATTTTTTGAGCTGTAGGATGCATACACTAAAAATATGTAAGCAGTAATTAAAAGTTAGTTCGCTATATAAACAAGTATAAAAAAATAAACCTAAAAATTAAAGGGTGTTCCGATTAAATTAAATTTAGTGCGCTATATAAACAAGTCTAAAAAAAATAAACCTAAAAATTAAAGGGTGTTCCGATAGTGGAGTGATTTGTATGTATAAGGCCTAAGTTTTGAACCTTAATAGGTAGACTCTTGAAAATTTTACCAAAGGTGTATAACTATGGCCGCTATAGCAAAAAATATTAAAACTTATAGGGTGCTCTATAGAGAGGTGTTATTTACGAATATGTGTTTATTTCTTACAAGCAGTAATTAAAACTTAGTTCGCTTTATAAGTCTAAAAAACAAGACTAAAAAATAAACCTAAAAATTAAAGGGTGTTCCGATAGTGGTGTGCTTTGTATGTGTAAGGCCTAAGTTTTGAACCATAATAGGTAGACTCTTGAAAATTTTACCAAGAGTGTACTACTGCGGCTACAATAGCAAAAAGTACTAAAACGTAGGGTGTTCCAAAAGTGACGTGTTATTTACGTTTATGTCTTTTTTTTTGAGCTGTAAGAGGAAACCACTTACAATTTGCAGACAGTAATTAAAACTATGTTTGTTTTATAAACAAGTATACAAAATTGAACTTAAATATTAAAGGGTGTTCCGATAGTGGTGTTAATTTGATTTATAAGGCCTAAGTTTTGAATCATAATAGGTAGAATTTTTAAATTTTTACAGAAGGTGTATAATTTTGGCCGCTATAGCAACAAATAATAAAATTTATAGGGTGTTCCGATAGAGAGGTGTTATTCACAAATATGTGTTTATTTTTTGAGCTGTAGGAGGCATACACTAAAAATATGTAAGCAGTAATTAAAAGTTAGTTCGCTATATAAACAAGTATAAAAAAATAAACCTAAAAATTAAAGGGTGTTCCGATAGTAGTGTGATTTGCATGTATAAGGCCTAAGTTTTGAACCGTAATAGGTAGGCGCTTGAAAGTTTTACAGAAAGTATATAACTGTGACCGCTATACTAGCAAATACTAAAACTTTTAGGGTGTTCCGATAGAGAGGTGTTATTCACGAATATGTGCTTATTTCTTGAACTGTAGAAGGAATAAACTAAAAATATGCAAGCACTAAATTAAAATTAGTGCGCTATATAAACAAGTCTAAAAAAAATAAACCTAAAAATTAAAGGGTGTTCCGATAGTGGAGTGATTTGCATGTATAAGGCCTAAGTTTTGAACCTTAATAGGTAGACTCTTGAAAATTTTACCAAAGGTGTATAACTATGGCCGCTATAGCAAAAAATATTAAAACTTATAGGGTGCTCTATAGAGAGGTGTTATTTACGAATATGTGTTTATTTCTTACAAGCAGTAATTAAAACTTAGTTCGCTTTATAAGTCTAAAAAACAAGTCTAAAAAATAAACCTAAAAATTAAAGGGTGTTCCGATAGTGGTGTGCTTTGTATGTGTAAGGCCTAAGTTTTGAACCATAATAGGTAGACTCTTGAAAATTTTACCAAAAGTGTACTACTGCGGCCACAATAGCAAAAAGTACTAAAACGTAGGGTGTTCCAAAAGTGACGTGTTATTTACGTTTATGTCTTTTTTTTGAGCTGTAAGAGGAAACCACTTAAAATTTGCAGACAGTAATTAAAACTATGTTTGTTTTATAAACAAGTATACAAAATTGAACTTAAATATTAAAGGGTGTTCCAATAGTGACGTGATTTGCATTTATATATCCTAAGTTTTGAATGAATAGGTGGAATCTTGAAATTTTTACAGGAGGTGTATAACTATGTCCACTATAACAAATAATAAAAATTAAAGGGTTTTCCGCCAGTGACGTGATTTGCATGTATAAAGCCTTATTTCTTGAACCGTAACAGGTAGACTCTTGAAATTTTGTACAGAAGATGTGTTGCCACGGCCGATATGACAATTACTAAAAATTAAAGGGTGTTCCGACAGTGTCATGTTTTTCACTTATAGTGACTTATTTTTTAATCGAAATAAGTAGACTCTTAATATATTTATAGAAAGGAAGTTGCCATGGCCACTATAATGAATAATAAAATTAAAGGGTGTTCCGACAGTGACAAGATTTTATAAACCGTAATAGATACCCTCTTGTAATGTTTACAGTAGATGTGTTACTTCGGCCGCTATAACAAATACTTAAAATTGAAGTGTGACCATTAGTAACGTGTTTTTCACGAATATTACCTTATTTTTTTAACCGCAATAGGTAGGCTCCTGATATTTTAATAGAAAGTGAAAGGCCGCTATAAAAAATTTAAAGGGTGTTCTAATTATGATGCAATTTTCGCGAATATTACTTTAATTTTAAAATTTAAGGGTGTCCCATAAGACATAAAGAAATAAACAACTGGAATATTTAAATTATACTAAACATAGTACGGAACCCTACGTGTGTGAGTGTAACTCGCACTTGACTAATTTATTTTATAAGCCATGAATATGATTAACACAATATAGAATTTAATAATTGATATTTCTTGGACAAAATAATTTAAACTATATTAGCAGGTTTCGCTTTTGAGAAGAATTAAAAACATAAACAAAAAAATAAGTTACAAAATAAAAACAGAAATTCAAATAAATATTTAAATGTAGGTATATCAGTTTACATTATTTAAGCAACGACAAATATAATAAATCAGTCAAGTACGAGTCGGACTCACACACGTACGATGCAATATAAAACTGAAAATGTATATAAATTTTAATGTTTTTCACGTATAGTGTGGGACACCCTGAAAGATAAGAATCTTTACATCACAATCTCGTCTATTATGGGGACACCCTTTAATTTCTTTAATAATTGCTGTTACGGCGGACGTTGTCTATATAATCTGTGTAAATTACAAGTGTCTGGCTATAACGGTTTAAAAGATAAGACCGTATTCAGTAAAATCACGACCTACATGGGACACCCTTTAATTTTGTATACTTGACATAGTATTTTTACAGTATTTTAGCTATAAATTTATAAAAATATAGATTTTTGCATATGCTCTCGAGGCTGAAATATATTCTAATTCCAGTTCTATAAGACCCTAGAATTATTAAAATACTTTGTCGCTGCATAAATATTTAGCACTGTTAGTGGTCAGTTGATTAATATAAAATTTACTTATTTATTGCGTCCATTTATTTCTGCATGTCTTCAAATAACTTCATGTTGTTTCCCGTACTCATACACATTTTGGGCTAAACATCCCAAACGGTTTCTATTATATTCAGGTTCGGGGAGTATGTGATTTTTTTTCTTTATAATAAGGTCTATCATCTTCCGAAACCAGTTTGACAAATTTAAGAAACCCCAAATTCCTTTGTATGGGCAGCAGGCGTGGTAGTTGAGGTAAACATCCCATTTTCTATTTTTTTTTTCTTAATGGTGATGCTAACATCTCTGGGCAAAATTTGTTTTACATTGGACCACGTTTTCTATTTTTGTTCCAAAATACACTACATCGCTGTCCACCACATGGAACAGAGATCTTGGTTTACGTCCATACAAAATTCATTTTGTTGAAGAATTGAAGCCTTCTGTCCATAAAGTTGCCCAATGATCGTCCAATTATTGAAACGTCATTTTTGTGATATAACTTCACGAAATGGACCTACTTATTGTTCCTAAAGATTGTGCAATTTAATGTAATTGTATGCAATTTGATAGTATGATTAAAAAAAATAATCTTGAAAAAGTGGCCAAAAGTCGACTGGCAAGATTCGTTATGTAACAGCTCTTCGGAAGCCACAGAATTTCCTCTATAACAGAATACAAATTCCCGTTTATTCATTCATAAATTTTTACTTGTTCGGAACATCTTAGAACCTAAAAATAATTTTCATATACTACAAGCGCAATTTGATTTTAAAGAGTTTAGTCCAGCGTGTTTATAATTTATTTTATTTCTCCAATTAATAAGATTTCTCAAGGACTCAAAATAGGCATTCGTTTGATCCAAATCTCTTACCACTCGAATTTTAAAGCAGGAAATAGTCGCAAGGATCTAAAACTGAAGCGTGAACATGTTATTTCATATCCAAATATTCATGCAAAATGTCAAAATGCTTACAGCCACAACCACCGATCATCCAATATCATTCCATTATTTTTATCGACTATTTCTGACGTGACCGGCCTCATTCTGGTGTCTTATTAAATAGAAAAATTAATTGCATATCTTAAGGCGAGACAAAGGTACAATTGTATTTTATATATAGATATGTCAAATAGTAGAAGTTATCACATATCGGAAATTAAATAATAGTGACTTTATTAACACTAAACTTACCAGTATTGGTCAAATTTACCGTTTTCAAACTTTAGTAAAATTCACATTTACTTAAACTTTATAATATCCTTATCGAACTTTAATACTTTTCTTAAAATATGCATACAATATTTACTTCACTGGTTGCTTTTTGTTTTTGTCTTTCTTTTCGAAAAAAAAATTATTATATGTCCTACCTACTACGGTAGGTCAATTTGACCGAGTGAGAAATTATTGTATGTACTATTTTAAATTCCTATAATCTGTAGAAACTAACGGTTATCTCACTCTCAAGTAGAGCAGTTCATATGCAAATGCTTATTTGAAGAAGATAAAGTAAAGTGTAAAAAGTTGGATGTAAATTTATTATTCCTTACATAGTGAAATATTTTGTTGTAGATATTTACCCTAAATATGTCAAAGCGTTTCAAAATTATACAGTACCTAAGAAAAGAAAGCCAATAGCAAGTAAATAATAAATGGATTTCCCTATTTGGGAAAGGATGAAAACAGAGATTGTTCTATTCCACTTGGGGAATTCTTAGTTTTAAAGCTGATGGAACCATTTACAGGATAAGGAAGAAACATACCAATAGATCATTTTTTCAAGAACGTATTATTAGCCAAAAAGGTAGTTGCAAAAAAATTGCAATTGTTGGAACAATCCGTGGAAACAAAAGAGAGTTGGCACAGTTAGTATAAAAAATAAAAGATAAAATTACTAGATTTTCAAGTAAATTGTATAAATTGTATAAATATTACGGTGTATAAAAGTAAGCAAAAAATAAAAGTTATAGTCCTAAGTTCCGAACATGAATCAACAAAATAAAAAGTAGAAATAGAAATACAATTACAAATACAAATAACAACAAACGAATACTGAAAACTATTAGATATTATACTGGTAAAAAATTTGGTTTGGATATGCCAGACCAAATGACAAGGAAATACAGAGTGAAGTAAAAAATTTAAGGTGGCCAATATATTTTTCAATATGTTGGATCTTGCTGGAATAAATGCCTGAGTTTTGTAAAAGGAAACAACGATAGAAAATATTTTGAAGCAGGAATATTTATTTCAGTTGGCTTCAGATAATAAAATAACAAGAAGCTTTTACCAACATCTTCCACAAGTTCAGATTTGTTCGTACGATAAACTATCCGAATAAAATTTTCTCAATATTATAAAACAATAAAAATATGTTTAAAGTGCGAAATATCATGAAAATTCTTCATTTTGTATACATTCATTAATAAATCAACCATTACCTGCATTGAATAATAAAATCGGTAACTTTTTTAAATACCGGTCAATTTGACCGAGCGCGGTCAAAAGAGACTGACATAAAGTACTTATAAAATAAATGTAGTTAAGTATTTACACATATTTTTGGTTATTAGTTAAACCTATATTTATAGCACAGAAAATACCTAAACATTCTCATTTGCAGTGAAATAAGTATGGATGTACTCAATACTTATAACAAACTTTATTTATACACAACGAACTTAAAAATGTATACGTAATGCATGTATGAGTACAACTGGTTGTAGGTAGATAATGTGATGGGTATCTGTCATACTATCTAATACTTACAAGTATGGAAAAGTACTTATAATACTCTAAGTATACTTATAAGTAAAACAACAACTTTAGGAATTGTGTGTATTAAAAAGGTGTATGATGTTTGGCAATATTTTGTTTATAATCGAACATTGGTTAAGTATGGAAAACTAAAATAAGTTTTATATTAGGATGAAGAAATGAATGAAAGTATTTTTAAATTGTGAAATAATTAATACATATAGTTACATATATTTATAAAATACTCTAAGTATACTTAGAGTATTTACATACTTGTACTTATTCCTACTCTATACTTACAAGTATGGGTATAGCCAATACTTTATCCAACTTTTACTTATACTTAGTTGTATTGCGAAAAATAATGAACAAGTATGCGAACACTTATTCTCTGCCTATACTTGTAGTTATTTAAGTTGAAATTGATATGAGTATGTGTGTATGATATGTTGTTTGAGCTGTAGCTATACACATTTATACATGTTTGGCCTCAAATACTTAATAAGTACTAAAATTGATACTTTTGTCATTCTCTGGTAGGAATAGGTATACAAGAACTGTCGGTAGCTTTAGTGTTAAATCAAATTTATAAAATATTCGGCACACCAAAGAATAATGCACTAAAAATGTTTAAACAAAAACGTCTATTAAACTTAACGGATATTACACATACATATATGTAAATATAATTGGAACTGTATAAAAAAATGCGGAAATATTAAATCGTACCAACAAAAAAGTTAAATTTTAAATAAAAGGAATACTTGTCGGCATTCAATAGATAAAATTATATTTATTGAAAAAGTATATGATTAAAACAAAATAAAATAAAAAGTAAAATCATGAAAAAAAAAACTTGAACGTTGAGAAATTTATTCATAAAATCTTGAAAAGTCCAGTAGAAAATTAAGATTCTAGACACGTTGGTATACGGAGGCATTCAAAAAAATTATTCATTTAATAAAAGTGATTTTTAAAATAGTAGGTTGTTTGTTTTGTTGTAAAGAAAAAATCATATACGAAAAAATATATACGAGGACAATTCAATAAGTCCTCACAAAAATATACAAGCACCTTCCTTTAATATTTTTTCATTTTGTTTTTTAAGTTAACGTTGGTAAGCTGCGAAGCTTCTGGCTTGCCTGCAGCAAACACCCAAAGTTTTAGGCGGGAGTCGAACTTGCAACCTTCAGACTGATAGACTAGTAGCGAGTATTTGATACTTTTTTGAGTTCTTACTAATTAAAAGTAGTTACTTGATACTACTAGGGTTGAATTTGTTATCGCTTTTAAGCTCGGTACATTTAGTCCAGCGTCTTTCTAGTTTTTTTTTTATTCCGTTGTTTCTTTAAATTTGGCAACAGGGAAAAATCGCAAGGGGCTAAATATAATGAGTATACTGGATAGGGTAGTAGTTCGTATAGCACAATTCATGGATTTTTTCAATAATGACTCCACACATCTGCATACGTGCATTGCCTTGATAGAGTAGCAATTTTTTTCTAGGCTAGGTAAGGTCCTTATTAAATTGATTGCATTAAATCGAATACAACGTGTATTTAGCGGGAATTTAACGATGATTTAAAGACATGTTTTTTGTACAGGGTAGAGAAAAAGGTGCGATTTGTTTTCATAAATCATACCTTTTGCATTACCTTTAACAAAAATTTTTTAGGGTTCTGTTCCCAACGGGTAAAATTGAACTCCTTTTGTTTTCGCTACATGTCTGTCTGTCTGTCTGTCTGTCTGTCTGTCCGTCTGTCAGCGCCTTTTATCTCTGGAACCGTAATAGGCATACTCTTGAAATTTCCACAGAACATGTATGTATAACATACATCATGCCGCCATTGGGAAAAATAATAAAACTTATAGGGTGTTCCGATAGAGACGTGTTATTCAGATATATGTGTTTATTTCTTGAACTGTAGGAGGCATACACTTAAAATTTACATACAGTAATTAAAACTTAGTTCGCTATATAAACAAGTATAAACAAATAAACCTAAAAATTAAAGGGTGTTCTGATAGTGACGTGATTTAAATGTATATGGCCTAAGTTTTGAACCATAATAGGTAAACTCTTGAAACTTTTACAGGAGGTGTTTAACTGTGGTCGCAACAAATAGCAACAAATATTAAAACTTATAGGGTGTACCGAAAGTGACGTATTATGTCTTTATTTCTTGAGCTGTAGGAGGCAACTGAAAATTTGCGGACAGTAATTAAAATTATGTTCGCTTTATAACAAGTATACAAAATTAATCCTAAAAATTTAAGGGTGCTCCCATAGTGACGTGATTTCCATATATGTAGCCTAACTTTTGAACAACAATAGGTAAACTCTTGAAATTTATACAGCAGGTTATTACTACGGCCACTACCAAATAGTAAAAATTAAAGAGTGTTCCGACAGTGACGTGATTTGCATTTATATGGCAAATTTTTTTTAACTGAATAATAGGTAGACTTAAAATTTTCACAGAAGGTATATTAAAATGGCCTTTATAACAAATAGTAAACATTAAAGGGCTTTCCGACAGTGTCGTGATTTGCACGTATATAGCCTTATTTTTTAACAGTAATAGGAATTGGAATTTGTACAGAAGATATGTTGCCACGGCCACATAGATAAATAAAAGGGTGTTCCGACAGTGTCATGTTTTTTACTTATATTGCCTTATTTTTTGGACCGCAATAGGTAGGCTCCTGATATTTTCATAGAAAGTGCTTATATTTGAACAGTAATAGGCTGACACTTAAAATTTACACAGATTATATTTTACAATATCTACTGTTACAATATGTAACGAAAATAAATTTAATAAAAATAAAAGGGTATTCCTTAGATATCGCGAATTTGAACTTTTCCGCTAAACGTTATAGGCAGACACTTGATATTTACCCTGGGTATTTAGTACTATGCTCACGCATAAAAAATAAATGAAAATTAAGGGGTGCCTCATAAGACTTTTATTAACAACTTTTATTTTTAAAGTAGATTTTCATTAAAATATGTATATTAACTTACCCTCGTAGTTTTGCAAAGATATAAAACGTCAACAATTACAAACGCAGTACTAAATTAAAATACTAATTAAATGAATCATGTTTTTTTTTTGTCAGTTAATTGAAATAAACAAATTTGTTTAAAATAACAAATAATCAAAGTTACACAAATTTACAATTGCTGAGAGCTTAAAGAAAAATGCAAATTACAAATCAAGCATCTATTAGAAGTGACTCAGAATTTTTCAAGTGCATAGAAGATATAATAATAATAATTTATGACAAAATTCAATGAATATATTAGAAATATAAAGTATATCTTTATTTATGTTTTTGACATTAACCTTTAGGGGTTCATGACGAATCGAGGTAAGCTTCAGAATTTTTTCTTTTATTTACCCCTATTGTGAATAAATTTTCCCTCGTAATTTTTTTGTCTTTTCACGCGTTTCCGATTATGAAAATAACCTACTTATAAACAATTTTTTTTGAGATAATTCAGTGGAGAATAATAACTTGAAAAAATGTTAGCGACAAAAATATTCCCCTTATCGTGAATTATATTTTCCCTCGGTATTTTTACACTTTTTCCTTTGATTATTTAATTTAATTTTTCGTAGAGAATTGTACACATAATCCTGTAAGTATTTATTTATTTTAAAGTTTTAAATAATTTCTTCAGGACGTGCCATCAATACATTCCGCAATAGCAGGCATTCCAAAAAAAAGGTAGAAAGAAGTCTTGGGTTAAATAACAAAATTGCTGCAATACATCGACGTCTCAGGTCCTCGCCAGGCAAAAGACAACTGAGCAATTTACGGGTTTAAGTGCTGTTTTTGTGTAGTGTAGGTGCAAATGAAAAAGTATGTTTGGCAAGCTATTTGTGTAGTTTTTTTGGGCCATAATAGTACATCATATAATCCAGCATTTTAAAAGTTTAGCAATTAAAAAAGGTTGATCTCATTATTAGCCATTCCGTAAATAGTTTTTATGTATAAAAACAGTTGGCAGTTTTGGCACAATTTCTAACGAATATCTTATAATTTGTAGGGTTCAACACGTCAAGGGTAAACTCGTAACCCTTTAGTTTTCGCTACAATGTCTGTTCGTCTGTCAGCGCCTTCTATCTGTGGAACCGTAAACGATAGACTTGTGAAATATTCGCAAACATTATATTACTACGCTCGCTATAACAATAAATACTAGCTAGCCTAGAAATGTTTACAACTTCTAAAAATTAAAGTAAGGATTTTCCGATAGTGACTTACAGTGCCGGTCAAAACAATAGCACCAACGACAAAATATAGTTTATCATTCCAACGGAAAAATAAGTGTTAGATGAGTCAAGAATTGTATTATTTAGAAGCATGGGATCACGTTCCTACGTAAGAAGACAACCAAACGCAGAATTCAACTCAAACCATAAAACACGGTGAATCTAGCGTAATGGTATGGGGTAGTTTTTCTTACTATGGTGTAGGACCTACAAAACCACAATAAGAACATTTATGTTGGTATACTCGGGGAAGTAATGCTTCCTTATGCTTCTTAAGAAATGCCATTGGTGTGGGTCTTCCAGCAAGATAAATACCCGAAGCACACAAACTAGCTTGCAACAAAGTGGTTTCGGTACAATAAAGTCAATGTGATGGAATGGACCGCTCAGAGCCCAGACCAATTAAGAATTTATAAGCAGATATAAAAAGCAGTGTCTCAAATGCAACCAACTAACAACGAAGCGCTTTGGACAGCTGTACAGCTAATCTGTAATAAAATTCTAAAGGAAAGATGCCAAAATCTTGTAAATTCGATGCCAAAACGTTGTGCAGTCGTTATTACAAATAAAGGACATAAAAGAAGGTATTAATTAGAATAAACAAATCATGCTCAACGTAATAAATGCATCATTTATAATTCTTTTTAATTTGTTCTTAATTTAGTGTTTAATATTAGTACAAATTGAAGTGAAATGCTATTTTTTTGACTGATTATTTTTCAAGTATTTTTTTTAAATAAGTAAAAATTTCAAAATAAAATAATTAGCAAAAATAAAATTTATTATTTTATGTAGTTATAAAGTTTCCTAAGCGTCTTATGACAAATTTTGAAATATATCAATTTAACCTATAGGAAAATATGTATTGGAGACATATTTTCTTAGGCTTGGTGTTATTTTTTTGACCGCAGCTGCATATGATCTTATTTTTTAAACAGTAATAGGCAGACAATTCAAATTTACATAGAGTATGTAAAATTATGTCTGCTATTATAAAAAAAAAAATTAAAGTTAAAATTAAAATTAAAATTAAAGGGTTTCATAAAAAAGTGACACAAATTTACGTATTTTAACCGGAACAGATAGCTAATTTTACACTGAGTATGTAAAGACTCGTTCGCTATAACAACGAGTTTAAAAATCTGAAGTGGCCTATACTCAACTTTCTCATACCCAATGGAAACATTTATTTTTATGGATATATTACATAAAGAATATAAGTTCAAAGTATATTCGAATCGAAAAATTAATTATTTTCGGTTTGGGGTGTTAAGTAAACTACCCCTTGCCCCTTCTCGATTATGCCCAAAATTAATACAGCTCTTCATCTCCATATACCAAAGGCACATACTGAGTTTCATTTTAATATCTCATAAGGTATGACCTTTAGAGCGTTTACAAAATTTGTGGGTAAGGAAACTACCGCTTGCCCCCTCCCTATGCCCAAAAACTTTACAACTCTTCATCTCCATATACCAAAGGAACACACTAAATTTCATTTTGATGTGTCAAACGGTATGAGCTGTACAGAATCCACAAAAATAGTGGCATACACACACCCAGCCAAAATGAATTCAAAAGACCTCAAAACATATAAATCCGTCGAAATCCCGAACACAATTTTTTTACGAAAGAAAGCAGGGTTGTTACTTTTTTTAGTTTTTTATGTAAAATATTTAAATATCTTTAAATTAAAATGCGTTCTTTGTTCTATTTATGTAAATAAGAATTTAAGAAAATATTTAAATATTGGCGTGTCCCTATTTTTTCTTCCAACACTGTTTAATAATTCAGTTTCCCATATTTTAAAGCCAAAATGTAAAATCCATTTTTTTTAATTATTACATTTAAAATTAAGTAAGTGAAATTTACCTTTTAGTATAAATGAATATATTTTATTAATTGAAATTAATGGAATTCGAGTAACAATAAACTTTAAACAATTGAAATGTACAACTTTTGTTTACTTTGTTTTTTTCTTTTAAATTCATTTAATTAAAAATTCAAACATGCATTTGCGGTTTTTTTTTTTTTTTTTTTTTTTTTTTATTTTTAAAGAAAGAAGTGTAATGTAAATAATTACATACTTTGATTAACAGATAATATCACAAACTTTCTTTAATAGATATTCGTTTTTAGATCAAGTTTAAAAATCTCTTTTTTAAATACCAAAAACACTTTTTTAAATTAAAACTTTAGTCAACAACAACATGAACTGCACACACGCACCGATCTGCTGCACAACACGTTTAACACGGTTTGCTTGTTGTGATGTATTGAAAAACGGCGATTAATTTTTTAAATGCTAAACCCTCAAATTCGAAAAGCAAAAACAACACTAAACAAGAAATCGTTGCGCATGCGATAATTAAATAAATATATCAAGCCATAAATATATCATAACAAAACAATTTTATTTTAAAGAGAGACAACAAAGGAGACAAATAATATCAAAGTGAGTCATAAACATAAACATAGCGGGAGAGTATGATTGCATACGAATAGAAATGATTTACAGCATTAAAAGGGGGGCTATTTCTGTATATTAATAAATATACATACATACAGAATTTACTACATGTGCCTTTCGTATAACAGAGTTCGCTTGTTGTGTTGTTCACTTGTTTGTCTCTAAACATGTCTGAGAACATTTAATGCATAATAATGACATTGTGGAGGTCGCCTCAATGTGCATTTTTAATATAAAATATATTTATTGTTAAATAAATCAGAGATTTTATTCTTATTTTAGTTTTGTTTATAAGGCGTTATATAGAAAATAAATAAAAAGATAAAATCGCGTCATTTCGTAATGAGAATTACATTTCAACTACAGCAAATATATTTTGAAGTTTTAATTTTTTTAGATATTGTTTTGACGCATGTGTATAACTTAGAAAACCTTTAAACAAGATTTGTTTTAATTGAATCTGAAAAACAAACAATAGAATCTGTATTCCACAATATCTTAAAAACACAATGGGCGACATAATAATAAAAACTTTAAATAAATTTGTTTATATTTTAAATTCTTAGACGAACTAACTGAACTTCCATATGAATTTTAAGTGTTTTTATTTTCTGTACCTAGTATAAAGGGTTATAAGAATATTTTTTACAAATTATATAATTAATTATAAAGCAAGCCATAGACGATGCGACGAGTGCGATGCGTGCGATTTCATGTACAACTTCATTTAACAACCCAGCTCTATCAAAGTAAGATGACGATCAATATCATCGGACAACGTCTGCAAGTAATACTTAAGTCCGTTTTACACTATAATACTAAAGGGCTTTTCATACTATAATACAAGTATTAATACTTTTGAGGAAAATGTAGCCCTGACATGATGAGTTGTTATTGTTTTTTGAAAATTTTCAAACAATAATTAGATCAGAGTTGCATTTTATTCAAAAGTATTAATACTTGTATTATAGTGTGAAATGCCCTTAAGTATTAAGATTTTCATTGGATTTTGTAAGATAAAAATCAAATGACAATTGTGTGATTGTCAAAAAAAATCTAACGTAATAACGCGTGATCCATTTCGAGGTTCCCTACTTTTTTAAAGAAAAAACACAGAAAATTCAAATTTAATGAAGAATGTTTATTATCATTTGGCATTTATTTATTTATTATCAGTTCCCCACAGAAAAGTCTAACGGTGTGATATCATACGATCTTGGTGGCCAATCGACAGGCCCAAAACGTGAAATTATGTGCTCACTGAAATGTTCTCTCAATAAATCGCTTGATTGATGCGATGTGTGGGAAGTGACGCCGTCTTGCTGCAACCAAATGTCGCCGAGATAACGAGTTTCAATTTCAGGCATCAAATAGTCGGTTGTAATGGCACGATAACGATCGCCATTGATGGTTACGTTAGCACCGATATCATTTTTAAAGAAATATGGACCGATGATTCCACCGGCCCACAAACCACACCAAACAGTTGTTTTTTCTGGATGAAGTGGCATCTCTTGAATCTCTTGAGGTTGCTCTTCGTCCCAAAGCGGCAATTTTGTTTGTTTACATACCCATTGAGCCAGAAATGGCTCCTTGAAAACGTCGGATCTACTTGGAACTTTTCAAGAGCCCATAGAGCGAAGCGATTCAGGCGTAAGTCTTTCCATTATCAAATGCCAAACAATACAAAACAAAAATAACATCACAGCATGACACGACTCACACGTGATCTGTCAAAAAAAAAAGCTATTGAAAAAAGTACCTCGAAATGGATCACCATTTACCACTTTTTTAAGTACGTGCTTTACTGTCGTGAGACACTGTATGTATATAAAAACTCTTCTTTAAAGCGACAAAGAAACATTATTTATTCAGTGTTGACTTGATTTGTTATGACAAATAAGTCAGTATAGAGCAAGTTTACATTTAATACATATGTATGTATGTACATAATTATATTGTGAACTATAAGCAATTGTTTATTAGTCGTAAAATAGTTAAGTATTCATACTATATTATTTGTTTATTAGTAATTTAATATTCTCAGCTTCTGATACCAACATACATACAAGAATTTATTCGCGGCCATTAGTAAAAATATAATGTGGCAGCACTGTGATTCATAATATGTACTGCAAAATATAAAAACTTATTTTAATTATTTTTTTATACGACTAACAATTTTTTTAAATAATATTTTTAATAAAAAATACTGTTAATATTAAAAAAATAGTGTTAGTTGTATAAAAAAAGAATTAAAATATTTTTTTATATTTTGCAGTATTATGAATCACAGTGCTGCCACATTATATTTTTACTACTACTGACCGCAAATAAATTCTTGTTGTATATTGTTAATATTTTTAAAAAATAGTGTTAGTTGTATAAAAAAATAATTAAAATAATTTTTTATATTTTGCAGTATTATGAATCACTGTGCTGCCACATTATATTTTTTTACTACTACTGACCGCAAATAAATTCTTGTATGAATAGTTAGTTGATTTGTTTACGCGTTTTCTGACTTCGGCAGAATTACCAATAAATGTAACAAATTTAATTGTTTTGCTACTTTTTATGTTTATCTAATAAAAGCCCCAAATTATTTAAACACCCGTGAAAAATTATAAATATTCTTAAAAGCTTAGTCATTTTACTTTATCTTCAGTTAATGGTCAACTTTATATTTCCAAAGAGCTGTAAACATTTAATATTTTGTATCGGGTGTTTTCTTGAGCAGCGTGAGAACATATACATGTATGTATCTACATACATAGAGAAATATTCTTGGAATAAAATTTTTTTTGTTATAATCTGGTATGTACATACATATATAATTTAATGTCATTTATTTTTTAAAATAAGTATGTTGTTGAGTATATGTATGTCCGCCATGGCTACGAGCTACATAGTCCTTTCGTTCAGTTCAATTATTAACTACTTTTTTAATAAATCTGACCGTATGGCTTCAGTGATGGCTTGAATAACCGCTTCCAATGCTTCAAAAGTTGCTGATTTGTCGGCATAAGCCAATGACTTTACATAGCCCTATAAACAGTAATCCAGAGGCGTTAAATCGCACTAAACAAGCTCACTTCTATACATATAATAAAATAGTAACTTTTTGTCTGTCTGTCTTTCTCTTTGCGTTCGTATCACGTAAAAATTACAGGATGGATTTTAAAAAAATTTTGGGAGAAGGTACCTTAATGTCCTGATTCCAATATAGTCTGCTTTTTCAAAATATCTTATTTCCAAGAGAAAGTGGAGGAAAATCAGTGAAAGTACGCCGATTTTTTTATACCGATTTAAAGGTACTTTAAGGCATCTTTTATTTTTGAAAGCGCTTAGGTACCTAAACGGTGTTAAGAAAGTTGTTTATTGAGATCTTAGGTTCATTTTTGTAGTTGATCGTTTCCTTGAATTTTGAACGGTTTGCTACCTATGGACCTGAAGAGGGGAAAAAAGGTAAAAAAAATTGAATTTTTAAATTTTTTTTGCCATTTTGACCTTGAAGATGAGTTTTGGGTTTTTTTTGATTTTATATGTTCACAATTTTTGTTCTTTATGACAAGAGCTACAACTTTGCTTCAGAGAGTATATTAAAATTCCAAACGGTTTGCAAAATATGAGCTTGAGTAAATGATAATTTTTTGCAAAAATGACACCGAGGCCCCACATATTTGAGGGCGCATAAAAAAAAACCTGGAGGACTTTGGGCAAAACTGGGAGACAGGGGTCTTTTTTTTGGTCTTTTATCACGTAGTGGTGTCCGTATATGGTTATGTTTTTCCGTGTTGCACTGTGTAATTAACGATTAATCTCATTACCAAAAAAGTCCTTACGATTTCTCTCTAGAAAGAATAGAAATATATATCAGCCAAATACTGCCGGAAACGGTTTGAGGCGATGCAAATAAGTTTAATCACTGTAGTTCAGCAAGAAGGCTTTGTTACTAAATTACCTATTACTTATACAAGAAAGGGTTAATATACTAAATAACAATAAAAATTATGAACGTAAATCAAGAATGTAGCAATTTAGTTAGTTCTAGACAGGGTTGAAGAAGAAGAAAAAAATATTGATTAAATAAAAAAATTATTGAATAAATTTTATATGAAATTATACCAAAAAAATATGAAGTGTACCAGTGTACCACAGATGTGTCGATTGTACCAAATGTGGTACAATTGTACCACAAATCCCAACACTGATGCGAAAACGATCCAAAACTGCAGGAATTGCTTGCACAATAGGCCGATTATGTTGGATCGTAAAATAGACAAAATGTTCGTGAATAGATTTATTTTTTTATAAGTGGAAATTTTCACAATTTGGCAGTGTTGTTCTGGCGTTAAACAATTTATGATGACTTGCATAATCTTATTGAATAGAAATGTCAACATAGTTTGACATTCTCCGCTATCAAACCATAGTTGTCGATATCGATAACTATCATACATCTAAAAAAATTACCCGATATGTGTACATATGTATGTATGAATGTCGTAAATTTAAAGTTTCCTATACTTAAAAACTTGTAAAAACTAAACCACAACACATTAATTTTTCTAAGAAAAATTTGTGAGTAAACCTTTATCTAAAGATTGTTGATTATTTAATGTGTAAATTGCATATTAAAATCGAAAACAAAAGTAAGTTTAAACATTTAACATGGGCGTAAAAAACCAACACTTTTTAGAAAAATATTTTCTTTTTTGCATAAAGATCACCACGGATTTGCCAAATAATGACTTTTTAAAACAAGACAAAAACGTAAGTTTTTTTTTGTGAGACAAAATGCAATAACTTGTTTGACTTACTATTTATCAAAAAAAGTAAACTTGTTTAAAAATTTATAAATTCGTATAAAGTACTCGTATGGAATGTTTCATGATTGATGAAACGGACTGTGTGCGTACATTGATCACTTTGTTGTTAAAGTTAATATGGAAGTAGTTGTGGACATACATATGTACAGTGCCGGACAAAAAAATAGCACAAACGACAAAATGTAATTTCATTCCAACGGAAAAATAAATAGTAGATGAGTACAGAATTTTATAATTTGGAAGCAAGGGATCACGCTCCTACGTAAGAAGACCCCGAAACGCAGAATTCAACCCAAAATTTATAACTAAAACCATAAAATACGGTGGATCTAGCGTAATGGAATGGGGTAGTTTTTCTTACTATGGTGTAGGATCTACAACAAGAACATTTATGTTGGTATACTGGGAGAAGTAATGCTGCCTAATGCTTCTTAAGAAATGCAATTGGTGTGGGTCTTCCAGCAAGATAGAGATCCGAAGCAAACAAGCAAGCTTGCGACAAAGTGGTTTCTGGACAATAAAGTCAATGTGATTGAATGGCCCGCTCAGAGACCAGAACAATTAAGAATTTATGGATCGATATAAAAAATAGTCTCTCAAATGCAACCAACTTACAACGAAGCGCATTAGACAGCAGTCCAGCAAATCTGTAATAAAATTCCAAAGGAAAGATGCCAAAATCTTGTAAATTTGATGCCAAAACGTTATGCAGACGTTATTACAAATAAAGGACATAAAAGAAGGTATTAATTAGAATAAACAAATCATGCTCAACGTAATAAATGCTTCATTTATAATTCTTTTTAATTTGTTCTTAATTTAGTGTTTAATATTAGTACAAATTGAAGTGAAGATCTATTTTTTTGACATATTGTTTTTCAAGTTTTTTTTAATAAAGTGTAAATTTCAAAATAAAATAATTAGCAAAAGTTAAAATTATTTTGTTATGTAGTTATACACTTTCCTAAGATTCTTATGACAAATTGTAACCGGAGACATATTTTCCGGAGACATATTTTCCTAGGCTTGGTGCTATTTTTCTGACTGCAGCTGTATGTACATATATGTATAAATGTATGTATATAGTATGTACATATGTGTCTGATTGTATACTAATCTCTCAATATCTTGTTTGAAGCCAGTTGTGTCTGGATTTTAAATGTTAGTTTTGGCCATTGTGAATATTCATTTCAGCCCAGGATTCACTATCGTACGAATCAATCCAAAAAAAAAAAAAAATCTGACAGAATTCTGTCCTACTCAAAAATAGTTTCAAAATGGCATTGTAGGTGCCACACTATTTTACAAAAAGAAGACTTTGCAACTCTGACCGCATGGAGAGAAATATTTTATGACGTTTTTTAAAAACCATTATGAAATCATACAGACCTGTCAAAAAGTGTGTCACACACATACACTTCTATAAGCACTATTATACTTTTTAAGCACACATGCGATTTTTGACAGATCGAACGAGAGAGTATGATAGTGAATTATGGCTCTTAGTAAAATATACTTACCCTTATTGTGGATTTCCCCCCCACGAAATATATTCCCTTTCCGAAAGCAACAATCGTAAATTTTTTCCTCGGGAATAATTTTATGTTATGAATGATTTTTGATTTTTGTTGTGAATTTTTTTCCACGAGTATTTTCAATTTTCAATTTTCTCTTTACCTTTTTCACTTTATATTTGCTGAGGAACAGTATATATCACATAAGTAGGTTTTTCTGTAAATTAAAGGCCAGTGTGCAGCTGGCCTGTGGAGAGTTTGACATTTCATGGTTTTTACGCTTTTAAAATAATTTTTGTTCATTTCTGTGTGGATACAATTGTGTACAATCTTTACATAATCTATACATATAATAAAATAGTAACTCATTTCTGTCTGTCTGTCTGCTCTACATTTGTGTTCGCATCACGTAAAAACTACTTGATGAAATTTAACAAAATTTTGTGAGGAGATACCTTAGCATCCTGATTCCAATGAGATATTTCCATAAAAATATCTCATTTCCTAGAGAAAGTGGAGAAAAAGCAGTGAAAAACGCCATTTCCGGTTTAAATCTGGGATATTTTAAAAACTATTGCGCAGCATTAGGCGCCAATTGAATAAAATTTGTATTTGGTTTGAATTTTTACTTTGTGGAATTATTATTAAAATATTATTGTGGAATGTTTTTAAAATATTTTAAACACCTTTTAAAGAGCTTAACAATAATTTTTAGAGTTTTTTATAAATTTTAGAATTTTTTCTAGGGCACTTTTATATAAAGTATATACATAAATCATAACTGAAACACTATAAAAGTAAGAGTCTTACAATTTCTGTCAATTTAATAGCTGTCAAGTGATTTATTCTCAGTTTGGTTTGGCAA
The DNA here is from genome assembly GCA_949628195.1 of Phasia obesa. NCBI lineage: Eukaryota > Metazoa > Arthropoda > Insecta > Diptera > Tachinidae > Phasia > Phasia obesa. The sequence continues at coordinate 28,415,629 of OX451219.1, read as the reverse complement.
TTCATCATGCAATTTGGGCCCAAAACGAGATTACCGTTGTTCCCGATTTTCATAAGCGAATTTTGTTTAGCGATGAAGCGCACTTCTGGTTGAATGGTTACGTCAACAAACAAAACTGCCGCATTTGGAGTGAAGGTAATCCTCAAGTGTATGTCGAAACACCGTTACATCCAGAACCAAACAACTGACTGTTTGGTTCGCTTTATGGGCTGGTGGAATCATTGGTCTGTACTTTTTCAAAAACGATGGTGCCAGAACGTTACAGTGAATAGTGATCGGTATAGAGCCATGATTACTAACTTTTTCATTCCTGAATTGAATAACCATGATGTCCAGGAGATGTGGTTTCAACAAGACGGCCCAACATGTCACACAGCTCGTGCCACAATAGATTTATTGAAAGACACGTTTGTTGACCGCCTAATTTCACGTTTTGGACCTGTGAATTGGCCTCCAAGATCTTGTGATTTAACACCACTAGACTACTTTCTGTGGGGCTATGTCATTGGTCTATGCGGATAAGCCACAAACGCTTGACCATTTGGAAGACAACATTCGCCGTATTATTGCCGATATACGGCCACAAATGTTGGAAAAAGTCATCGAAAATTGGACGTCCAGATTGGACTACATCCGCGCCAGTCGTGGCGGTCATATGCCAGAAATCATATTTAAAATGTAATGCCACAAGATTATCTTTCGGGTAAATAAAATTCATGACATCCATCGTTGTTTTATTGCAACTTAAAGTTCTATACCTCAATAAAAAACACCCTTTATAATCTGTGTTTACATTACGTTCAAACTACTGGATAAATTTTAGTAAAATTGTTAAAACTGAAGCTCTAATTTTATCAATTTAATAATACTGAAAACTTGGCAGTACCTTTTATTTTTGTAAACCGGAAATTTATAGAAAACCAATGCTGCAACATTCTGAGTAATAACACAGAGATGGGTACCTCTATATAAAGTAAATATAGAAACCATTTGTGCAGCACTATAAAAGTAGAGTCTTAAATTGTCGTGTGGATTACTTTAGAAGACAAATTCGAAACAAATATTGTGAAGACGCTGACCGCCTCGCGGCACTGCTAGTGTACACTATAAACTGTTACAATACACAGAGCGTGCATTTAGATATTAGGATAATACTTATTAAAGATGAAAAACAACAAACTGCACCAAAAATTATTTTCTGCTTCGCAATAAAACGAAAAGTATTTTTTTTTTTAATTTATTTTTTTTTTGTTATTTATCATCACCCTTTAGTCGATTTTACATAAGTATGTGATGTTTCAATGTTTTTTCAGTTCTTTTGGAGCATAAACATAACGTATGGTAGCAATCTAAAACGGCTAACTTAAGTCCATTTAATATTTAAGTACCTCTTGTCTGAAGTCAGGTACAAAATAATAGAAAATAGAAACGAAATTCATAAAAACAATAAGTCTTAAACATTGCATAAAGTGGATGTACTTAATATATGAACTAAAAAAGTATTACAAACGCAATACATGAACTTATGTTAAAGATACATATAATGGCAAAAAATAGTATGCATATTGTGTAATAAAAAGTTGGCAGCTCTAAAATATAATCTGAGCTGACAGAGCAGAGCTGACAGTTTATAAGATTTGTAATTAATTACAATTACTTGAAATTGCCATTTTCCAATTACGATTTTATTTATTATTTTTTCCAGTTAAAAATTACAAGTAATTTTAATTGAAATTTTTTTTTTTTATTACAATTAATTAATTTATAATTGACTCAAGTCACTAATTTCAATTACAATCACTTTTAATTTGTAATTGAGGATATCCAATTACACATTACGTATAATTGTAATTGAAATGCAAATGAAACCCCTCTTGTCAGCAGATTATGCATTAAACACATGGAGAGCAGCAGGAGTAGCAGAGGTACACCCGTACAAATGCCGATAATAGCGCTTAAAATCTCTGGATTGTTAATAAATTTATAATACATACTAGCTGTGCCCACATACATATGTTGTGTGCGTCCTTACAATATTTTGTTCGATTTTGCTTTGAAAGTAATCCACACCAAATTTTAAGACTTTTACGTATTTACTTTATATAAAGGTACCCATCGCTGGATAAAATTCTAAAATTTATATATAATTCTAAAATTTATATAAAATTCTAAAATTTATATAAAATTCTAATATAAAATTCTAAAACCGAAAAATACAAATTTTATTCAATTGGCTATTTGGCGGTAAGTAATTCATATTTTTTCATTATTTTAAAACAGCGCCATCTATTGCGCAACCGTGTTTAAAATATCCCGCTTTCAATTCGTATTTTGTCGTTATTTTAAAACAGCGCTATCTGTTGTGCAACCGTGTTTAAAGTATGCACTCCCTTTAAATCGGTTGTGCAACCATGTTGAAAGTATGCAGTACCTTTAAATCGGTAAAAAAATCCGCGTAATTTCACTGCTTTTTCTCCACTTTCTTTGAAAATAAGATTTTTTGCGAAAAAAAAAGTATCCTATATTGGAATCAGGATACTAAGGTGCCTCCTCAAAAAATTTTGTTAAAATCCATCCAGTAGTTTTTACGTGATGCGAACACAAAAAAAGACAGACAGACAGGAAATGAGTTACTGTTAAGTTTTATTATACATATATACATACTATATTATACATATGTATAGATGTAGAGATAACAATTTTGTGATGTTTTTTTTCTGTTAAGTAAAATAAAATATGTTCTCTCATTCTGATATGAGCTCAGTCTTATGATCAGCGGCCTTATGGTCCTTAAATGGCTTAACACGAACACTATTTAGTTTGAACTTGACAGTTGCATGAGCAAGTGGTCATACTCGAACACAAACCAGCTTACTGAACACATGCCTACTCATACTATATTTTACTATATACTTATGTTCGTATCATAATAAACGCAATGAGCTGACCGAGTAAAACGAACTTTTTAAACTATTGACCGCCGTCTCATGTTCGAAACACTTAGTATGTTTTGTTTCGTAGTTGTGTAGAACTTTTAGATAAGGCTTAGTGCCTTTTGCTTGCACTAGTTTTTTGTTGTTTGTATTTCTTAAGAAATGAGACCTTAAAATGAACGTAAGTAAGGTTGTTAAAAATTCGGTGTTTTTTGTTTGTACACTCGATGTGTGTTCGTGCTTCACTCAAAGCATAAAACTGCTTGAACTCGCCCAAGTTCATTGTTTTTATGTTCAACAACTCGTACTTATTTAAACTGTCTTATGGAAAGCTCATCGCATTTAGCTCGCTGGTCTTCGCTGTGTATTATTGTCCACTCATCATTACTCGTACGCAATGAACAGACATAAATTCAATGAAATATTATAATGAGCGTCTTATGAGCTTCGTTTTTTTAGTTCATGTATTGCTTTAGTTTGAACCGTGTTGATTTCTTTTTGCATGCCTTTAGCTCGATCCGTATACTTAATACGGAAATATTATCTGTCACATAGCAGTCTTTAAATCATTTTCAGTTACATATTCGCTACTGGGACTTTAACACAATTACAACAATTTTTTGTCGTGGGCTGTATATTATTGGGTTTTTGTAGTTTATAAAATTTATCAGTTCATTAAAAGTGGGGTAAAACAAAACTTGAAGATTTTTATGTCCAATACATACTATCTATGTTTATGTAGATGTGTGAATTGAGGTGTATAGTTGGATTTCGAACTGTAATATGTTTGTAACAAAATAACAAGCGGTAAACGCCCTTTGCTAACTTTGATTTTATTTCATTCATTCTTTATTGTTTTTGCCTTTTCTGTTTATTTGAATTTACTATTTACATTGATAAGGTGAAATACCTATTGAAATTAAAACAAAAAATAGAAATTCATTTGTAGAAATACATTTGTAATATTTTGTAATATGTAATACAAAATCACAACAAAAATGCACTGAAAGCAATTGGTATAGAAACAGTAGTGGTCGGTCGATGTATTTGAAACTTCTTAATTTATCTTCATTCTTAAGGTATGTCTTATTTTTGCACAAATAATTAAAAAAAGAAACATCTCGCAAAACTTATTTGTCTATACTGATACCATACATGGGAATAATTAATTAGATTGAGTAATTAATTGACAATTTCATTAACATTGAATTTTAAATAATGCTAATAAATTTTTTTCATTACCATTGTTTTCATTAATGGTAATGGTTTTTAATGAAACAGTTTCATTAATAATTATTTAAAAAAATAAAATCATTACCATTAATCAATGATTAAATTATAAAAAAGCATTATCATTATTGGCCACATTTCCAATCAACCTTTTTGTACTGATGTTTTTAAAGAAGTCCCATCTCCATTCTCTGCTCTCCTATTATCGGCATTTTTTCATATAAAAACAAACAAAAATCAGAAGAAGAATAAAAAAACCCATTTAAAATAATATTTTTAACCCGTTGGAGATTTCCAAGTACAGATTTTCAAAACTAGAGTAAATGTAAAGTTATTAAAACCTACAGTAATAATAAATTTGTGTTTAACAAAAACAATGATTTTTTTTCATCAATTATAATTAGTAATTATATAATTTCATTGCATTTCCATTATCATTAGTAAAAACAATTGTAATTAAAAATAAATCAGTAGCATTAAATGGTAGTTAAAATCTTTTTCATTGTAACTATTTGAAATAATGCCAATGAAAATTCAATGCTAATGAAAAAATCCCAAGTATGACTGATACATATAATAAAATCGTAACAGGAATACAAAACACCAATGTTTAGAGTTTTCGGCTGTCTGCCTGTGTTCGCATTACGTAAAAACTACTGGTAGGTATAGTTTTAATAAAATTTGTAGGGAGCTATTTTAGTACCTCGGTTCAAATATATATACTTGGCAGCACCTTTTATGTTTGTTAACTGGAAATTCTATTTTTCTGTTTATAGAATTGAATAATAGAACTCTAATATACAACTTATGTTGCAACACCTTGAGTAATTACTCTGAGACGGGTACCTCTACCCAAAAGAAATACATCTACTATATCTATACAATAATAATAATAAAACTATACCAGGATCATTTCTTTACATGAAATATTGTTTGATAATTTTATGGCTGGTATTGATATTAATCGATATGGAATTGTCTGTCTGTCTGTGTTCGAAGCACTTAAAAACTACTGGATAATTTTTAATGAAATTTTGTGAGAAGGCACTTACTTCATTACTCGGTTTATATTTCCGGGATATTTTTTCCCGTAAAATAATCGCATTTCCCATAGAAAATATAGATAAAATAGTAAAAAAGTATGCAATTTTACTGATTTAATGGTACTGAAAACTTGGCAGCTCCTTTTATTTGAGTACGTGTGAAATCAGACAACATTCTGCGTTATTAAGGAGGGATGAGAACCAATATAAAGTACATATACAAAAACCAAATCTGCAGCACTATAAAAGTAAGAATCTTAAAATTTGGTGATCATTACTTTCAAAGCAAAATAAAGGGTGGAAACGAAAAAATTTTACATTTTATTTTATTAATAACATAAAAACTAATTATAAGAAAAATTAAGTTATAACAACAAATTAACACAGTAACTCCATAGATACATAAAATAAAATAAAAATTATTATTCACTTTTAGATAAACTAAATTTACGAATTTTTGATCTTAAGCCCAACATTAGTTTTTGGACACCTACTCTACCTACTTTTTGGACAGCTTTCTTCCAACATATATAGAATTTTTTCACATCCTTAGCCTTTTTTGACGTTTTTCTTAAAATTTGTTTTACAACTGCCCAAAATTTTTCAATGGGGCGTAACTCAGGACAGTTTGGAGGATTGCATTGCGTTGGCACAATATTTATATTATTATTTTTAAACCAATCCATAGTTTGATTGGAGTAATAAATGGAAGCCAATTCGGGCCAGAATAAAGGCGTAGTTTCGTGCCGCTTATAGATCGGTATCAATCTTTTCTGAAGGAATTCTTTTATGTATAAATTTTGATCTAATGTGCCTTGAATGGTCAGTGGTTTTGAGATTTGGCCACAACTGCATATAGCTTGCCAGACTAGATATTTTTTGCAAATTTATCCACTTTCTTACACTTAAATATTTCCTTTACACCTCCTCTTATATATGCAGTAAAATACAGTTTGCCTGGAAGTTGTTTAAAGTCAGCCTTAACATATGTTTCATCATCCATTATAATGCAGCCATTAAAATTGTTTAGCATTGTTTTTACAAGTTTTCTTGCTCTTCCTTTTGCTCTAATGTTTTGTTCGTCATTTCCTTTTGGTACTTTTATGACAGCGTATGATCTCAGCTTATTAATTCTTTTTACCTTTTGCACATAGGTATGAGACACGTGGAATTTTTTTGCTAAGTCTCTCAATAAGGCATTGGGATTTGAGAGCAAAGACCTTTTAATCTTCCCAGCTAATTTTTTATCCATAAATCCAGCTGGTCTACCAGACCCAGGTTTTCGGTCGACAGATTTGATCTCCTTGAACTTTATTATGACATTTCTTGCGGTTGCTCGAGACGCACCAGCCATCTAGCAATATATGCGTAGGTGGCATTAGGATTATTTATAAATATGTCCAAAATGTTTTTTCTCATTTTTTCTAATTTTGATGTGGACGCCATGACTTGTAAGAATAAACTAAAAACTTTTGTTGTTTTGTATTTTTCACAGATGACAGAAGTAGAAAAGTAACGGTATCTTAAAATAGGGTTTACACAGTTCAAAGAATTTTAACTGGAAAATGTAAAATTTTTTTCGTTTCCACCCTTTAAAACAATATATTGTCAGCATGCTGACGACGCACATAGGGACACTTTGGCAATCTAGTCAGACATTACTTTTTTTTAATTTATATTGGCTCTCAAAAGTTATTGAGTAATCCTAGATCAATCAAACTTGGCAGGAAAATATCTTATGGCCTTAAGCTGTTAAGGCTTAAAAAATCGGAACAAGGAGAAAAAAGTTGCCCTTAGAAGAACTAATCCTACCTCTGAAAAATTCAATTTTGTTTTAAATTTTCTCACATTTTTGTTTAGCAAATGCAACTTTTTTAAGATCAGCGAATGTTCAAAAACCTAAACTTGGACCCAGGAGATTGTAAAATAACATTTTCATCTCGACCCCTTTTGTGGGCGGTGACATAAAATATTTTTTTTTTTTAAATAATGTAATTATTAAAAGAAATGAATTACATACGCCTTAATACCATAAAAATTTTCAAGCTTTTATGGGAAGAGTAACCATCCAATCTCACCCCCGAAACGTGAAAATGTGAAATTTTTTTATTTATGGTAGTTTCCAAAAAATATTAATTTTGAAGTGGAAGAGAAGGTGCCTTCCCAATTCCTAACCAATCCCCACCACCCAAGAATATTAATAAAAATACATTTTCGTAATTTATTTCTTTATAGTATTTAATTTATATGAAAATAATTTATCTCTTTTCTTGTTTAAAATTTTATGTGTATTTATATGGTGCAATTTTTATTGCAGCAATTTGTGTGGATGGACGCATTTGTTTACATTTTAAACTTGATAATTATAACTAGAATTAGGAAACAAAACTAATTTCAAGAGTAAATAAATATGTGTGCCCCGCCCCTTTTAATTGTTCTCTACCCTTCCCTTCCATCTATGTAAGAATTGCAGCGACAAAACTTGCACAATGTAAAAATTTTAACTATCGTCAACTGTATAGAAATATTATGAAAACAGCCCTAGACAGAATCTACATTGTGTAATCTGTGTGTGTTAGTTTGTGGGTTTGGGAAGTTAATTAAAAGCCCTTTACTCATAAATCTTTAAAAGAGCTACATAAGTTGGTTTTTAAGTTGTGTATTTATAAAGATTAAAAATAAAATAAAAACCATTTTGTAGTCATAAAGCTGTATTAATTTAATATGATCTAAAGTATGTACATATGTATGTATATAAGTATTTAAAAAAATAAATAAGCTAACGAAAAAAAAAACGGCAAGTAAAATTAAGGCGTGTTATAATCAAATATTTATTTTTTTTTGCGGTGAACGTTAATACGTAAGTGTAACAATAGAGTGACAAGTTATTGACAATGGTGGTGAGAATGGTTATAGTAGTGTGGTTGGCATAGTGGCGATGATGTTATAAACTGTACACAACAAATATTAGATTAGATTTCAAATAAATAAGCAGTAAATAACTTATTATAGTGAATAATAAAAACTTAAAAATAAATCACAAAAATACCAAATATAGTTTGTGAATAATTAGCAAATATCACTTGCAGTAATAGTAGTAATATTTCATCTGAACGAACAGCCATTCCATAGGAGTCATATACATATATTTCAATGTGTGTTAGTTTTCCACAGTAAATCTCAAAAACATAGCAACCTAGTTTCAGTACCCATTTTATTGTCTCTCTTGTAGTGACCTAAGCAACAATCAATATAACTGCTATACAATCACCCACAACAAGAGGAAGCGAGCGGGTAAAGCGTTCAACACAAGGAGAGAAAGAGCAATTTTATACAAAGACCTCAACTTGGCAACAATCATCGAGAAGAAGAAGGAAATTTACCGCGAACTACGAAAGACAAGACGACAACCTCAGACCGCAGCACCATCTACCGCTAAAACAAACTTACCAGCGCCTTCTCAACAGTAGCGACAAAAACAAAAATTATGTATAAAAACCCTTTAAATTAGCTGACTTTTAACATATATATATTGTAACTATGCATGAGCCCTTGGCCTGCATTGACTGCTGTAGGAACGGACATAGATTAAAGTCCATGGTTAGGAACAATAAGAATATAGTATTATTTGATCATAAAAACTTCGTACAAATTGTTGCTGGGCTTGCAAAATTCGGGAGTAAAAGCTATATTATGTGTATTACTAAGAATATTATGAACAAAAGCTGTATAATTTTAAGTATAAATACGAGTGCATTAATTTAATAAAATCAATTGCTATCTAGAACTTATAAGTTGAAGATTTCAATTCTTATTCCGGCCGACCAAAAGTCAGCCTACTAACTGGCAGAGTCTAACTGCCTTGATAATAAAAAGACTAGGACTAAAAATAGTATTTGTACCCCATACACCACACTCTGAATGTTGACAAAAGGGCTCAATTAATTGACAAATTGACTACTATCCTGTATAGACGTAAGCCTTAAGTGCGTAATTAGAGAATATACGAAATTTTAGGCGCTTTATGGAGTTCAATCTAACTCACAAGAACTTAATTACTAAATTGAGCAATTAGTACCTAATCGTCGCTAATTTAATAAAATACGAAATGAAACCCTGTTTTATGTCTACTGAGAAGTATGTTCAGTTAGAAAATTGAGTTGAGTAATAATATTACCCCCAGTCTATATTAGACATAAAATGATAAACATTAACACTAACATCATGTTAGTATTAAATGTAGACAACCCATGTTAATGTTATATCCAAATTTTAAGATGGTTGTTAAAAGATTTGTTATAAAAAATCTTTTATAACATGACAATGACGTTGTTGTTGCATTTTAAGTTTATAGTAGTATTTATGAACAGCGCCATCTGTTGCTCAACGGTACTGCTACTATCTGCTGTGCAATAAGCATTCAAACAACATTGTTGGAAAACAAAAAATTATGTATGTTTAAACAGAAAATGATATAAAAACGCATTCGTCACATACATATAACAACATGCACAAATTAATTCCGTTACTCTGCCGGCGTCATGTTTATGTTTTGTTAAATTTGATGACTAGTAAAGAAGACCTCTTAGGTATTCGCATTACTTCCACAACAAAAAACCACTTGTATTTTGTTGATAAGAATTTAATTTTCAGATGTCAAAATGAATTGACTAAAATAAAAAATTACGAAGCAAATTGTTCGTTCTTGTCTTTTAGTTCTTTTACTTGTATCCAATAAAATCGCTATATTTTTAAGCATAATTTGTATTCATTTTATTTTCAAAACAAAATTTTTCACGATTATAATAAAAAACCATTTTTTTCCAGCTGTAAAATACTAATTGAGTAAGCTTAATTGAGCATATGTGAGCACTAAATTAAATTGCTCAATTAAGATTAAATTATCTCAATTAAGAAAAAATGTCTGAATAGGGTATAAGGGCGGCATATAAGGGTAAGTAAATACACACAAATAAAATATCCGTTAAGCTGTAGGACAGATTATCTTACCTTTAACTTTTAGCGTGATGTTATTACAATTTAAACGGCGCCAATCTATATGACTCTGTTGTCTTCTATTACTGTTAGTTTTTAATAAGCAGAAATCGTTAATGAAAAGAGAATCAAAATTATATTAAATCTGCTTAAATTGTTATTAAATTTTCCAGCATAGTAATGAAGACCTTCACTTCTTTTAATGTAACACCCATGCCCTTATCCAAAAAAATAAAGTTTACTTCAAGTCAACTTTCAAGTAGACTTTTTTTCTTTTGCATAAGGGCACCAGTCTTTTACTGAAAATCTTAACCACAACCGAAAATTTAGCACGCTACCTACTAGGGAACCCAAAATTAATATATATATTTATATTATATATAGCAAAGGGTTATCAAATGGGGACAGTTAACTAATAAAATTAGATTAAACAAGTTGCGATTCTTGTTATTTGTCCTATCAATGACATTAGGCGTGTAAACTTACATCATTCAAATGAACGTTTATTAATTGTCCCGGTTAAATTTTGAATAATCTTGAGTTTCTGGCATTTGGGAGATTGAAAAAACTTATAATATTTGAAGTTGAAGATGAGGCTGCTTCTAAATTTAAAAATTATATTCTTGAAATATCAATTAAGCAATCCACTTTTATAAATATAATAGAAATATTTTTAAACAACGTATTCCTTTAAATGGCTTTTATTAATTAAAAGTCTATGGGCAAAGAAATGTTCACAAATGTTTGTTTTGTAAATTAGTTTTACAATATGTAAATTAATCAAAATGAACAAATTTGTTACGTTTATTTTTTCAATAAACGTATATTTCTACATGTTTTCATATACATATGTACATGTTTTTAACATTTTATTGGCAATAATGTTACATAGAAATGATTTTTAAAATAAAAAAGAAACTTTAAAAAGGTATGCACTAATTAATGAAAGCGAAAGTGTTGGACATTTTGAAGACACGATCGCAACGTTACTCTGATAAACTGTTAAATAATTTCGTGTCTTTAATGGACTTTGACATAAGAAAGGGTGGGGAAATAGTTATGTCATAATGTAAATGTAACTAAATTCTTACAAATGCACTGGGGGATAAATGGCCAATCTAACGGCGTTTTAGTGAATTTTTAAAATTCAGTATTCGGCAAACTTTATTTGTTTTTCTTTAATATTTAAAACCCAACGGATTTTTTTTCTGTTTTCGCTTTTGTTTTGTTCCCAATATTCGAACAGCTGTGAGCATTCAAAATTAACATATGTTTCATAAGGTGTAATTGGTATTTCTGCGCTTTTTCAAGTGCAAGTTTGTTGACAGCAAAAAAAAAATAAGTTTTTAAATTTTTAAAAAGTTTTTCGATTTTATTTTAATTATTGTGATCCGTAATGTGTGTTTTAGTGTTTAAATGTGGGAAAATAAAATGTTCTTTGTAAAAGCGATTCTACATACATATATAATCCAATTTTGAGTGGGATAGAGGTAGGGTGGATTCGACCAGATTCGGTTCAGTATTTCTATAGTTTGGTTAAATGTGTTGTTATCTATGTCAAGTCAAAAAATGGGCTGCAAGTTTTTGATTTTTTTCCTTTTTGAGTTACAATGGCAGAATCTAAACGCACCCAACTAAAAAAATTTTAATGGTTAAAAATCACGTTTTTTGTAATGTAATTGATCGCTCGAAATATAGTGAAGAAAAATACCGCCAAATTCAAAAACAATTAAGTAATTTTGTTAGCAAACTTGTAGAAAAGTGGAAAGAACGTCACAGGGTTATGGCAGTGTTCGAAGAGCGAAATAAGAAATGGTTAGATGAAGACATTATTTTCACTAAGCCAGCCGTTGTCTAACGTTAACAAAAACCTTTTTCAAATGCACAAGAAAGACGCAAAAAAGAAAATTGCGTCAATCGTCAATGAAACACCGAACCAAGAGTTAATGGTAGCGGCGAGCGTAAGTCTTTACAAGGTTGGAAAAAGAAGTGCTGCACAGGTTGTTTTAAAGTTAAGTTCAGAATCTGCGATAGCTTCAAAAATGCTTAAATCTGTAGACTGTGAACCAAAAACCCCTATTCCTTATACACCTGAGGAAGCTTTAGCTCTTTATACCGATGGTGGATACTCAAAGACGTCATACGAACTTATACAATATGGTGTCAAAGAGCGAAACTGTAATATTTATCCAAGCTACAATATTTTGGCCATATTTTTTTTATATTTTGGACGATATTTGACGCCATTTAAATGACATCTATGTTGTGGACACTAATATAATTAGTTGACAACAAGCAACATACTTGAAGAACGCAGAATTATTGTTACTGCTTTTTGAATCAATTACCGCGACAGTTAAAAATCTCGTGATAATCACAACAAACCACGACATGTCTTACATGTCTTGAGAGCAAATACTAAAAAGGAATCGCCAAAAAAGTCGCTAGAGTACATGGAATATTATCGGAGGATGGGAAAATAAAAGTTAGTAAAATAACTAAGCCTGTAGGCATCTCAAATGAATTGTCATTCACATCTGGTAAGGTAAGCAAAAACGACCTTCTATGTATATCGACGAAGGAAAAAATACTGTTTCATCAAGATGTCTTTGATTTGACCTTCGAGGATCAGATTGAAGAGTTCATAAAGAATGACATTGAGGTAAGCAATAAATATATATATGAGCGCTTGATTTTGAAAGTGGTATAAGTCAAAAATTTTAAAAATCTAGTTTATCAGTTATTTCATCTCAAATCCTAATAAAATAACATAATCTGCAGTAATTCGCAGTATGCCATGAAAATTAAGTTGAAAATTGAGTTTACTTTTTGGTTGGTAAACAAAATACAACTACTGTATATTTTAATAGTGGTGTAAGTCAGTCTGTTTTCAAAGTTTGGCAAAATAATTGTTAGTAATTTTGTCATGTCTTCAGATAGCGGTTCAAAAGCATGTCATAGCTTACATTGATCCCTGTTTAGGACAAAATCGTAACATTAATATGGTTGAACATTTTTTAGTCATCTGATAACAGTTGATCATAAATTTACGGTATCCCGGCCTTTCTTTTTTGCCAAATGATCGCGATTTTGGTTTGATAGAAACTAAAATTAAAAATCGAATTATTTATACATCTCTGAGCATTTTTATAATTTAATGGAATTATGTAAAAAGAAAAACCCATTTTTGGTAGAACAAGTGCTGAGCCATTTCGAATCAACGACTAATAGAAAGAGAAACGCCAACGTGTCTTGGCTAAAAATACAATCAATCAGATTTCTAAAGAATGCTCCATATACGATTTTTTATAAAACTTCTTTGGATGATAATTCTAAATTCCAAGTGTTAGACCTTTCACCTAAAAGAGGAAGCCCCAGAATATACGAAAATTTTGATTTGCTTCCATTATACACAACCATTAGACCAATAACAGAAGGATAACGTAAAGATATGATGGATTCACTACCCTATATCCCACCAAGTTTCAACAAACACTTTATTTCCCTAAATAATAAAAAAAAACTTAAAAGGACGAAGGCCGCTGGAGCCAGTTCCTATAATTGTAATTATTAATTTGTAATTTTATTTACTTTTAATAAATAAAAATAAATAAATAAATTACTTAATTACAGTGTACTGAGTTTGAATAAAATGTTAATCAATATACATAAATAAAATTGAAATGCTGTCCGTTGCTAAGCGCATAACTTGAAAACGGCTTGACCGATTTCGGTAATTTTTGTTTAGATCTTGATCATAGCCCAACTTAGATTTTTACGGTAAGAAAGATTTACCACACAATAAGGACGCTGACGAAGTGGCACAGCTAGCTTCTAATAAAAATGTTTCCTTGATGGGTTAAGTCATTTATAAAGTCATGCAGTTTACTTTAAAAATGGTATAAGTCATTTTAACCTTTCAAACCCACATTTATTTTTAAAAATGGTTATACATTTCACAATCATAATAAACGCTTCTGTGGCACCATTTAATATTTTATTCCATAATTCAGAAATATTTTTTAATCCTTTAAAACGAAAACCTCTTAATATCTCGAAACAAGAAATATATGATTTATACCACTTTCATAATCAAGTGCTCAAATGTACATGCAGGTAAAAATATCAAAGGGATAAAGCAAAATAAAGGTTGTTTTTTATAGAGGTATAGAACTTTAAGTTGGCATTACTTTTCAAGATGGCGACCGATTTAACAGCTGTCAAGTGATTTATTCTCAGTTTGGTTTGGCAATTCATCATGAATAGACTCACCCCTGAACAACGCTTGCAAATAGTGCAATTTCGGCCCAAAACAAGATTACCATTGTTCCCGATTTTCATAAGCGAATTTTATTTGGCGATGAAGCGCACTTCTGGTTGATTGGCTACGTCAACAAACAAAACTGCCGCATTTGGAGTGAAGGTAATCCTCAAGTGTATGTCGAAACACCGTTACATCCAGAGAAACTGACTGTTTGGTGCGCTTTATGGGCTGGTGGAATCATTGGTCCGTACTTTTTCAAAAACGATTGTTGCCAGAACGTTACAGTCAATGGTCAATCGGTATAGAGCCATGATTACTAACTTTTTCATTCCTGAATTGAATAACCAATATGTCCAGGAGATGTGGTTTCCACAAGACGGCGCAACATGTCACACAGCTCGTGCCACAATAGATTTATTGAAAAACACGATTGGTAACCGCCTAATTTCACGTTTTGGACCTGTTAATTGGCCTCCAAGATCTTGTGATTTAACACCGCTAGACTACTTTCTGTGGGGCTATGTAATGTCATTGGTCTATGCGGATAAGCCACAAACACTTGACCATTTGGAAGACAACATTCGCCGTGTTACTGCCGATATACGGCCACAAATGTTGGAAAAATTCATCGAAAATTGGACGTCCGGATTGGACTACATCCGCGCCAGCCGTGGCGGTCATATGCCAGAAATCATATTTAAAATTTAATGCCACAAGATTATGTTTCGGATAAATAAAATTCATGTCAATCGAATAATCCATCGTTGTTTTATTGCAACTTAAAGTTCTATACCTCTATAAAAAAAACACCCTTTATAAGTTACATAGGAAAAGAAAAAGCTTTATTTGGGGAAAAACAAAATCAAAATAAATGGTTACCCTCGTATTGCTATTATTCTGTATGATTCATACAAAAGTACTTCGTATAGTGAAAATAATTTTTTCTGCAATCTTATCTACTTAGATTATATAAATATTTTTGTCCCTATTTGATTTGAACGTACAATAGTGTGTACTCGTATATATTGTTTAAAAAAAAATTAAGTTAGTTTTCTAAAACAACAAAAAAGTTTAAAAGGCAATATCTGTATCTTATTTTTCCTCTTACAAACTCTGTAACTGTGTCTCTTTTTCTCCTATTTCCTCTCTCTTCATCTTTGTTTTTAAAATAATTACGATTATTAACATATTAGTATTTTATATAATTCTGAGTTGTTAAATAAATTTTAATGAATACGGTATTTTGTTATAGTTATTAAATAAACATTAATCAACTATTGGCCTAACAATGAGTTAAAAAAAAAAAAATATAAAAAATGCTTAGACGTAAATAAAGAAATAATACTAACGGCCATTTTCACAATGTATTTTTATAGTTTTAACGGAAAATTTACTAACTGTAGATTTGGTTAACAGGTACTTTTTAACAGACGTTTACCGATTTACGTTGCATCATCATTATGCAATAAAAAGTATGGCAATGCTGTGCTCAATTGTTTACGAAAAACGGTGCAATGAATTGAATTTAATATTAAAAACTGTGAAAAAGGGTTCATATATTTATATTTGGCTCTGTGATTTTGAAAAAGTATTCAGTACTATTAAGTAACCAATTCATAAGTATTCAGTAGTATCGAGTAATTAAAAGTAGTAGAAATTGCCAGCACTACCGGTTTCTCAATCATTTAATTTCCCGTCTTACATTTGGTGAAAAGCCCTAAAAATTGATTTAATCATACTACGGAACTTATTCTTAGCCAGTCGATATCTTATGTATGTATGAGAGAGGGACAAAAGTTATCTGTCATTTTTTTTTTGTACAATGTCGAAATGTTATCTTGCTGATATGTATTTTTTTAAACAACTAGATTCAAATAATTTTTGCGCTTTGAATTTATTTATCGCCAGCGATCGTTATTCAAACAGTGATGAATATAGTTCGATCACTATATTCGCAGCTGAACAAAATCAGCACGATGTTTGATTTTATCATATGTTAGGTTTTGTTGAGTGATAAAATGTGAATATAACATGTTTAATAAGATCACTTGACTCACAACTGAATAAAATCAGCGTTCTCCAGCACGATGATGATTTTATTCAACATTGAGTTTTGTTGGATGATTAATAAGAATAAGAATTTTTGTGTATGATGAAAATAAGGAAAAAACCACTTGGTTTGCGTGACACGGCATGAAAAATCCAAACATATTCGTTTTTTATCCAGTATCGTCGCTGTAACATATACAAACACTTTATCATAAGTACTATTGCAATGCTTGGTGATCTTGTGTTGCTACTAACAAGACTAACAATAAATTTTGCTGTGTTATTTATTACTCTAAGGCCCATTATTATAAATTACCTTTGAAGTACGTATTAGTTAAATTTCACTTATACTCAAGTGAGCGATAAAGTGAAAAATAACTATTTTTCGTAATTACAACTTCATTGTAAAATAAAATATTTTTTTTTTAATGGTAGTACAAGAAGAAACACCGACTAATTTTGACAAAATAAATTGGTTCCTTAAAACGTAGTGGCAACGTCATACCTTTCATTTATTTGTTTACTTTCCACAAATTAGTTATCTGTGTAATAAACAAACGAAAAAATTTTATATACAACAAACGAGAGCTGTTTTCCATTTTTATTTTTCAAATGCAAAATTAATTTAACGCGAATATATTTTTCTTCATAGATTAGAAAATACGGCAACTTTATAGATGACAAAGCATGACAACTTCAAACTCTTATATCTAATGTTAAAAGTTGAAGGCAAGATAATCTTCCCTTTAGTTTATCAGTCACTTCTAGCTTAAAGTATACTTATGAAAACGAAAAACTACTGATCTCTCTGATAAAATCCTAAATTTAGCTATTGGCAAGTTATAATAATGGGCCTAAACTTTTGTCTAAATTCCTCTGCAGTTTTTTATATTAAAATTTTATTCTGACAATTAAAATTCTATGCGGTAAATTTTCTTCGTTTAAATTTAACAGACACTGTTTTGTTACACGATGTAAATTAAAAGATATTCATACTTTAAAAAATGCAACTTAACTTAAACTGCGGTTAAACTTCATTTAAACTTTTAATCATGCGATGCGAAAATGCCCATAATAGAAGACATAATATTAATACAAATTAATTATTACAACTATTTACATAATAAACAAAATCAGAAACTCGTAACATGCTTCAACTCTTAGTCATTTAAGTCATTTAAGAGTAATATCTATTAAGAAGCAATAGAATTAATGCTGAACCAATAATAACACACGGCAACAAAACAACTTAAATATACATGTGATGACAGAGTTCTTATTCTTAGCTATAGGCAACATTTTTTGTATTGATTCGGATAAACCGTTATGTTAATAATTCTTGCAAAAAAAACCGACTTCAAAACAGCCAAACTTAAAATCATGTTTCTTTAAGGCGGTAATTATACAATGATTATATTATATTCGAGGAAGATTGTATCGGGATTTTTTAAATGTCATTGCACAAACTGTCAATTCAGATAATAAAAACTAATTTTTGAATTCAATAATGTAAAACAAATATCAGTCGATTTTCTACCTGGGGAGCAGTACTTCCGGAGTATATAGGGGCACAAGACCCCAGGGTTCTGTGCTTTTTCAGGTCAAACCAATGCTAAACGACTGTCTGTATACAGCGGATAAAAAGTTTGGCTATATACATAAAATTACACTAACTATTGCGCCACCCTGTAATTTCCGAGTTCAAATTTTATACTTGTTATAGCGTTCGTAGCAATACAGGTTCATTGTAATTTTCAACCGTCTGTCTGTAACGGCTTAAAAGTTTGGTCATATACATCAAATTACATAAACTATTGCGACACCCTGTAATTTATAATTTTAAATATTTATACTTATTTTAACACACATAGTAATGGACATTCTGTCTAATTGTTAAGTGTTTGTCAATAACTATTTAAAAGATAGGGTCATATATATCAAATGACGTCACCTATTGGGACACCCTTTAAATTCAAATTTTAATATAAATACTTGTTAAAGAGAACTTTGTCATACAGATTCTTTGTAAAATTTAACTTTGTGTCCATATACATCATATTACATCAACTATTGGGACACCCTTTAATTTCCAATTTTAAATATTCATACTTGTTGTTATACCAGACATAGTAGTGAACACTCTGTCTATTTTTCAAGTCTTTGTCCATAACGGTTCCAAAGATGAGGACATAATGGTCAAATTACATCAATAATTGGGAAACCCTTTAATTTATCCAAATTTTATACTTGTTGTAATAGCGGACTAAGCAATATATGTTCTTTGTACATTTCAACTGTCTATCTATAACAGTTGAAAAGTTTGGCAATATATATCACTTTTACATTAACTATTGGGACACCCTTTAATTTCCAAATTCATATTTTACACTTGTTATTTTAGCGGACTTAGCAATACAAGTTCTTTGTAAATTTCAACTGTCTGTCTATAACGGTTCAAAAGTTTGGCCATATATATATAAAAATAAACCAACTAATGGGACACCCTTTAATTTTTAATTTTAAATATTTATACTTATTATAACAGACATAGTAACGAACATTCTGTGCAACTTTCAAGTGTTTGTCTATAACGGTTCAAACGATAGGACCATAAAGGTGAAATTACGTCACCTATGGGGTCACCCTTTAATTTTTAATTTTATTTTTTAATTACTTTTTGTTATTGGGAGCTATAGTGATACGCACTTTTTTCTAATTTTAAATGGGTGACCTACAAATTTCATAATACACGTAAAAACATGTATGTTGTATGGGGACACCCTTTAATTTTTAAACTTTTAAACTGTTTTTAAAATGGGACCAATCTGTAGCCATAACCTTTCTAATGGCGCAAAAATTTTTAAAATCGGTTCAGAAATGACCGAGTTCTGAAGGCACAAACATAAAAAAAAAAAACAACATTCAGACGAATTGATAACCTCCTTCTTTTTTTGAAGTCGGTTAAAAATGGAGGCGGTTGCATCACATATGTAAAAAAACTAACGAAAAATTGACTACAGATCAGGCGAGACTTATAATTTAAGGTAAAGAAGAAATTGGTTTTTAATACAGCTGAGGCTTAGGCTACTGGGGGTAGAGGCTGTAGCAAATCTCCTACAATTTGATGACACTGCTTCTAGCACATGCCTATATGCTGATTTATTTAACCTAAAATAATTTTAGAACCTATTATAAAATAAACAATTCTTACAAAAGGAAAGACTGTTGTTTACTTCTCATCCGGTAATTGAAATATATCAAACTTCTTGATTTTTTTTTTATTTTTTACTTATAAAAATGTTTAGAATATTTGAAATTAAATAACCGACTTCAAAAAAAGAAGGAGGTTATCAATTCGTCTGAATGTTGCTTTTTTTATGTTTGTGCCCGCAGAACTCAGTCATTTCCGAACCGATTTTTAAAATTTTTTCTTTATTAGAAAGGAAATATTTACAGATTGGTCCCATTTTAAAAGAAGTTCAGAATTTTGAAAATTAAAGGGTGTCCCCATACAACATACGTGTTTTTTACGTGTATTATAAACCGTAAAGGGCACCCTTTTAAAATTTTAAAAAACTGCTTATTACTATAGCTGCCAATAACAGAAATTAATAAAAAAATAAACTTAAAAATTAAAGGGTGTCCCCATATGTGACGTCAATTTAAATATATGAACCATTTGAACCATTGTAGACAATCACTTGAAAATTGGACAGAATGTCCAATATTTATAATCAGAAATTAAATATTTAAAATTACAACTTAAAGGGTGTCCCTATAGTTGATGAAATTTGATGTATATTGCAAAACTTTTGAACCGTAACAGAGAGACGGTTGAAATATTCAAAGAACCTGTATATCTAAGTCCTTTATAACATCAAGTATATAATTTAAAATTGGAAACTAAAGGGTGTCCCCATAATTGATATAATTTTACCTATGTAGCCCTATCGTTTGAACCGTTATAGACAAACACTTGAAAATTAGACAGAATCTCCACTACTATGTCCCGTATAATAACATTAATAAATATTTAAAATTTTAAAGGGTGTCCCAATAGTTGATGTAAATTGATGCATATGACCAAACTTTTGAGCCGTTTTAGACAGACATTAGAAATTTACAAAGAATCTGTCCTTTAAAATAAGTGTTTAATTTAAAATTGCACATTAAAGGGTGTCCCCTAGGTGATATTGTTTAAGCTATATGGCCATATCTTTGGAACCGTTACTTTTTATTACTGTGTCAGTAATAATAAGTGGAAAAAAATAAAGGGTGTCCTCATATCTGACGTAATTTGTCGTATATGGCTTTATCTGCTTAACCGTTACGGATAGACATTTGAATGTACAGAACGTATATTACTATGTCCGTTAGAGCAACAAGTATAAAAGTATTTGATTTGAGTACTATTTCTTACACATTACTTTCTTTTAAATTTTTAGTTCAGAATTGATGCACATATATTTGTTTTGTAGTCGTTTTTTTTTTTTGGAAGAATTATGTGTTGATGAAATAAATGATACTCTTAAGAAATAGCAACGATTTATATTTTGTAAATTAAGTAAATTTTTCAATTTGAAAAATTATGCTAGAGTATAACGTTAGCTATGTACATATCAAGACGAATTCACACCGGGTGTGAGTAGTACGGCTACAACTACAACAAAACAACAACTTTGACATTCTACTAGCAGATATAAAATAATGTATTTTTGAAAAGACATTAGCAAATAAAGGAGAGATAAACAGTCAACTGGGCTAACGCCTCCACCTGGTATGAATTCGCCTTGGTCCATACTTACGATCATAGCGTTTGTATGTATAAATATTCAGCCCTGTTACGGTTGTCGTTGTCGTACTTCGACAACAATAATATTGTATTAGATTAAAGAAAAATTCGGATTGCTTTATTTAATCTATTACAATATTATTGTTATCGAAGTACGATAACGGCAACCGTAATAAGGCTGATTAATTCAAAGATACACAAAAATTAAACCAGTTTTTACAGCGGCTTTTTTTACATTTTGCAACACCAAAAAATACTACTTTGGCATACCCAAGAGTTGCCAGAACTAGACGTTCTCGCCAGTGATGCCAACTTAATGCTTTGATACTGTTTCTGTATTCTGTATTTGATACTGTATTCAACAGCGCTCACATAGTTCAATCTATTTTAAAAAAATATATGTATAAGGCTAATATTTCCCAGCTATTTTACGTCTATGTATTTAAGTTCAAATGATTATAAATCGTTGTAGTAAAATAATCCTTGACAAGCACTTGTTAATGATATAATTACAATGCGTATACGATTACAATTGCTCAAATGTATATGTTTCATTATTTTTATCGTTTTAGTCTAGATCGCTAGTTGATCTACTACTACAGTTTAGTATATAAAGTAAATTTATAGCAGAACAAGTAAATTAGACCTTAATTTTTCTTTTTTGTTTTTTTCTGTTCAAAATGATTACGCCAACTTGAGTGCATTTGTGGTTTGAATGCAACAAAATCTGTAAAAAAAAACTATAAAATATAAAGAAAAATGTAATTAAACACTTTTATTTGTGCACGTATTAATTAATGTGGAAGTGTTCATGTACAAATATAAAATAAAATAAAAAACTTATTTAGAAAATCTAATTTAAGTGTTCATGTACAAATATAAAATAAAATAAAAAACTTATTTAGAAAATCTAATTTTTAAATGGAACAATGACAAAGTGTGGCTACACTGCTTTTTTATTTATTTTATTTTTTATTTTTTAAATTGTAGATGTTAATCATGATGACGACAGTGTAGTGTGTTGTAGTTGATGGAAATCATGGTGATGATGTTTTAAATGGTTGATGGATGAATGCAACATGTGTTGCTTACAACTGTAATTTATGTACCTCAATAATCACAACAATTTAGTAAAAACGGTTGTGAGTCATTGACACTTTTTTTCATTCCATTTAATGTTGTTGATTTTGCTAAATAAACAACAACAAAAACATATAAATTACGGTTACTTTACAAACATTAAACTAAATCTTTATTACTTTAATCCAGCAATATAAAGGTTTAAATTCTTTAAATTTGAGATATACCTATATTAGGCGATTACTTACACATCTATATTCATACATATAAAAAACTGTAACAGGACCGTGTCTGTACATGAAATAATTTTGAAAAATTTGTTTTTGGTGCAGATATTAATCGATATAGAATACAAAACGCCAATTTTATAATTTTTTTCTATCTATCAGTTTGTCTGTCTGTCTGTCTGTCTCTGTGCGCATCACGTAAAAACTGCTCAACTTACAGAGAATAAAAATAAAATTCAAACATTCAATAATTTTAAAATTTTAGAATTTTATATAAAGCCTGAGTAATTACCCAGAGATGTGTACCTCTATATACAGCTATGTCACAGAGCTAAATTCCGTTCGGAAGCGGAATTGATTCCGTATTTTGCTTCATAAAAAACGTAAAACGGAAAATTTTTCGGAATAAAACCACTTTCATTTATGTGAAATAGATATTTTAAGCATTTTCTAGCCCTTTAAACTATTCAGGTAATTAAAGATATTTCGGGCAGTTTTGATCAATATTTTCTGCCTTGACAACACAAATATTCACCCTTATTCTGTTTGGCGACGGCAACATCGTCATCGATTTTGAGGCAACATCACTTTAACACAACATCAGTGTTAATTTGGTATTCCCTAACAATGTTGTGATGACGTTGCCAGTTTATCGATAATGTTAATAAAATACACCACACATATTAAATCCTTGAACCAAATAATTCATTTTGGTTTATGTTTTCGTTAAAAAAGGTTTATGAAAAAATGCAAGTGTATAAAATATAAAACAAAGTGTATTACATTAAAATCAAAATATTTTCTATTTCCGATGATCAGAAGACATCTCAAAGTAAAATTAAACATCTTTGAATTACCTGATGAAAAGTTAGTGTTAAATTAAATGTCGCCAATGATGTCGAAGATTTTGTCTAAAACTCGGAATGGCATGAAATAAATGGAAAGCTAATCACGTATGGATGAAGATCGACATGATACATGCTGCAAAAAGAAAGTCAAATTGCATCTTTTGATGGACGGAACTCGCATAAATATTTTATATATATATATAACGAGTGATTTTTTAAGAGCTTGAGAACTTTTTTTTTAAAAAAAACGCATAAAATTTGCAAAATCTCATCGGTTCTTTATTTGAAACGTTAGATTGGTCCATGACATTTACTTTTTGAAGATAATTTCATTTAAATGTTGACCGCGGCTGCGTCTTAGGTGGTCCATTCGGAAAGTCCAATTTTGGGCAACTTTTTCGAGCATTTCGGCCGGAATAGCCCGAATTTCTTCGGAAATGTTGTCTTCCAAAGCTGGAATAGTTGCTGGCTTATTTCTGTAGACTTTAGACTTGACGTAGCCCCACAAAAAATAGTCTAAAGGCGTCAAATCGCATGATCTTGGTGGCCAACTTACCGGTCCATTTCTTGAGATGAATTGTTCTCCGAAGTTTTCCCTCAAAATGGCCATAGAATCGCGAGCTGTGTGGCATGTAGCGCCATCTTGTTGAAACCACATGTCAACCAAGTTCAGTTGTTCCATTTTTGGCAACAAAAAGTTTGTTAGCATCGAACGATAGCGATCGCCATTCACCGTAACGTTGCGTCCAACAGCATCTTTGAAAAAATACGGTCCAATGATTCCACCAGCGTACAAACCACACCAAACAGTGCATTTTTCGGGATGCATGGGCAGTTCTTGAACGGCTTCTGGTTGCTCTTCACTCCAAATGCGGCAATTTTGCTTATTTACGTAGCCATTCAACCAGAAATGAGCCTCATCGCTGAACAAAATTTGTCACATTTGAACATTTCGAACCGAACACTGATTTTGGTAATAAAATTCAATGATTTGCAAGCGTTGCTCGTTAGTAAGTCTATTCATGATGAAATGTCAAAGCATACTGAGCATCTTTCTCTTTGGCACCATGTCTGAAATCTCACGTAATCTGTCAAATACTAATGCATGAAAATCCTAACCTCAAAAAAATCACCCATTATATATGTATATATATATATATATATATATATATATATATATATATATATATATATATATATATATATATATATATATATATATATATATATATATATATATATATATATATATATATATATATATATATATATTATATTAATTCCTATGGTTCCAGTGTGGAACAAAGGGCCACAACAAAGTTCCTCCAGTGCGATCTATCGTGTGCCTTCAGCATCACTTCCGGCCAAGTTGCTCTTACTAAGCCTGCTTCCGCTTCTATTTGTCTCCTCCATGTATTAGCAGGTCTGCCCCTTCTCCTGCTACCTTGAGGATTCTACGATATTGTCGTCGTTTGGTCTCCTTAGGATATGACCAATCCATTTCCATTTCCTCTTCGCTAGTTGGACACGGATGGGAATCTCCGCTGTTCTTGTCCATAATTCTGTATTTGATATTACGTTCGACCAAAAAATCCTAATTATTTTTCGCAGAGACCGGTTTATGAACACCTGTAGAGACTGTAAATCGTTCGCCGAGGTGTTCCATGACTCAGAACCATAGAAGTACTGATCGTACATTTGAGGAGAAAAGGCGGAGCTTGGTTTTTAAGTGGATTTGGTGCGATTTCTTTTTTTTTTTTGTAGCGCTCCGAAAGCTTGGTTGGCGTTGTTGATCCGATTTGTAATATCTTCACGTGAACCACCTGTAGATGATATAATGCTGCTGTGAAGGATTGTACGTCTTCGAGTTCGATATTGTTTATTTTAAACTTCGAGGTGTTGGAGATGTTTAGGCGTAGGACCTTGGTCTTTCCGATGTTGATACGCAGACCAGCGTTAATCGCAATTCTTTGCACTTCCTCCAGTTTTGCTGCCATATCCGAGAAACTATGGGCGAGCAGACATATATCACAAGCATAATCGAGCTCTTCAAAACGTCCATACATGCCCCATGTGATGCATATTCTTGAGCGGGTTGCTTGTAACATTATAACATCGATCACTATGTTGAACAGCAGCGGAGAAAGAACACAGCCTTGGCGTACTCCTGTGTTCACACTAAGATTCCTTCCCAGTAAGCGTTCGTGCAGAACTTTGCATGTTGAATCTCGGTATAAGGCTTTTATTAGATCGACTATTTTACCTGGGACTCCTTTGCACTCAAATGCTTGCCAAATATCCTGGAGGTGGAGGGTGTCGAAAGCTTTCTCAAAGTCAATAAATATGCAATATAGGGAGGCGCGCCATTCTACCGACTGCTCGACGATAATGCGAAGGCTGTTGACGTGATCGACACAGGAGCGATAGGCTCTAAATCCGGCTTGTTCGTTACGCAGTCCTGATAAGATTGAGAAGGACAGCCTTGCATGAATGATGTGGGCCAAAACTTTGTTGATCATCGGAAGTAAGGTTATGCCCCTCCAGTTTCTACATTCTGTCAGGTCGCCCTTTTTTGGTAGTTTTATGATAACTCCTATATTGAGCTCGGAGGGTAGCGAGTAGGAGTTCCAAAATGCTTCAATGATTGGGGCTTTTTATAGGCTTTGCGCTGACAGATGGGTTAGCCTTGAGTAGTTCCATAAATATTTTAGCCCAACATTTGTATTTTTCCCATAAAGCATATTTTGCAATTTGAACAAATAATTTAAATAAAAAAATAAAAAAAACAAAATTAAACAATTCTATTTTTTCATTAAAACTAACAACATAACTAACAACATATATATATATATATGCTATATATATATATAGTATTATATGTATATATATATATATATATATATATATATATATATATATATATATATATATATATATATATATATATATATATATATATATATTGTTATTAAATATATATTATATATATGTATATATATATATATATATATATATATATATATATTGTTATTAATTTGTGTTATTATTTTCATATCAAAGGCAATTCGGAATAAGGGTGATTTTTATTGGCTCTCAATAAGCTATTTATTTAGAATGGAGCATAAGTATACATTTGAAAAAAAACAACGAATTATTTAAACCATTTTTACAGTCCTGAATACGCTTTCGAATGATCAAAGGATAATGGAATATAAAATTGGAAAAAAACATATTCAGTTGTTTCTCTGGAGATTGAAAATCAATATTAACATTTTGTGAACGTGTTAGGCAATTCTTTTACATCTCGTGTGTTAATT
Organism: Phasia obesa; assembly: GCA_949628195.1. Lineage (NCBI taxonomy): Eukaryota > Metazoa > Arthropoda > Insecta > Diptera > Tachinidae > Phasia > Phasia obesa. Next base: position 28,388,851 of record OX451219.1, on the reverse strand, counting down.
ATGATTCATTTCGCTTTTTGTTTTTTTGTTGTGTTGTAAACGTCAATAAAATATAAAATTCAACTTCTGGTTTTATGAGGAAAATCATAAATCTTTCTGCCCAACTACATCATTTAAGCTGTTTCTCTTGCTTTAATGACAGGCCTTAATTTTAGCTGTTCAGTTTTATGTATTTTATATGACAATACACGACTATAATGTTTAATCGAGTTCTAATAACAAAAAAAAAATATTTAATTTTTATTTTAGTTTGTTTTTATTAAACTCCACCTTGGTCAATACAATTTAGATTTGCCAAGTCTTTGTCTAAATGATTTTATGTTTAAGGTATAATTGTTTTTTCAAATCTAAGGTGTGCCCTTTTACTTAGTTTGTACTTTATTATTTTTTATTTTGTTGCTTTAATAGCTTCTCCATTAATTGATAAAACTAAAGTTAATTTATTGAATTGAATTGATTTCCTCTGGTTTATTAAGCCAAAAAGTGAATCAGAAAAAACCTTCTTGTTTAGGTCTTTGACCATACATTTTTTTTATTAATTCGGAAGTTGGCATATCACAAAAATGTAAGGGGAACTAAGGAAGACACAAATAATCTAGGTAAATACATATGTATGTATATATTTTGTTGATATTCAGGGTAAATTAATAAAATTAAAACTAAAATTAAAAGATGATATCGGTAATAAAAGTGTCAATAAAAAGAGAAATAATTTCTAGAAAAAAAATTTAACAAAAATTAAACTTGTTTTTTATGGTCAAGATGAATGACTCATTTACCACAAAAACAAGAAAAGTCCATGCTTTGATTACTAATACTTAATAGGAAGTTAATTTTAAATTCTGCGGCGAGTTAATATTTATTACTTTTAAAGTTGGAAACTTTTAATGTCGTTTAATTGTTAAGTTAAAAAATACTCACCAGCAAATTTAGCAAACAATTTCATCCCTAAAAACCGTACAAAAGTACGATTTACGATGGTTAAGAAAATTTTAGAGTATAGGAAAAAAAACTAGGATCTATTCTTTAAGGTTTAAGTTTTTTTAACTGGCAACTTTCTAACTATTTGTTATCTGTTTCTTTAGCCATTTAAATGTGAAAATAATTCTTGCAAAAAAAAACCGACTTCAAAACAGATAGAAGGGCACCAATTCTAAACTAAAAATGTAAGAAGTAATCTGTAAGAATTAGATTTAAACCAAATAAAAGATGCGCCAAAATTAGAGGGAAAAAATAAAGACTATTGAATGTCAAGCCTCTCCCTATTACTGTTTAAAAGTTAAGTTATTTTTACCAGCATCCGTCTTGTATGGGGACACCATTCAAGCCTCTGTCTATAACGGTTTCAAAGATAGGGGCACACAGATCAAATAACATCACCTATTCGGACACCATTTAATTTACAATGTTAAATTAAAGACCTGTTGTTATAGAGGACTTGGTCACAAAGATTCTTTGTAAATTTCAACTATCTGTCTATAACGGTTAAAAAGTTTAACCATATATATCAAATCACATGAACTATTGGGACACCCTTTACATTATAATTCCAAATATTTATATTTGTTATCATACCAGAGAAAGTAGTGGACATTCTGCCTAATTTTCAAGTGAATGTGTTTAACGGTTCAAAAGATAGGGTCATATAGATCAAATTACGTAATTTATGGGGACACCCTTTAATTTCTAACTTCAAATTGTATACTTGCTATAGTGCACTTTGCAATACAGGTTCCTTGTAAATTTCAGCTGTCTGTCTCTAACAGTTCAAAAGTTTGGCCACATACATAGAATTACATTAACTATTGGGACACCCTTTAAGTTCCAAATTAAAAATTTTATACTTTTTGTTATAGCTGACTTAGCACTACAGGTTCTTTGTAAATTTCAGCGGTCTGTGTACAACTATTCAAAAGTATGGCCATATACATCAAATTAAATGAACTATTGGAGCACCCTTTAATTTAAAAATTTTGAGTATTTATACATTCTATTATAACGGTCATAGTAGTCGACTTTCTGTCAAATTTTCAAGGTTTAGTCTATAACGGTTCAAAAGATAGACTCAAATAGGTCATATTATGTCACCTATGGGGTTACCCATTAAATTTTAAATTTATTTTTTTATTAATTTCTGCTGTTGGAAGCTATAGCGGCACGCAGTTTTTTAAAATTTTAATTTGCTGCCCTTTACGGTTCTTAATACAAGTAAAAAACATGTATGTTGTATGGGGACACCCTTTAATTTTTAATATAATGAACTGTTTTTAAAATGGGACCAACCTTGAAGCATAACCTTTCAAATAAAGCAAAAAATTTTAAAATCGGTTCAGAAATGGCTGAGTTCTGCGGTTACATACATAAAAAAAAGCAACATTCAGACGAATAGATAACCTCCTTCTTTTTTGAAGTCGGTTAAAAATAAAGAAGTTTCCCAAGTTGAATTCAAAACTTCAGAAAGTCAAAACTTTTTGATCGTTTGTACAACAGACATACAACTTAATACAATAAGCCCACCGACGTTGCAATCTTATATACAACCCACTCAATTGTACCAACGGTCGCCTAATTAGTGTATAAGCCTAATTAGCCGAAAGTAACTTTAACAGGATATAACACCTGAAAATTGCTGTTTTTTGTAGCAATCGTACCCAAGTGAACCCCAGAGTCTAAACGATACTCGCAACAATTAGAGCCAAACAAAAACATTTTCATCATCAGTAGCATCTCAGTGGTAAAAAGGAATATGAAGTCCTCTTTAATCCTTCTTTATTAGGCACAAGGCCTTCAAGTCGCATTCCATACTAATTTTTTACACAGTTTCTCTTTGCGGAGTAGGCGTTCCACTCTTGCTTCTGTCAATAAGCGTTCAAGAAGATCTTACGAAAATTGTATCACTTTCATGCCCTTTTTCGGAACAAAAACTCAAAAAAAGGGTTTTTTTGGACAAGGTCATTGGCGTTGAAAGGCCATTCCCGGAGATGCAATGCCGTATCCAGACTTGCTGTTGCCCGTCCCCAATAAAATTTAAAAATTATACTATATATTTACATCATTTTCAAATGAGCGGTTTTTCAAAAACAGAATCAAATACTCGATAATCGGTTTCCACTACTCAATAATTTACCAGCACTACTTAAAAATATTGACAAAGAAAGCAAAAAGAGAGGCAAAGAGTTTCTAACAACAATTTTCAAGTATTAAATTTACGTTCACAAGGCGTTAACAAATCATAAAAGAAGTGTATCGGTACAAGTACTTTTCATTGATATCTACTTCTAAAGCCAAAAAGAAGTATCGACAGCACTTGTTCCTCTAAAGAGAGTCAACTCAAAAATTAAAAATTTTCAGTAAATGCAAAAAACTGATTTTTTTTTAAATATTTTAAGGGCCGATGTTTAAACGTCAAGTTTTCTTCTGCATTTAATTTGACATTTTCAATTTCAGACTACCTCAATTTGAACCATGGAAAGATACACAATCGAGCAACGCGCCACAAATTCAATGGCCGTGTTATCCCACGTGGTGGCGATGTCATGATTTGATACCGTTGCACTTCTTTCTTTGGGGTTATTTAAAAGAAAAGGTGTACGTCGATAAGCCAGCAACAATTCAAAAGCTAAAGGATAAGATAATCCGGCACATTAAGGGCATAGAACCTCAATTATGCTTCAGCGTTATCGATTTGGCCGATATTTTTTTCCATACATAATTAAACCATAATTTGTGTGATAATCAACAAAGGCCATTCAAATTTAACCACCCTTTACTTTCATATCAAGAAGAGTGATAAAACTGTATTTTGTTTGCCGAAAGAGTAGAGAAAATGATGCAAGAACTTTTAAGTGAGTAGATATGACCACTGTACATCGATTTCGTGTCACTATTTTTGTGGAGTTTGTACAAAAATGAAATTTAGTATATGCCTTTGGTGTATGGAGATGAAGAGCTATATAGTTTTTGGGCATAATCGGGAGAGGGCAAAGGGAGTTTCCTTACGCCCAAATTTTGGAAACGCTCTACAGATCATACCGTATGACATATTAAATAGAAATTTAGTATGTGCCTTTGGTATATGGAGTTGAAGAGTTGTGTAAATTTTGGGCATAATCGGGAAGGAGGAAGGGGTAGTTTACTTACTCCCAAATTTTGTAAACGCTCTACAGGTCATACCGTATAACATATCGAAATGAAATTTAGTATGTGCCTATGGTATATGGAGATGAAGAGCTGTATAAATGTTGGGCTTCCTCGGGAAGGGGAAAGGGGTAGTTTACTTAATATCCCAAACCGAAAATAATTAATTTTTCGATTCAAATATACTTTGAACTTATATTCTTTATGTAATATATCAATAAAAACATCTGTTTGCATTGTTTATGGTAAAATTGAGTGTGGGCCACTCTAGATTTTTTTTGAAAAAAAATAAAACGTACTTGGATTTTCTCGTATCCTTTTATCTTATTGCGGTTTAGTTAATCTCGAATGCTTACACTACTGTTGTATTATTGTTGGGGACATCATTATCAAGCCACGTTTTAGATAGTTATCGACGGTCTTCACCGGAAGTTATGACAGTAGCAATTCATTTACTGGCGGAACAAATCTAATTAACTTAATTATTGGAGTAATTTTAATACCGAAAAGAAGCATGAATTAGTTTTTCATCTTCGCTGATAAACAAAAGATCGAAATTTTTCGGCTCAGACTCCCCCTTCCATGCTTGGATGATCGATGGTAGATGTAAGGAAAAAGGCTAGTGAGCTACTCATTCTAACTGCTGCCAACGGAATCTAACACCTAAAGTCCTTTTAAAACATTTAGTTTCAAAATGAACATAATATCTAGGAACTGTTTTACCTATAAATACAATTTTTTCACAAACTAACTAACAATCGATATAAGTCCAACTTACTTTACCACCTAGTAATTTGACACCATAAATCTTATTACTTTTTTATAGTTCATTCTTATTTTCTATTTGTTGTTTCTATAGCAAATTCTTTTACACATTTCCTATTATATTGGCTTTCTGTTGAAATTGTTAATCTTCTTTTAAAATAATTCATTGACTCTTAATGATTTTTTTTTTTGTTTTAAGTTTCGTTTCATTTTCATTTCTTTAAATGACCCACATAAAGTTTATATACTCATTTATTCAAATGACATTTGACGACGCTGCCTATGCTTTGCTTCTATGTATGTGTTTAGGCTACTTTTCTTTTATGCTTCGTGGGATTAAATGTGTGATTTAGCTGCTCTGCATGTGGTGTCATAGCATAAATAAATAAAAAAAATAATAGTACAAAAAACATACATAAACAAATAAATGTTTGCATGATGCATTTTTGTTTGTATTTCTGCATGTATGTATGTAAAGAGCACAAAGCAACAATTATGAAAACAATGATTTCAATAAAAATTACAAAGAGGTTAAATGTAAGAGAACTCACTTTAGCTAACAGCGAATCAGCAGGAATCCCAGATGTTTTTCAAGTCCCATCCCCAATTTGAAAATTTGTATCCCCGAAATTTCCCTAAAAAGTATACTGTATTTTTTTACTTTTCCATACGTAGTATAAATCGAGGTCGGGATTTCGACGGCTTTACACGTTTTGAGGTCTCCTGAAACCATTTTGGCTATTTTCGCGATGATGTCTGTGGTGGGTGTGTATGCCACTATTTTTGTGGAGTTTGTTCAGGTCATACAGTTTGACATATCAACATGAAATTTAGTATGTACCTTTGGTATATGGAGATGAAGAGATGTATAGTTTTTTGGCATAATCGGGAGGGGGTAAAGGGTACTTCCCTTACCTCCAAATTTTGTGAAAGCTCTACAGGTCATATCAAACGGTATATTAAAACGAAATTTAGTATGTTCCTTTGGTATATGGAGTTGAAGAGTTGTGTAAATTTTGGGCATAATCGGGAAGGGACAAGGAGTAGTTTACTTAACACGACAAACCGAAAATAATTAATTTTTCGATTCGAATATACTTTGAACTTTTATTCTTTATGTAATATATTATATTTATATAATATAATATATACGTGCTTTTTTGAAGGGGGAGAACTTCAAATTGACAGCACTGTTTTCTTGGACAGCCGTTTTTGACAGTTCTCAATTGTTTTAAGGATAGTTTTGTTTGGCAATTTGTCATGAACAGAATCATGTCAGAGCAATATTTACAATTTGTTCATATTTGAAAATTATAGTTCAATTCGACAAACTCAGTTTTAAGTGATGAAGCACACTTTTGGTCAAATGGTTATGTCAATATATATAATTAACCCATTTGGAGCGATGAGAATTCTCATATCAATCTAGAAACAAAATTACATCCAGAAAACTCAGTTTGAAACGCTTTAGGAGCCTGTGAAATTATTGGTGCATAAGTCTTCACGAATAACGATGGTCAGAACGTTTCAGTCAATGGTGGGCGCTATAGAGACATGCTTACTAACTTGTTCGTACCTTAATTGGAAGGCATTAGTATTGCAGATATGTGATTTCAGCACATATCGCACAGAGCACGGTACAATCAATTTACGGAGAGAAACATTTGGCGAACAAATAATTTCAAAATGTGGACCTGGTAACTGGACACCTATTTCATTAGATTTGATATCATTAGATAATTTTCTCTAGAAATATGTAAAGTTCCAGATCTTTGCAGATCAACGATCGAGCACTTGGAATCGACTATTGGACGCGTTAACATCGAAATAAGCATAATTTACTGGGAAAAGCGTGTAAAAATTGGACCTTTAGGATACATCATGTACGCCCTAGACGCGGGGGCACTTACGCGAAATCATATTTAAACATTTATACCATAAAATTATCTAAATAATAAATCTAACTGGGTGAATATTAAGCGCGTTTCTCCAAGGTTTTTTATTTAAATCATCCTTAATTGGTAATAACATTTTTAAATTTTTATATTCCCCAGCTTATCATTTCAGTTTCTTTAGATAATTCCATATGGCAACCTTATCAACTTAAAGTATCTTCATTTATCTATTAAATTTCTATTTGAAATATCTTTATAGTATTTACCATACGTTAAAGTTTTTAACAAACGGAAGTCTATAAATGACATGAAAATTTAGTTTTTATGTGTAAAATTAAATGAGTTGAGTTGCGTAGTTGTTGAGAAGTGCAGGCCGATATTGTTGTTGTTTCGTTTATTTTTCCTAGAGGGGAGGTAACTTACAGTTGACTCAAAAACCGAGTGCTCATCTTGAGTTGAATTAATCAAGTACATGTTTTTTAATGTTCATTAATGTCAAATTTAATTTTGCTTTTCTGTTAACTTTAAAACTATAAATAAATATAAATAAAAAATTGCCAAATTTTACTAAGTTAAACAAAAATAAACAAATAACGTCATATACATAATGCTTCAAAAAGTGAATGATCGCTGGAAGTACGTAGTATAAGGTAAAGTATAGTAATCATAAAAAAAAAACGAGGTCGGGATTTCCACGGATTTATACGTTTTGAAGTCACCTGAATCCATTTTGGATATTTTCGTGATGATGTCTGTGGGTAGGTGGGTGTGTATGCCACTATTTTTGTGGAATTTGTACAGGTCATACCGTTTGATATATCAAAATGAAATTTAGTATGTGCCTTTGGTATATGGAGATGAAGAGCGGTATAATTTTTGGGCATAATCGGGAGAGGGCAAGGGGTAGTTTCCTTACCCCCAAATTTTGTGAACTGTCTACAGGTCATACCGTATGACATTAAAACGAAATTAAGTATGTGCCCTTGGTTTATGGTGATGAAGAGCTGTATAAATTTGGGCCATAATCGGGAAGGGGCAAGGGGTAGTTTACTTACTCGCAAATTTTGAAAACGCTCTACAGGTCATACCGTATGATATATCAAAATGAAATTCAGTATGTGCCTTTGGTTTATGGAGATGAAGAGCTGTAAAAATTTTCTACATAATCGGGAAGGGGCTAGGGGTAGTTTACTTTACACCCCAAACCAAAAATAATTAATTTTTCGATTTGAATATACTTTGAACTTATATTCTTTATGTAATATATCCATAAAAATATCTGTTTCCATTAGGTATGGTAAAGTTGAGTGTAGGCCACTCCAGTTTTATTAAATATGGAAAACAAATTTTTTTTTCTTTAAACTCTTCAATTAGGTTTCTTCACACTCTACACCTTTCACCTTCGTCATAGATGTTAAATTTGCTTTTATCCGTAAAAATTACTTACTTAGCTAATTTTATTATTTCTTGGCGTATTCAAGCCGCTTGGCCTTGTAACTTACTTGTATATGTTTTTCACAGGCAACTCGACTATTACAACCATCTTCATGAACCACATTTCCGACTGAATTTGGACATACGCTTTTTTTAAGTTTTTATCCAATTTTTTGTCAGTTCTGTTGCCGAAATTTCTGAAATTGTCTTTATTTCATAAAGACGTGATCTTTTCTCAACGTGAAAAAGTGCTTTAAATCGTCCGCATCTTGACTCATTTGTGATTTTTTTAGGGTTCCGTACCCAAAGGGTGAAAACGAAACCCTATTGATTTCGCTACAGTGTATGTCCGTCTGTCAGCGCCTTTTATCTCTGGAACCGTAATAGGTAGACGCTAGCCGCTTTAGCAACAAATACTAAAACTTATAGGGTGTTCCGATAGAGAGGTGTTATTCACGAGTATGTGCTTATTTCTTGAACTGTAGGAGGAATAGACTAAAGATTTACAAACACTAATTAAAACATAGTGCGCTATATAAACAAGTATAAAAAAATAAACCTAAAAATTGAAGGGTGTTCCGATAGTGGAGTGATTTGCAAGTATATGGCCTAAGTTTTTAACCATAATAGATAGACTCTTGAAATTTTTACAAATTGTGTATTACTATGGACCCTATAAAAACAGTAAGAATTAAAGAGTTTTCCGACAGTGACGTGATTTGCATGTATAACGCCTTAATTTTTGAACCGTAATAGGTAGACTCTTATAATTTGCACAGAAGATGCGAGGTGTTACCAAGGGCGCTATGACGATTACTAAAAATTAAAGGTTGTTCCGACAGTGACAGATGTGTTCAAGATTAACGTGGGCTCCTGCCACGGTGGCTTTATCCCACGGTGCTCTTAACACCGAGTGAAATAAAGACGTAGACGATTGCCACCAATCGCAATTTGTGTGTATACAGTCACAATGAGTAGCAATTTATACAATATGGCAAGCCTTTCCAAGGCAAGCCTAGATCCATATTATAACCTCTTGCTTAGGGGTTTGGAGACTATCCAAACTCCGTCTGTTGAGAGTGCAACAGCACACTTGATCGATCTTGCACCACATCTGCAATAATCGATATTAAACCACAACCACCACGTGTACCCCCGAAGGGGACTTCACCAATAACCGGTCACAGAGAGGATAGGCTCTCTGTGGGGCCACCGATTCCCGTGGTAACAGTCCTTTGGGCACTGGTCAGGCCTCGGAGAGGACCCGTGTTAAAACAACAGACCTTTTCTTCCAGATTTAGGCTCTAGGAACCCTAGCGTCTGGTGCCCCTATTTTCCCCGAGTGAACCGCGTCAAAGCATTTGCCATTACTGCAGTGACAATTGGAACCCCCGGGGGTTTTTCCGACACTGACATGTTTTTCACGTATACTGACTTATTATTTAATCGTAAAAGATAGATTCTTGATATATTCATAGAAAGAGAAATACCATGGCCGCTATAAAAAATAACAAAATTAAAGGACAGAGAGATGACTTGAAATATTTACAGTAGATATTGTTCTTCGGCCGCTACAGCATTTACTAATGACTAAAGGGTGGTCCATCAGTGCCAGACAATTACTAAAATTTAAAGGATGTTCCAATAGTGATGCAATTTTCGTGAATATGACTTTAATTTTAAAATTAAAGGTTGCCTCATAAGACATGAAAAAATTAACAACTTAAATTTTTTAAATTGTACTAAACATAGTACGGAACCCTACATGTGTGAATCTAACTCACACTTGACTGATTTATTTAGTTTTATTTTCCATTTCTCCAATTTTACAAAGGGAATGATTATCTTTTATTAAATTTATGATAATTTTTCGTTCAGATTCTGTGGTTTCTTTACATTTTGGAGCCATATTGATAAATTAATCAAAACCGTACGTACCACTTCTTAAAACAAGTGTTACTAAAATTAATTTTGGAATTTATATGTAATATTTAAAGATTTTTTTTTCGTAAACACGAGTTTATTGGTAGTGAGCACTCACTTATTGAAGGTATAAGTCAGTACTCTTTTTATTTCTAGTTTCTCAGCCTGTTTTATAAATAAATTTAATTTGTAAATTTATAATTTTAACGAAGTGGTGAAAATCAAAATATTTTCTCATTTATTCACTTCTCACTCATAAGTGAAAAAAAACAAAATATTTTCTATTCTCTAACACATGTATGATAAAAGCAGCAAAAACTAAAATGTACAGACTCACTTATGTTTGAGCAGCGAGTGAGCATTTCGGTACTCTGATTAATTGTTGTCACTACACCGTAAATATAAATTTATAGGTTGATTGAATTTACAGCATTGAAATGTTGTTGATATAACAAAGATGATGTTAAGCACGGATTTACAAAATCAAGTGACTGTTTTCTAGTCAAATTAGTTGTTTCTAGCGAATTAATTCGACAGTCGGGCAGCGCTACATAAAGAAATTGGAGCAGTCAAAAGGGCTCATGATGCTTTCACGGAAAAGTATAATTTAAGGTTATGCATAAATCATTAGGTTCTGCAATGTCCTCTTAGATGTGGGGAGAACCGATCAGCCAGTATCACAGAGGATTGCATGAATTCAGGGGCCACGTAGCCTAGACTGAACACAACAAGGAGAAACTTGTCAGAATTGGTTAGAAATGTTTTATGGATCGAAAATTGCGTTAGCTGAGCGAACGATTTAACGATGTATTTGTCGATATCGGTTGTATGGTAAACCGGTGGCTAATTAAACTATTTAGTTTAAAGTAAATTTCTCTGCAAATTTGTAGACTTTTGCAATATAAAAATAGATTTTTAATAAGAAAAAATATTAAAAAAATGCCCCGAATACCATTAACTGCAGCAGCAAATTGATAAATTACGCCGTAGAGTTTTAGGGGATGCTTCAGAACAATATCATTTACTAATAAAAAGATGTTCTGAATAGTTTAAACGGCTAGAAAAACACATAAATAATAATTCCACATAGAAAATTAAAACTGTTTTCATTCCGAAAAATTGTTTTGTTTTCCATAGACGCAAAATACGGGATCATTTCTACTTACGAACGGAATTTAACTCTGTGACACTTCTGTATATCTGACAGATTGGGGTACTAAGGATTTCCATAATTAACCTGGAGGTTCGGATACAATATTTCAACTTAAATACGAACAGACGGGCATCGTTAAACCGATTTATTCCCTACTTATAAAGTTCGAAAATACAAACAGAATGACAAAAGTATATAGAGCAATTCCATCTGTGGGGACGGGTAATAAATATAACAAATATAATAATAAAGTTAATAATAAGATGAAGAGGAAGAAAAAGAAGACATAAATTAAAAATTTTAAAGGCTAAAGTTAATTTTTATTTATCTATTTTTTATAATAAAGTGTGAAAAAAATAGTAATTAAATTTTTTAAATAGTTCAAATAAAATTATATAAATAATAAGCTTAACCTGTTTTTATGCTTATTTAAAATTTATTTAAAAAGTTCTTGCTAAAATTGTTTCTACTACAAAATCTTTCATTAAATTATTAAATGAAAATAAACATCTTACATACATATAAGCTTTCTTATTTACAATTTTTTGCCTAATCAATTTCGTTGCTATCTTATCTTTTTTAAGAATAAAAGACGTTTGTATCAAAAATATAATAAACATACCTAATATTTCGCGGATAAGATATGGAAATTTCATTCCCATAATTTACACGTCATACGTTTAGTATAAAAATCTATGCATATAATAAAACTGTAACAGTTCAATTTCTGTACATGCAATATTTTTTGAAATTTTTTTTGTAGATAGTAATCGAAATGAAATAAAAAACAGCAACTTTATGAATTTCCTGTCCGTCTGCTTGTTTGTATTCGTATCACCTAAAAACTACTGAATTATAATAAAATATTTTAAGGGCGTACCTTATTAACTCGGGGCATATATAGGATATATAGGATACTTTTTACCATGTGTGTGTTAATAAATACGTATTTAACTAGCGGAGACAAAAACCATTTTTTTTAATTGAAAAAATATTGCATGTGATAAAAAAGATTTCCCATACATTTAGTACGTATTCTGCACAGATTTTCGGACTTTTTTAAGAAATATGGTTACTGTTTCCAAACCCTTCCTTCTCAGGGAATCAAACCGGTACGATTAGGAAGATTATGGATCATACTAACAAACTGTGTTCACACTTTTTTTCAAAAGTATTTGTGAACATTTTTATAGCATTTTGAAAATTTGACTTAGTGAAAATTTCTAGTATATGAGTTCTCTGACGAAAATAGCTACTGTGTCCAAACCCTTCCATGTCATGAAATCACACCGGTACGATTAGAAAGATAATAGATCATACTAACAAAGTGTGTTCACACTTTTTTCCAAAAGTATTTGTGAACATTTTTATAACATTTTGAAAATGTGACTTAGTGAAAGTGTCTAGTATATGAGTTCTCTGGCGGAAATAGCCACTGTGTCCAAACCCTTCCATCGCAGGGAATCAAACCGGTAAGAATAGGAAGATAATAGATCATACTAACAAGCTGTGTTCACACTTTTTTTCAAAAGTATTTGTGAACATTTTTATAGCATTTTGAAAATGTGACTTAGTGAAAATTTGAAATAACTACTGTGTCCAAACCCTAATCGTACCGGTTTGATTCCCTGAGAAGGAAGGGTTTGGCAGAATACGTACTAAATGTATGGGAAAACTTTTTTATCGCATACTATATTTTTTTAATAAAAAAATGTTTTTTGTCTCTGCTAGTTAAATACGTATTTATCTTCACACACATCTTTTTACCGTAAAAATATCTAATTGCCAACAGAAAAAATAGTGAAAGTACGCAATTTTACCGATTTAATGGCATTGCAAACTTGGCAGCACCTTTTATTTTTGTCAGCGAGAAATTTTAATCGCTATTTACAGAACTCTACAATAATTTTAGAATTTCATATCAGTTTTAAAATGGTTACCCCTATATAAACTAAATATATAATAACCATATCTGAAACACTACTTTGATGCAAAATCTAACAAAATATTGTCAGGACGCAAACGATGTGGCGGAGACGGCTAAAAAAATTCTTAATACTGATTATCTATATATTGCTCGTGAACATGAATCTTTATAAATTTGTTGTAGCCAGTTGGCAGATAAGTCTGATAAGCAAGCATTGGTATATCATGCAACCAATGACAATTAAAATTTTCTAAGGTTTTTGTGCTACTTTGTGATATTTTTATATTGATATTTTTTAGATTTGAACGGATTTTACCAGAACAAAGAGTAAGATTATTAGCAATTAGTCTAATAAAATAATTAATAAATTTAAAAACTAACCGGTGTCGCCATATCACACATATGGTTTCAGCGCATCTACTACTGGATAATTAAGGTCTTCAATTTTTTTATATTACGCAACTTTAAAATGAGTATTATTACTATAGCAAAAAGTAGAATTATTGTATTACTAGCTGTGCCCTGTCCTGACAATATTTTGCTCCATTTTACTTTGAAAGTATTTCACACCAATTGTAAGACTACACCAAGCCGAATTCATACCAGGTGGAGTTGATAGCTCATATGATTGTTTTTTGCCTTCGGTTTTTTGCTAATGTATTGTCAAAAATACATTGTTTCATATCTGCTAATCTAAGGTCAAAGTTATTGTTTTGTTATAGTTGTTGCTCTACTGCACACACCTGGTATGAATTCGCCTTGGACAACACAAAGTACAAATATAAATCAAACACAAATTTTATTCAATTGGCGCCTAATCTTGGGCAATAGTTTTTATAATATCCCAGTTTTAAACCGAAAATATCATTAACTTTAAACCGGAAATTGCCTTTTTACTTTACCATACGTAGTATAAAAATCGAGGTCGAGATTTCGACAGATTTATACGTTTTGAGGTCCCCTGAATCCATTTGGGCTATTTTCGCGATGATGTCTGTGGGTGGGTGGGTGTGTATGCCACTATTTTTGTGGAGTTTGTACAGGCCATACCGTTTGACATATCAAAACGAAATTTAGTATGTGCCTTTGGTATATGGATATGAAGAGCTGTATAGTTTTTGGGCTTAATCGGGAGGGGCAAGGGGTAGTTTACCTAACACCCCAAACCGAAAATAATTAATTTTTCGATTCGAATATACTTTGAACTTTTATTCTTTACGTAATATATCCATAAAAATATCTGCTTCCATTTGGTATGTTAAAGTTGAGTGTAGGCCACTCCAGTTTTATTTCATTGCTTTTTCTTCGCTTTCTCTTGGAAATGGGATAACAAGTATCCTATATCGGAGTCAGGATGCTAAGGTACCTCCTCACAAAATTTTGTTAAAATCCAGCCAGTAGTTTTTATGTGAAGCGAACACAAATTAAAAGTAGATAGACAGACAGACGGAAACGAGTTACTATTTTATTATATGTATAGATTATGTTTACGACAACAGTGTATGTCCTTACAAATACTTACAAATAATACAGAGCGTGTATTACTACCCATACATGCGAAGTAGTTAGCCCGTTTACTCTGTTACACTTGGGGCTACTGTTGTGTCATACCCAACCATAAATACATCATTCTACAGACACAAATATCTAATATGATAACTTGTTACAATTGGTAGCCACTATTTGCTATTGGGTAAAGGTTATGCAGAGATGGGGCAATTGTGCCCTTCGTAGAACATTCGCATGTTAAATTCACCAGGTAAATGTTTGCGAAGTAGATTGCATTGGGACTAGCGGTAGTTCTTTAAGAGCTGGCGTATACACGTGCAGTGCTAGCTACCTATACCACTGGGTATGTCTGCTAAAACATTAAGTAGTAAAATTAAAAAATTAATAATTATAATGTGTCCCCATACAAGTGGTCATTTTTGAAGTACACATATTGTTTTTATTTATTTGTTTGAAAATTTACATAGATTAAAATTTACATAAATTTACTATAGTACAGAGTTTAAATAGTGGAGGTGTCTAGTACTACGAGGCATAACACTTTCCAACCTAATCCAATAAACCTTACACTATGGTCCAGCATTCCGTCTTAAAATAAGAACAAGCTATTTGAAAGACCAAGTGGCAGACCAAAATATGTACATTCCAGGCGAAAGGAGGCAGTATTAACCAGCTACAAGCCGTAATGTTGTGGAATATAGACCAATGGGTGTAAATGGGAGTAAAATTAAACGACACTAAACGATAATTAACCACAATTAGCTGCACAATTAAAAATAAATAAAAATTATTTCCTAGTTAAGGATAACGACAAGAAACAATCTTACTTAGTAGGCAGTAAGAAAATGACTTCTATACAATGTTAAAAATATCCTGCCTCACTTATAAAGCTATTAATTTAGATACCAAGTACTAACCTTTATAATAAAGTGTGTATCTGCTTATCTATCTTCCTGGTTATCTATCTTTCAGATCTCACAAAGGGACCACAAGGTCCCAACTGAGTCGGTTTTTATCACAGAACCGGCGAATTGTGCAACCTAATCTAACTTTTATGCTAGTACTTTTTTCAGATTCTTTCCTTCTAAGGAAACTTGATGTTCAAATTTTTATATTGTTAAGAAAATGCAGTTATTTTATGTTGTTATTTTGGTCCTTTAACTTGGAGACGGGAGAGTTTGCTCACAACTTTTTTGGCTCCCTATACATACATATGTAGGTATACTTGTTCATACAAAGAAAACAAATTAAACCAGATTTGTTGCAGTTACATATTTATACCCATTAGATATACATAATTATAAAAAAAAAAAACCATCCCAGAAAGTGATTCACTTTCAAAATAGGTCAAGAGAAATACATTCAGTATATATGTAGGTACCTACTATTTTATTTTTTAATAAGTTTTGATTATTTATTTTGCAAACCATAAATTGCAACAAGATCTTTTCAGAAAATAATGAAAAAAGGCAAAAAATGTAACTTACCTTGAGAATTTTTCAGTTGATGCAAATTTTTTATGAATCAAAATAAAATTAACGATGATGTTTTTTAACGCACAATAAAATTTTTCTTGTTTTCCTTTCTCTTCTATTTTTGTTCAAAAACGGGTTACTATTAAGAACAGCAAAATTATGTATTTTAATAAGTTCTACTAAGCCAAAAATCGCACAAAACATTAATTTACAATACAAAAAATAATAAAACTTGGTTTATTTTGTAAATTCTTTAAAATTTACTTAAAAAAGAAACAAAAACTAAAAGGAAGTTGAGAAAATAAATTGCTGTCATAGAATGACAATAAAAAAGAGTGAGAAAGAAAAAATAACTTGCAGGAACAAAAAACAGGAAAGTTTGAAGTTTTCTTTTGCAGTCAAAGTTATACAAACTTTGTTATAAAAACATTTAATTAATCCTTTAATGTTTGATTTTAGCTTTATTTCTAGCAATATAATTTCTTTTATGGAAATTTTGTATTTAACATTGATTAAAGTAAAAAATCTGAAGTTAAATATTTCCCTATTCTCACTTGCTCTATCACACGCACTTCACATTTTTTTATTATTTTCTAATGTTATTGAGTTGTAAATTAACTAAAAGGTATAATTTATTAATTTAACAATATTGTTTCTTGTCTATTTAAATTATATTTAAATATTTCATTATTTTCGCTTTGAAAAAAATACTAAAACATTTGCGCGTTTATGCCAACCACCTTTCTTGAACAACGAAACAAAACGAAGTGAAAATTCGCAATACTTATTCGACAAGGCAAACTGTCAAACTAAAAATACCAATAAGGATGCCAGATGCAATGTAAATGCATATTCAAAAATTTTTACTTAAAAGTTAAGTTTAGTTTTTTATTATTAATAAAAAATATATTAAGCAAATAAATTAATTATTTAGGCTTAAGTTCTTAATTATAAAGAGTTAAAGAAAAATTAGACACCAAATAAATTAAAAGAAAATATAATATATAAATATACTAAAAAGGTGTCGTACAAGTTGAAATTACAAGTGGAAGCGGTTTATTTTTGTAAAATTGTATCTATATTGAAAATTGTATATTAAAGTATTTTAAATACTACCAAATAAAGAAAACTAATAATATTTATTTTTTGAGCTAATGAAAAATGTATTATTTTAAATGTACATATGTACTAATATGTTGTCAATTTTGTGTTGTGCTGCCGTAGTGATCTCCCTGGTAAAATAAATTCGTTTTGGTACCAGGCATTATTATTTACCCTGTAAACGCAATACATTTGTTTGGCGTTTGAAGAAAAAAATCATATGGATTTTGTCATTTAAACCAAATAGTTATACGTAAAAAATACTTGCCGTTAACTGATAAATAAATATGTCATGATGCTAATCAATGCATTTTTATGTACATATCGTATTAACTTATCTACTTTAAAGTGTCAAACTCCAAGTAATAAAAATGGTTCAAATGTCAGAGCTTCTGCTAGATATGTAATTACTGGCGATACAACTATTCATATTTCTGAGCATATATTACCGGATAATATGCTAGAATATGATTTTGGAACCCGCAATAGGAAGGGAAAGAGTTTTTAACTTATTTTTTAATCAATTCCGAATACGTCTTATGTGCTTTTTACACTGACCAACATCTTAGAGAAACGTATGAAAGACGTTGAAAATTTAAAACATCTTACATATAACATATAAACTTACAATTTTTCCCCTTAAATGGAAGTTGGACTATCAAACTCCATATAAAAAAAATCAAAATTTTCACCTTAATATTTCCTCTTCGTAGTAAGGTTACCTCTTGAATGTGCCTTAAGCGGCATTTAGATGGTCAATCGGGGCTTGTCAGCGCGGATTGATGGCGTGTAAACGACCAAAATTCGTGTTTGTGTTTGCCATCAAGCTTGTCTAAATGCATGTTTGTTAACTACAGTGTAAATTTCATTTAAGTTTTTGTAAGCTAGCAGTAAAGATATCTCGGCTACAGCGCTTGTTTTTAAGAGAATTTATTGTTTTTGCATGTGGGTTAGTTTTTATGTATGGTATTGTATGTAAAGCGTTTTTATTAGAGTTTATTTTAAATATATTTCATTTATTTAATTATTGTGTGTGTGTTTATATGGAAATATTAATTGCCAAAATTCAAGTTAAGAAAGGGTATGTAGACGAATTAGCAAAAATATTATTTAATTGTTATTTTTCAATTATTATAAAGGAAAATCCCATAACGAAGTTGGGGTGATGTTTTCCTTCAACTTAGGACAGCTTCTGACATTATTACTTGTTCTAAAAATTAAGATAGATTTGATTAAACCTTAAACAGCACAATAAGAAAGGATTTACGGTGCATTAAAAGTAAAATACTGAAAACTATTCATGATAGAGAACATATAACTGTGGAAACTTTAAATTTTGTTGCTGTATAAATAAAATATTACATACTTTATTACATTTTCCTATTCCTTTACACAGTATGAATTAAAGAGATTTTAATGAGGCATAACTCTGACCAGATACTAAGAAATTAAATATTGCCGAAAGGTGTTCTTTGCAAAAATAATATAAAGAATATTTGTATTATTTCAAAATTTTTATTAAAATAATTAATTAGAAACTGAAGAATAAATAAAAAAATATAGTCAAGATGTCGTTGTTTATAATTCTCTATAATTCCATTCTCTAATAATTCCATTGTCAAAATTCGTTTATTAATCTTTTTTGATTGTCCTCTTCATATAATTCATCAATTTTTAAAGCAGTAGCTAAATCATGCGCCATCATAAATAACACCCTCACTGCTCAGTGTCTGTTGTATAATGATGTTTGACAATCTTCGCTTGATCATGTAAATGCTAAACACTCTCTCTCATCAACCCGCCCTAACAAGCCGCCATTGACCATCTAAATGCCGCTTTAGTCATGCATATAATTGAAAATTTTCAGTGATGACACTAAAATAATCGAAAAGTGTAAAATGAAACAAACTGAGAAGAAACATCTTGTGAAGATGTTTACCAAATGTCCACACGTTATGAATTTTCATCATAACTTGTAATATCGTTTTTTATTTTTCGTTCGCCTCGAAGTTACGATATGAACTTAACCTTAAATATATGTTTCAAATTCGTAAAAGAAACTAAAAAAGTACTTTTTTATGCATTCCATACAATATTAATTGCTTTTTATTTAAAAAAATAGTGAAAGAAATTAAAAATTATCTTTTTCGCTTGTCCCCTTTTTTGCAATAAAAAAATACAATTGAAATGACGTTTTACATCATAATATAATTATCTGTTCATGAGCTCTGATGATTATATTATAACGCTGATATAATGCTAATAAATGAAGTCTACGCGAGATGAATTTTCATCATGATATAAATTTGACATTCATCACGATATAAATTCATCAGGTGTGGACTCCGGGTTAAAGATGTTGAATTTTAGCTCTGTGTAATTCTTATTGAAAGATGTCAACATATTCACAAATTGATGTTAGATGCTGACCAGTGTTAAAAGCCTATTACGCAAATTTAAAAGAAAAATTCAAAAATGTAAATTAATGAAATTTAAAATAACTTTAAATACGGTGAGAAGTAAAATTTTGATATTCATTCTGGCAACAGCCAACAAATGATGGTATTGCCAGGTCCATTTTTTTCCTTATAAAATAAAACTATGTTTTAAGTGATAAAACAGTTTGCTTTAAGCATCTCGATTTTAAAACCAAAATCGAACAAATAAGCGTCTTGATTGAAATTGTTTTTAATTTTGAAGGGTTTCTTATTGACACATTTTTTACTCTTTGTTGCAAAGTATTGAATTTATAACAAGTGATCAAATGAGCAACTACCGAGATCTAAATAAAGAGCTTGTCGAGCAAGTGCAGACAATGCGCAAAAATATGAAATTGTATTGTGATGAAATAGTCTTTTTGAAAGGAGAACTCATGGAAAGATATGAGTCGGAAGTAATTTTACGAAAACAGTGTTACAGTTGGGCGGTAAACAATTTTTTACAAATAATTCAAATTGTGCAGCCAGACAGTGACATTTTGACCATTCTAAAAGAACACATACCCTCCCAAGAAAACACTTTATCATCTTCAGCTAGGAGTAGAGCTAGTTTAAGATCCAGAACATCTGGCGATAGATATTTGAATGGACAAAGACGCAGTTCTCTATTAACTGAATTGCGAAGATCCAATTCAGTTTTAAATATAAGGAAAACATTATGCAGTACTTCACCCATTAGATCACCCATTAGAAGAAGTAATGGAGACATGATGGACGAGCAAAATTCACAATCTTTTCAAGAGGCAACGGAAGTAGAGGAAAATGCGGAAGCTGTTGAAAATGAACAAGCACAAACTGAAACACTACCACAACTGAAGCAAAATCGCATTGAAAATGTCATTTATGAAGAATTCGAGGAGGAAGAGGAGAGAGATTTAGACGTAGACTCTGTAAATGAAAGTGTTGAAGAAGTTTCTGTTGATATTTCTCCAGCAAAAAGTACATTAACGGAAGAAAAATCCTACACTAAAACTGTTGGTAAGAGAAAACCAACTAAGAAAGCCAACACGAAAAATTATAGTGATCAAGAATATACCCCAGATGAACACGAAAGTTCAATGGAACTCGAAAACGATGCTAATGTAAACGCATTAAGTGAAGAAAAATCCTACACTAAAACTGTTAGTAAGAGGGGAAGACCTAAGAAAAATTTTAGTGATCAAGAAAATACGACGGATGATCACGAAAGTTCAATGGATATCGAAACAGATGCTAGTATAACCGCATTAAGAAAAGAAAAATCATACACTAAAACTGTTAATAAGAGAGGACGACCTAAGATTGCCAACACAAAAAAAAATAGTGATCAAGAAAATACACCAGATGAACACGAAAGTTTAATGGATCTCGAAAAAGATGCTAATGTAAACGCATTAAGGGAAGAAAAATCATACACTAAAACTCTTAATAAGAGAGGACGAGCTAAGATAGCCTTCACGAAAAATTTTAGTGATCAAGAAAATAAGTCAGATGAACAAGAAATTTCAATGGAGCTCGAAACTTTGCAGGAACTACGAAGACACACTAATGCCAGACGGGTATCAGAGACTAACAATTCATTTCTTATAAGTCAGGTTATAAATCGGTTAGGTGATGGTAAGTACAAATTATATATAACTTTATTAACAAGTCTAAATTTAAATTTCTGATTGTTAAATTTTAGAAACCGTAAAATCGCCCTCTTCAGTTTTAACAGATATAACGTTAAGAAATTTTAAAGATGCTGCTGCCTGTAGTACACCAAATTCTTGTCAAAATACTTTAATAAAACCCAAAACGCCATCCTTTAGTAATGAACCTCCACCAGATGTGTTGGTGTTAACGGCACTGGGAGTATCTGCAACAACTTCAGCTCGTCCTTCACGTCAATGCAAACCGAAGGATCTGGCTGAGCCGAAAATGAATACAAAAATGCGATGTGAAATGGATTTTCCAAGAAAACGAAATACGAAAAAGAAAAAATAATCTAACCTAATTTTGCTTTACGATTTTTTTTATATATTTTGGTTAAATTAAAGGCTACTGGACACTATTTTAAAGTGTAAATCAGAAACTCTTAAAAATATTTCAAAATATTACTATAGCTTTTTAAAATGTTTTGAGAAGTTTAGTAATTCTATATTATAGAACTTTCTAAGATACTACAGGAATTGAAATTTCGATATGCAACTCTAAAATACATAATTGGAGTTAATGGATATTTTTAATTGTTTCAATATTTGTAGTGATTTAAGTCTTATATTTGCATGTATTTTGTACATTGAATTTTAATCGTTTAGCAATGCACTCTGAAGTACATATTCAGTTTTAGGTTTTCATATTGCATTTTGTTTGTTACCAATTTTTTACATTGTAACTTCTTTCTTTTAAAGCAACATTTAAATAAAAACGTTAAAAGGAATATATTAAATTAAATAATTTAGTAACCCAAAAAAATTACGTTTTAGTTTAAAAGATTTTTATTTATTTTAACAAAGCATACATAAGATATTAAATAAGTTTCTTATTTACCTATTTTTTAAAATTTATAAATATTTACAATAGAATTATTCTTTTTTAGAACTAATACGCAGTTGTTGCTAATTATATTTTAAAAAATAATAGTAAATCATGTTTCTTTAAACCACCTCAAATTTTCCCAAACAACAATTTAAATGATCCACCGAATGATTTAATGTCGGCAACTCTTTGGTATTCTCCTTAATTTCCGTTATAATATCTTGAATTTTATGTAGAATCTGTTGAGATTCCGGTGAATTTAAATCTTTTGCAAGGGTTGGAAAACTTTCAGTCGCTAAAGCGGTACTATGTTGTTCTGATGATACTTGCCCCCCAATAACCTCATGACAATGTTTTGTGACATCCAGTGCCACGTTTTGTGCTAAGGCTTCGTTAATTTGTTGTTTCAAGTGTTGATTTTGTGGCAATTCCATGCCTAAACTGTTTACTAAATTATTCAACATTGTTAAACGTTCGCGCATTTGTTCACGTTCTGCCTGAAGCATGGCTGTCTGAGCAGCCTTTTCATATTCACGTTGTTTAAGAATGCGTCTCTGGGTTTGATAGAGAGCAATGTATTCACCTATTGTTTCAGTTTCTGACTGCAGTTGCATGACTAAATGTTCTAGACGCTGTTTCTCTTCGGTTAAATCTGCACATTGTGTCATTAGTTGGGTGAAACGTTGTTGCAACTTTTCAACAGCTTCTTCGGTAGCCATATGCGGAGCTGCAGATTTTGTTTGCGTTTTGTGGGTTAGGGTTGTTTGTTGTTCAGCAATAGTAGAAGAAAACTCTTCAGTAGCTTCTTGACAGTCGTCCTGTTCATTTGCTACGTTATGTGTCGCTTGTTTCAAATCACACTGACTAAGTTCGTCATGTGTAAGATCATGTTTGTGATTATGCTCATTATTGTGATTGTGTTCATGGCCTTCATTATGATCATGATGATAATGATCATTATTTTCACCCGCGCATTCACCATGATTTAGATGGTGTTTATGATGGTCATAATCATGATCACCTATGCTACTGCCGCTTTCATTTTCAAGATAAACCTTAAAGAAAACTTATTTAATTTTTTACTCTTAATTTTTTTATATATTTACATTTTTTTTCTCCAGATTCTTTTTCAGTTCTTCATTTTCATGCGATAGTCGTATCATTTCATCATCCTTAAACTTAAAACGTTCATCAAATGCCCTTAAACGTTCTTCCATGGCGGCATAATTTGTGTGCATTTCTCGATTGGCATATTGTTCAGAATCTAAACGATTCATAAGATCTGCCTTATCATTGGTCAATTGTACAAATCTTAACTCCAGCTCATCTAATTGTTTTTTTAGTTCAATATTTTGTGTTAAAGCACGAGAAGCAGCAACTTTATCCGATTCCATTGTAGCCAATAGTTTAATTTTGTCCGGCTGTTCAGACGTCATATTTTCCAAATGTTCTTTTAACTGTTCCAATTCAACGTCTTTTTGTTTAAGTTCATACTGCAGTAAATTCAAACGATCTTCCTGAGATTTTACTTTCAATTGGAATTCATAACGTTCTGATTCAAAATCATTTATGCGTTCTTGCAAAGAGTTTAACTTTTCGCTTGAAGCTTCCTTTAAAGATTGCTGCAATTAAGAAAAAATGTACAACATTTTTTACATTTTTAGTTTTAACAATAATTCTTTTAGATTTACCTGGTCTATTTCCTCTTTTACCGAAGCCTGTCTGCTAATATTCTTTTGTATTTCCTTTTCCAATTGCTGGATATGATCCACCCATTGTTTTTCACGTTCTTGCAATTTTGTTGTTTCGTCCGTCAGTTCATTGTTGCGTTCGCTCAATTGCTGAACTTGTGTATTTAATTGTTGTACATACATTTGATATTGTGTGCTGGCTTGTTCTTTATCTTGTGTCAGTTGTTGCACCATGGCCTGAAGATCCCTGATTTGTTGTTCGTACATAAATTGTGTTTGAGTCAAAGTCTCGACACGATTATCTTTGGTTATATTATTTTCATCAGACAATTGACGTACGCGTAACTGACTTAACTCCAATTCATTGCATTTGTCCTTAAAATCCGTTTCTAGTTTTTTTAAACGTTCATCGCGAATTGCTAACTGCTGTTGCACTTCTTTGATGTGATTAGAGTGATCTTCCTGTTGTGCTCTAGCTTGTGCCAATTTATGCTGCAGCTCTGCATTGAACAACTTTTGCTGTTCTTGATGTTTTTGAATATCAACCAGACGTTGAGTTAAATCATCTACGCGTTTTATGGCATTAGTGTGTTGCACTCTTAGCTCTTCCATTTCCAAATCTTTTTCGCGACATAAATTACGAAATTTATTCAATTCTGAAGTCAATTGCGACTTTTCCGAAATTAAAACTTGTATAGCATTGATATTTGGAACGCCCTCCAAAACAGTATCATCAAAAAGAGCAGGCGTTTTACCGTTATCATTAGTTTTACTTACTTCAGAAATTTCTAATAGCTGTTCCGTGTTAAAATAATTTACTTTTTCCAATTGTAAATATTCTTTTTTTGCAGCATCAGCTGTCGGTTCTACTTCAGTAGCATTATCACTAGGATTTAATTCATTAACACTGCCATTAAGTTGAAGATCCGATTCAGATCTTTCAGAGATATTACTACTAACATGGCCACTATTGGTAGAAGAATCACCATATGTGCAGGATGAAACTGAATTAGCACCAGAGCTAATGCCACGTTGTTGATATTCTTTTAGCTGTTTGCATAAATAATTAAGCAGATATGGTTATCGCAAGTTTTATAATTGAAAATTTAAATTACAAATCAATAATAAGAGAACTTTTCCTGATTCAACAATCAGCCGAAGTGACGTGTCATTTAATAAGGCCATTACCATTTTTTCTTCGTTAAATTATTAAAGTCTCTTTTTCTGATATTTACCTTTTTTCTAGCCGCTGCCAACTTTTTGGCTTTGCCTTCCTTTGATTCCTCCGGCATTTTCCTGTTTTATTGGTCAATTTTAGCAAATTAAATAATTTTTCATACAAAAACAATCAGAAACTATAAAATGTAATGCTTCTTCTTGCGGTATTGTTTTTATTGATTATGTTACCAGATGTGAGAAGTTGACAGAGCAAACTTATTTTTTCTTGAAAAATTCTTTAAACCCAAGGCAAATTCATATCAGCTAAACTCAATGACGAATTCGACATCATATGGTCAAGGCATATTATACAACAATACAAGAACAACATGGCATTTTGTTGTTGCTTTGTAGTTCGAAATGTCAAAAAACATATAAGAAAATTGAGAAGGCGTGTATGTGTTTTATTGCTTTCCCACTTCTACACTAAAAAATTTCTGAACACATACAACTTTTGACATGTCGAACTACAAAATCAGCTGGGCGGACGACACTACCTAGTAAGATAAATATACCTTGCATATGGTTTTTCTTGATTGTCTAAATTATATTCGCCTTATTCGTTATTCCAAGGCATATTTAGATACGCCTTGCCTTATTCGTTTTTTGTTTTATGTTTATTATACCTTTCACGACAGGTGGAAAGGGTATATATAAGTTTGTCATTCCGTGTGTAATATCTACAATATTCATTTCCGACCCCATAAAGAATATATATTCTGGATCCTTATACATAGAGAAGTTGATTATGAAGCTCTTCTACAAAAAAATTAAGTACACCAATTTGTCAGGCATAAGTTTCGAAAATTTTCGGATTGCAATTCAGCAACATCGGATCATCCCTTTGGAGGCTGCGGGCCAAAATCACGCCACCTATATTTTTTCGGGTTTTTTTTATTTTTTTCGGCTTTAATGATTCTCTTTTGCTTATTTTTTGTCAAATAAATATTAGACCGCGACATGTAGATCACAAGGGTCAATACAGATCTCGGAGGTCAATAACCCCCTACGAGGGGCGACTTTTGTTTGTTTTTAGGTTGGTAGGAATTTTCTGCTTTGATTTGTATTAAAGACCTTTATAGAAAGCAATACACATAGTGGTAGCCAATTGACCCAAAGTGTACTTATAGGTAAATAGGAGCAGTTAAAGGGGACATAGGGGGTCAATATGAGAAAAATTTTTTTTGTGATTTTTGTTTGCTTTAGTCTGAACATTCTAACATAATAAAGTATGCAGGAAGGTCCTAAATTAAAAAAATAAAAAAAAAAATTCAATAAAATTAAAAAAAAAAATTATTTAAAAACATAACATATTTGTAACATAACATATTTTTAATATTAAAAATATATATATGTATGTATATAGAGTAACATATTTTTTTAAATGCGTTTGATTTTTAAATAGAGGAGATCACTGTTTTAAAACCTAGAGGCATTAAACACATAGACAACATCAGGATACCGACTACAAACTGTCAAAAATAAAATACACACGTTTAAAGGTAAACGGTTATTTTGAAGCCAGTATAGCTACATGGTTACACGACCACTGTTGTGGTTCTCGTCAACATAGGCTAATTTCTATTTATTCAACAAAACAAAATGTCACAAAATTGTAAATTACAAATTCATATACAAACAAGAAGTTTTGGAGGAAATATTTATAATTTCTTGAAGAAGTTATTTTATAAAAGCCGAATAAGTATTTCTACAACATTTTTAGAGTTTACAATGTAGCTGTCGTCTTCAATATCATTAAGTAGCTGACAACACGGCGACAATTGTAGCCAACGAAATTTGTTTTCATTTAGCTGCTTCGCCGCTGTCTTCTATTTCTTTAAAGTATGAATAATGAGTTTTTTCTCATACGACTTATTTTAATGTATGTAAAGAGTCAACAATATGGATAATACTGTACATGTCTGTATAAATAAAATCACCGTGGTGAAGGGTATAGAAGATTCGGCACGGCCGAATATAAGTACCACTTTTACTTGTTTTTATATTTTTTACATTTTTTTTAAAGAAATAAACGAAACAAAAAGTGAAAAAAAAATTGTAAAATTTAAATCATTTTATTTTTTTGAAATAGTGTTTGAACTAATTAAATTTTTAAAAAATTTCGGCCACAGGACATTGCACTAAAGAAATGTGTTTTTTGTTTTAATATCTTGTTTATAGCACAAAGGGTTTTTTTATACAAACAAAATGCCTTAGATATGCCTTGCAAAATGGTTGCAGTTGTTTTACTGATGAGTCTACCTTGATAATATGCCTTGTTTAAAACCGTGTATGATTAGTTTTCCTTTTCATCCCTTTTACAATTGGACAGAAATAGGTATGTCAGACGAGGTATGTTAGCAAGGGGTTAAAAAGGTAGAGTGTGTATTTCATGACTATCGTACTGGACATTTTTACGTTTCTGTTTTTAGCTTTTTTCTTTGTTGCTTCACATTATATTTCTAGTCGGTGTTTACTTGATTAAAATATCTCAACAAAGTACATGTGTCACAGATTTTCAAACACACACACATATAAAGTAAATAAATCCGAAAATAGTGTGCCAAAATCTGTCTGTTTTGTTTATGTCCAATTTGAAAAGGTTTAAGACAGAGCAAATGAGAATTCAAAAAATGTCTGTCCTGGTTCTGTCTTATTGTAAAAGCGGACTTTGTAGAAATAAATGCAACTATGTACATACCTATTTCAAAACTTTAAAACAAAGCAGTCAAGCTGCTTATTGGTCTTTAAACTTGATTTAAAAATGATACCGTTTACATTATTTTAGATAATTATAGCACGGAATAAAATTGTACAATTATACAAGTTTCGCGGCTTATCGTCGCGTTTCTTCTTAAACCACGTAAGCGTCATTTTTTCGAAATTGACTTTTTTGGTTTTTATGGTAGAAAATAACATTTGCCACCAGACTACATTCTCATCTTAACAAGTTTGTATGAAAAATAAAAAAATCCATTTTCAAAACCTCGTAAGCGCCATACAAATGACATTTGCAAAATATAATGGTTTTTATATTTCAAGTTGGAAATGTTAAAGACTCAACCACTAAGTTTTTTGTATTTAAGAATAAAAAAATCAGGAAAGTTTCAGGCCAATTGGAGCATTTTTGGTAAAGTTAAAAGTTTTTTTTGATAAATACAAAAATAATTGTTAATTTACACACAGAAATTTGCATTTTGCTGGTTGCGCCAAAACGACGTAAGCAACAGATTTGGCTACAATTAATTGTAACAAATTTAAAAAAAAAAAAATGTTTCTATACTCTTCAGAGAGTCACACAGCCATGTTTTGTAAAAAAAATTGTTTTGAAACCCATATTAAAGAAGTTATTAAGTTTTTTTCGTTTTCTTAAAAACGACTTTTTGGCGCTTACGTGGTTTAAGAATAAACACGACGTTATATGTAACTTACACCATGAAATAGTTTCGTGAAATTTCTGCAATTCTCTTTTAAACTTTCTTGTCTTTCCTTGCCTCTCTACACCTCTGATTTCGCAAAAATGTCATCGTGTAGTTTAGCTATTACATGCAATTTACATTAAGTCGCAACTGCTTAACAATAGTGCATTGAATCAATTTTACCAATATTATCTGTAATTTTTTGTTCAATATGACTGAAAATTTTACTTAAACAAAATGTATTTAGTACAATTTGAGTTAAAAAAAAGTAAAATTTTAGAAGCCGTTAGTACAATTTTAAAATTTCATTTACCATCCCTGGATTCCACACATTGTTTTCTTACAATGAGCTCAACTCATGGAGTCGTAAAGTATCTTTGGATTGTGGAACACGTGCGCGCGTCATTGTCATTATCGTTTAAGGTCAATCAGGCCGTCCTTGTTGCTCGGTCTTCAAGTGGTTTGCGTCTCCCTCTCGCACTGGCTGATTGGCTTCCACGGTACAGCTAATTTGTGTTTGCATCAATCAGCCACGTGTAATCGCTTGGGTTATCGTGTATAACCTAAATTGTTCGAAATCAAGAAACCACATAAAAAATTAACAAATAAATTTTACACACATTTGACGAAAGGAAAAAGAGGAAGAATTTGCAACAAATAAATAATAACTACATATAGAAAAACTAAAATAAAACATTGTTTTCAACCTAACCGTCGTTTCTAGACATGACCAAAAGCTGCAAATAAGAACCTAGTGTTTACGGCAGCTTTTTACCATTTGGCACCAACATTGTTGCTCTGTATGAGCAACAATCCAGAAGAAGAAGAGCTCAACTCATCATCAATCGGTAGCACGCACTGTTCTTTTTCATCAGACGACTCTATATCAAAATATTTATTTGGAATTTGGGATAACGAACATTGAAATATTGGTAGATAATAATCATCGTGGGAAGTTGTCAATCCCCCATCGGAGGCGTCCAGCGACACCCACCATAATTTGCACAAGGCCTAGGCACTGCTAGGTTGTGTTAGAACCAACCCTTGTTTTTCTGGCACCCTCTGCGCAGGGTAACCATTCACCCAAAATGGTGCCATGCTAATCCAACACGCGGACCAAAATTGACACCACTTGTAAAGTTAAGGTGAAGGAAGCAGTGCCGAGAACCTGAGTGACTAACAAACAAAATCGGTCCGGCCAACGAAATATCTCGAAGACCGAGATCCATTGCAATCATCCATAGGGAACCACACAAGCCTGCGACAATCCTGTCGATCATCCGGAGAGGAAATGTGTGAAGGTTTCCAACCGGAAGATCTGACTAGGAAGGCGGTCCTGTATTATAGCAAAAGATCTCCCCTGACTGCAGTATGGGAAGAGGCAGAATCTGTGGTGTATCCTCCTCCATACATGCCACACGGCCATCTGGAATCTTCACCAAACAACTCGACAGATGACCACAGCGGCGAAGGCAAACAACATCCCTATGATATGATAATAGGGATGTTGTTTACCTCAAATGTGATGATTCGCAAATGCGAGTGTAACGCCGTCTCAACAGATTTGCCATTTGTATACGCGTGTTGAGATGGCAAAAGAAGATTCATATCGATTGTCATCGTCATGTGAATATCGATGTCTCTCCAATGTTTTGAGCAGAAAGGATGTTAGACTGATTGGTCGGAAATCCTTTGATTTCGTGTGTGATTATTACCCTCCTTTGGGGATAAATATCACATTGCACCTAGTCCATAGGTCCGAAATAAAGGACCATGAAAGACAGGCCCTAAATATAGATAAAAGCCAAGGCCTTAACAGATGTATATTGTTTTCTAGATCAGCAGGGATAATGCCATCCGAGCCCGGAGACTTATAAGGATGAAAGCTTTGCAACGCCTTTTCAATCTGATAGGGCGAAATACCTTGGCATAATCTTAGATAGTAAAGTATCCTGGAAACTAAACATCCAGTTAGGGGTGTTACAGCATATTTCGATTCGAAAGAAAATCTTTTCGAAAAACAATGTATAAGTCATGCTAATTTGAATGATTTTGTTTTTATAGCAATATACATACGTATGTATGTATGTAAAAAAGCCCTAGGCAAGACTTGGAGAATGAATCTAAGGATTGTGAATTGGTTACTTGAAGCGGTAATCAAATGGATATTATTCTACGGAATCATTGTCTGGTGAAACGCACTGGACTTTTAGCATCTAATGCAGCTCTCTTTTAACTTAGTATTTAAATCCAAGCAAAAGCTTCACAATCAAGGATTTTAAAATTAAGTTTAATCTGGTTTAATGTTGTACTATAATTCTGCAGAAGTTTTTGTTTTTAGAGGAATTCTATTTAATCTATGTACTATATGTAGAAGTATATACTGCCTCAGATCATAAAAATGTATGAACATCATCTTATACAATGATCGAACTTTCTCAGTAAGAGTACGGTTAAACCTCTCGGGAAACGCCATTCTGCTGGGGAGTGTACGCCATAGATTCTTGAATTTGAATACCCTTATTTTTGCAGTTCTATATTACAAGTTACATTGTGAATATTACAGTTTCTACCTTCTTGTTACCTTCTTTTGCATTATTAAATAAAATATAAAATTTATTATTAAAAAAATATTTATTTAGTCTTTATTTTTTAAGCAGCTTATTTAAGTTTATTCTTTATTTTTGTTTGTGTTTAATCTCTTAAAAGTTTTTAAACGCCAATAAAATTACATTATAATACATAAATACTTTCTATACACAATAATTAGAATCTAATAATCGAATTTAAGCAATTCGCATACAATTTTATATAAATAAGTTTTTGTTGTTGTTCTTTAGAAACTAGTTTAACACTAAAACAAAAAAATATATATATATATATATATATATATATATAAAAACATACAAATAAAAACAATAAAAAAAAAAATTAAATAAAAATATGTATATATAATGACGATGTTTAAAATTAAATAATTGGTATACAGTCGGTAAAAAGAGGAATTCGTTCATTCAGCTAAATTATTATTATTTTTTATTAAACAATAATACAAATATATATCCTTATATGTATGTATATTATAAAAATATATTTAATATATAAAAATACTTTAAGGTTTTAAATTAAAAAATGCAAAAGAAAACAAAATTAAAAATGCATGAAATTCTTTAAACCTACAATAATTTAGGTTTCTGTTAACTAATGGAAAAAATTATGTACATTCTATAAGTTTTTTTAATCCTTTTCCTGTTTCTGCTTTTTTTATCAAAATTTTTTTAAATATTTTTAAGGTTAGACCAAATGTTTTTTTTTTTAGAAAAAAATTAAGATTAAATATTTTGTACATATATATTTCTTTGTTAAATATTGGGATGATGTCATTTGTAAAACCAAATTTAACTAACTGTTTGACTTTAAAATACTTTTTCACTTGACTTACTAATGATATGAAATGAGATTTTAAGTTAAGGAAGCTCAAAACTAAACTTTTTATATTGGTCTCAAAATAAAAATTACGGACAAAAATTAATCGAGTCAATGTTAACACTTTTTTCTATGTAAACAAAATTAACTTCGTTATCAACAAAGTTGCTATCATTTTGTAAAAAGCAACTTTGTTGCCAACGTTAAAGGCAGCATGTATTGTTTTTGCTTTAATAGCTTTATTTAGGCGCTTATTTTATGTTTTTTATTTTTTTGTTACTAAGCATACATATGTAAATATAAAGTCAAGTTTGGTTACCCTGTTAAAGATTTTCTTTAAATTAGAATCTTCCAACAAAATCGTTTAAAAAACATTATTTCAAAAGTATATAACAGTTTGAAATAAACAATGAATCAGTCTATTTGAAAGATGTGTGTCTTAATGAACGTTGTGACAAATGATATAAAGATTAGTGACAAATATTTGTTTGTGTATTTGTTAGTTAGTTTTGTGTTACTTGGTTACTATTTTGGTTTAAAATTCAGGTCTATATTAACTATAACTTCTTGTTTTCTTAATTTAATTATGTACATTAAATTTAAGACTTAAAATGTTAAATGTTTTCTTTATGTAATAAATAATTTAAAATTATCTAATTTTTGTTTTTACTTTAAATGCACAAACAACACTTCCTTCTTCAGCGCATCTCATTGCTATGAAGTAAAATTATAACTTCTAACTGCCCTACCCGGTGTTACCAATTCCACTTTAATATTGGCCGTAGCGGTTACTTTTGTTGTATTGGTATCCGAATGATGCGTTTCGACCGTAACTTCCGGTTGTACAACAATACTTTGTAATTCGGGTGGAAAGTTGTTCATTGTCTTGTTATTGCCACTATTATCGTGATTTAAATTCGTTGCATGATGGGGAGCCGAGTTATTTAAATTGCCCTGCGAAGAAGGTCCTGTATTTATATGATGTTGATGGTATTGTGGCGGTGGTGGCGGGTGTGTGGCATACATAGGATTGTAATGAGGGTGATGATGGTGGGAATGATGTGATTGTGTTGAAGTTGATGCTTGTGGTTGCTGTTGTTGTTGCGTATTGAGTGGTGGCGGTGGTGGTGGATGATGATGGTAATTCATGTTATTGCCATAATTCATATTGTTGCCACAATGGCCTGCCACTCCGGCATTAATGCCATTTCCTCCTGAGCCACCAACAGCCAAATTACTATTTCCCCATTCATTATTCATTTGTATCGATGAATTGGAAGACTTCCAGGACGGTGGTTCTTCAGTTATTGTTGTCAACGATGGATCATTAATATTTACATCCTTATGATGATAATGTTTCTGACAGTTACGTGACGATGAACGTGATGAACCATGTACGATAACCGTTTTATTCGCACGTTTGTTACTGCGTGACATTTGTGGTGAGGGTGTGGATATGCGATTTGTATGCTCTAGAGGCACCAGCTCTGCCTCTGGTCCTACAATACTAAGTATTATTGGAAATACTACAAGACTATTAAAGGCTCCCACACATAGCACCACTAGGAGCAGCCAAAAGAAATGTCGTATAACAAATTCAAAAGGAGAAGTGGATAACATAAAAACGGCCAAAGTTGTAGTTAAAATACCATGAGTTAAAGGGCCCAATGTTACTTGCATGGAGAGCAAAACGCGACGCTCCCGATTGCCAACGGAAGTCATAAAACCCTAAAAAGAAATTACAAGATCAAAAACAAGCGGATTTAAAGAAAAAAATCTTTAACTTACCAGTGAAATATGGACTGTAAAACACACAATCATGCCAACGCTGAGTATTAGAATGACAGCGGGTAATGCAGATAACTTAATGCCCAGCAAAGTCATGGCGCCAAAGACTTGTGCCAAAGAAGCCACAACACTGAATACCACAAGTAATGCAGCCCACACAGACAGTAGTAAAATGGAAACTAAAACAAAAGCGGCCACCAAACAACAACATAAAATTAAAAACAAGGAAGATCTCAGGTTCATATATTGTTCCCAAAATATAAAAGGAATGCCTGTAATAGAAAAGAAATTAAAGGAAAAGTTAATCACTAGGCCCTTTTTATTTGTCATGAAAAAGAAATAATTACCAGAAGGATAATTGGGTAAACCTCTTGTTTCAAAGCGCACACTTAAATCTCTAATATGACTTATTAAAGATTTAATTTCTGAAGTGTCAGTTAAGCCATGCAAATAGAAGGGCAGTTGAGAATAAACGAGAGGCAAAGATTTAGGTATTTTTAAATCAAATTCGGTGGGTACATGATAATACTGTCTAGGTTCAGGATGTAATTTTCCCTAAAATTAAATGTAATTTAATAATTTATTTGTTGCGAAACAACCGTTTTTTGTAGCTGTTACATACCTGTGAAGCTCCATATGCAAAAACGTCATTCGTCGCCCAAGCCGAAAGATAGTTGTAAAATGCTTTCGGATTGATAATGCCCTCATTGTCGACCAAACGATGCTGTGTTACCAAACTCTTATCAACCGGATTATCCACATAGCCGGTTTGCACCAGCAGCTTGTAGGCCAATATTGCATCACTAGAAGCATTTGTATGCCAACCTTCTTGATTTATACGACCATCTTTGAACTCACGATCGAATATCCTTTGTAGATTTCTCAGCCAATCACGAAACAAAGACAACCAAAAGTCCGGCAAGCCACCATTGTCGTTCTTAATTACATGCGGCACGCGAACAAAAGCCTCATGATATTCATGCAACAAACGTTGATTGTTGGGATACTCAAAATTGCCCTGTGTCACGGCATACATGCTGTAGAAGCCAAACATTGATGTTTGGGCATTTAGAAACTTATATTCATTGGTATCTTTGGGTACCAAATCAATCAAATCCAAGCCATCTTGTAGTTTTGTTGAACAGTATAAACTAAATATAACAGTGCCCACAAATGTCATGACCACTAGGAATTTTACCCAACTTTTCATTAGGAAAGGCGTATAATACTTGACAGAAAATTTGGCCAAAGAAAAAGCAGGTAAACGTTTTTCCGTATTGCAGGATAATAAAGCTTCTTCTTGTGGCATAGCTGGATTCCCGGCAGCTGTTGTTCTTAAGCTATTACAGGTTTTGGGCAGCACCAAAGGTGAAGAGTTTCTTAAACGATTGCTGTTTCTCTGCATATTATTGTTCATGTGAGAGAGATGATTCACTGGCTTCTCCTTCCAAATGGGAAAGCAGCAACAAAATATGTCAGCTCTACCTGCTGTTCTTCTTCTTAAATCCAAAGAAATCAATGCCGGAAATACAAGTAAAGCAGCAGCTAAGTTGAAACACATTACTATGGCAGCCTGTAGACAAAATACTTTTAAGGCTGGCACAGGTATAAACACAGCGGCAAAAAAGGCTCCCGTTGTGGTGCAAGCACTAAATAAAATGCTGGGTCCAACTTTTTTCAAAATATATTTTGTTTGCTCTTTACGATTGCTCTCAGCATATGCAGCTGTCAACATGAAGATATGATCCACTCCCAAACCCAAAGCCAAGAAAGGAACAACTTGGGTACTAGCTGCATTAAAAACAATGCCCAAAATGGCACATAAGCCCAAACCTGCTGCCGTAGAAAAACCAATTAACAATACTCCTGCCACACCGACACTTGACTGGCCCTTGACTGGATCACGCCATCTAATTAAAGTGCAAAAAGCATAAATAACGGTGGCAATAACACCAATCACTATACTCAAGGGCTTAGGGTTGGAGAATTTTTCCAAAATATCATCTAAAGTTGCGGAAGAAAATACATAAACATCATAGTTCCTAGCTATGCGTGAATTTTTCATAATGTTTTCCACCTCCTTAGAAAAATTTCCTTGCCAAGCATTTAAAACTTCCGCCGCTTTCTCGGGAGTCCAACCAATATGATGAACTTTATAATTTTCATTCCATAAATCGTACATTTCTTTTTCAGTCATTAGCTGGACAACAGTTTGTAAGCCTTTCGCCTTGCGCAAATGACTCGTTCGATTACGTTGCACTCCACCAACTATTAGCTCTTCAGGCCAGTGCATATATTTGGCGGCAAATCCATAACAACCACCAGTTAATATAGCTCCCACATCTAAAGGTTGTTCACTGTTCTTATTTGGCGCTGTATCCGGACACTGGGGATCTTTGGGATTTAGACAAGGTTTCTCGGTATAACCCGATGTAATAGCAGCTCTTTTCATGTACTGTTCGACCGTATCGAAGTCAAAAGAAATCTTTTGATCACTCATTTGTTTTTTCATAGTTTGCATAAGACTAGAGGGATTTAAAGAACTCCAGGTAATACGTTTGTCCATGCCACTAAATAAATAGAAGAGCAAAAGTTAAAAATAAGCGATTGAAATGTAGTGATTTATTCATTGGCGTAGAAAGGCCATTCTCGTGGGTGCCCCCTCTAAACTCACTGAATTTTTAAAAATTACACTATATATTTAGTTTCATACTAGTTATTTTTCAATAAAAATGGCCTTGCCTCCGCCTAGAAAATATGTCCGCCTACGCCAATTTATAACTTTATAAGTGACAATGAAAATAAAAAAAAACTTACGGTATTTGTACTGGAAACTCCGGTCCTAACAGCTGGCTACCCTCCCAAAAACAATCCAGTGGCGTTATTATCGAACAGGGTATTAAATGCTTAAATATTTGCTCTATAAAATAAGGTCCTTCGAAGCTCGGCGTTGTTGGCGAATTACACATATCTCTTAAACTCCAATCCGTGTCAAACATGTGGATTTTAACCGCACTCGCCTTTTTTAACACTTGCAGATGTGACAACAAAGCTTGCGGGTGTAATACTGAGGCATTTGGATCGTGCGCCGTTTGTATTAATAATTGATGCGTTGAACTTTCAGCCTCTCCTATTGTTTTTTGCGTATAGGCCAGCTCGGATTCGAGACGCCCACCCTCTTGTATCCATAGCTGATGCACTTTTGAGTGAATTTGAGCAGATTTAAGGCCAACACAAAATGTACTTAATACTAGAATAGCAACAAATAAAACTTTGCCGGCATGTTTTTGTACTGAACTACCTAAGGATTCGAGGTGGGATTGAAATACTGAACGCAGATATATAGCGGTGCGATTGCCACGGGCTTTGCCCTGTAAAGAAATAAAAAACATAGAAATTATAACTTAGTTAGCTATTGGATTTTTAAAATATAAAATAGTTACAGTAGAAAAAAATATAGTTAATAAAAATTTATTAGCATTCAAAAAAAAAAAAAACATTATAAAGGTCAGTATTTTTGGGAACAGCAATCACAGTTTCATATGAAAAGTTCAGAGGCCCATAACTCGGAAAATAAGGGTGACCGCAAATTTTTTTATTTTACACTTTCTTATTATTTAGTAATTCTCTATCACCGTGTATAATATTTTTTAATTGGTGCTGCTTCACGAAACTAGACTTGTTCCTATTTTTATTATTAAAGTTCTCAAACCTAAAATATTTGAAGTAAAATTACGATCATATGTACATACATAGAGTACGGCGACCAAGTGTACGTAATTAGTCGGTTATATTTTATCAGGCATTGTGATCTTGACACCTTACAAATTTACATTCTGCAACACTAAATTTTACACTGTTCTAAAAATTATCATACTTGTTTTTCAAATATTAAAAGGAAATCTTAATTTGCCGCTTTTGTTTATTCTATTTAATGGAGAATTTCCTGTAGAGACTTTAATACTGTTCAATTGTGTTTGTGTTTTTAGTTTAGAGTTGTTTTTTTAAGCAGAAATCAATAACAAAATTTCATTGCAGCAAGAAGATACATACGAAATTTAAGGTCACATAAGGTAAATTAACAAAGATACCTACTTAGAGTTTATGATTGTATAAACACTCCCTTAAAATTCAATTTCCGCTTAATTTTCACTGCTTCTTCATTTTACTTAAAAATGAGTTTATAACGACAACATCAAAAATGATTCACAAATTAAGAAATAAATTAAAAAGTATTTAAATAAAACAAATTTTAAATATTCCTAAGAACTACTTTTATAGAAAAATATTTTCTTTTAGGGATAAGATGACAGGGTACGTCTTATCCCTCTTAGTCATTAGTTATTGTATCTTAGCATTTATTTTTTGCACGTTGTTATTTATTAAAAGAAAGAAACAAAAAAAACGTGTCTATTGCTTAAAGTCGCCGTAGCTTGTCAATACCTTAAATGTCATGCTGTTTTCTGTGTTTTATGTGAAATCTTAATTTTCCTTGTAACTTCCCGAAAATTCTCTACAGGAATTCTTTATGGCTTTGTTCAAAATAGGTACACATAAAAAAAAAGAAAGAAAAAAGTCGTTGTGTTAGGTCTCGTATTTGTTGTTTTTGTTTTTTGCTTAAAACATTTTCAAGTAGATATAATAAGACATCAATGTTAAACAGCTAAAAAGCAATTTTAGAGGCCTGTTAACACTTTTATGGCTCAACAACAGGCGTTTCTTGTAAAGTTGTTGTTGTTGTGTTTGCTGCCATTTGTAACATTTCAATTTCAATGGAATTTTATCTGTATCTTTGATGACAACTCTGGGTAATTGACACACATTCATACAAACAATCTTTTGTCTGTTACTTTTAAAAGTGTATTGATAATCTTAGGTTGTATGTCTGTATGTTTGTAATTTTAATCCTCGTAACGATCTCATGTTGTTTGTAAGTAAAAATTAAAAAAAAATGTTGTCTTGAAGACAATTCTCTTGAGTAAAACATTTTTCCTAAACATGATTTATTACTCCGTGGTATTAAATTCTTTTTTTCTAGGAGGTAGAGCCAGAAAATTAAAACATTTTTTTCTTATTTCTTTAATATTAATAAATTCTCCTAGTAGGAATTTAGTATTTTGTTAAGTGCATGATAAATATACCTTTTCTAATACTAAATTAAGCAAAGGAAACTTTTTTCCGCTTATCAACACTGTCAAAATGTCATTATGATAATATTAAACAAGACAAAGAAAAAAATAACAAAACTTGATTAAAATTATGGAAATATGATAACAAAACAAATAACGGTTCCACTTGTCTTCACTAGTATGTATTTAAAACTTATTAAAATTTTTACAACTTATTGCAACTCATTTTAATTACTAAAAAACTTACGAAGAAACAAAAAAAAACTTTAATTTTTTACTTAACAAACAGCATTTTATTAAAAAATACTTTCTTAATTTTTTCATTGAAGCATCATTAATCATTTAAAAATGTTTTTCATTAAAGTATTATCAAACATAAGCATTTAAAACGAAAGTTTTTTAATTGACGAGTGTTTTTAAATGGAGAATGTGTTTTTGGTTTAAAATTTACAAGTTAATTAAATGAAACAACCTTACTAATGTTTTGATTATGTTTTATGCCAATAGACGGCCGGCCGTTTCAACATTTTATAACACCAACAAAAATGTGATAGTAATAAAAAGAAAATGTTTTAAAAAATTAAAATATTTTGTATAAATGAGCCGTTTATTTTGAAAATGGCATAAGTCACTTTCGTTTTAAATGGATATATTTAAGGATTAGAGTGTACATATACATATATGTATGTGTATATATTGGTTTTCCCAAAGCGATTTCTATTACACCAAATTCATGATCATTGGGTAAGTGGCGCTTAACATTTGATAGCAAATTTTTGTAAAAATGAAGAAATACCGTTAAATTGTAATCAATTTTTTTAACTTGGTAAATTTGGAAATTTAACTTGGTAAATTT
The DNA here is from genome assembly GCA_949628195.1 of Phasia obesa. Lineage (NCBI taxonomy): Eukaryota > Metazoa > Arthropoda > Insecta > Diptera > Tachinidae > Phasia > Phasia obesa. The sequence continues at coordinate 28,349,008 of OX451219.1, read as the reverse complement.
GTTTTAATTACTAAAAAACTTACGAAGAAACAAAAAAAAAACTTTAATTTTTTACTTAACAAACAGCATTTTATTAAAAAATACTTTCTTAATTTTTTCATTGAAGCATCATTAATCATTTAAAAATGTTTTTCATTAAAGTATTATCAAACATAAGCATTTAAAACGAAAGTTTTTTAATTGACGAGTGTTTTTAAATGGAGAATGTGTTTTTGGTTTAAAATTTACAAGTTAATTAAATGAAACAACCTTAACTAATGTTTTGATTATGTTTTATGCCAATAGACGGCCGGCCGTTTCAACATTTTATAACACCAACAAAAATGTGATAGTAATAAAAAGAAAATGTTTTGAAAAATTAAAATATTTTGTATAAATGAGCCGTTTATTTTGAAAATGGCATAAGTCACTTTCGTTTTAAATGGATATATTTAAGGATTAGAGTGTACATATACATATATGTATGTGTATATATTGGTTTTCCCAAAGCGATTTCTATTACACCAAATTCATGATCATTGGGTAAGTGGCGCTTAACATTTGATAGCAAATTTTTGTAAAAATGAAGAAATACCGTTAAATTGTAATCAATTTTTTTAACTTGGTAAATTTGGAAAGTGACTTATGCCACTTTCAAAATAAACGGCTCAAATGATGGTGGTGTTAATGATGAGACAATAAAACTGAATTCAACATAACATTTTTGTTTATCTATATAATCGTACGACAAAATGTAAATCATGCACAATCATACTTTTTGAGGATACATACTATTTTTGACAGATCGAAAGATTGAGTATGTTAGTGAATCATGGCCTTTATACACTGATATGCAAATGTTCATCCTGGGCTTAATTTTAAACTCTCCTTGTGTGTACTTCGAAAGAAACTGGAATTGCGATGAAATCACTGGTGTTTCCGAATTAAAGCTTCGGTATCAATATAAAATCAGTTTTCTATACATAACTGTAACAAGACCATTTCTGTACATGAAATATTTTTTTTAAATTTTGATGATGGTACAGATAGTAATTGAAATGGAATACAAAACAGCAATTTTTGGAATGTTTGTCTGTGTTCGCAGCACATAAAAACTACTGGATGCATTTTAATAAAATTTTGTGAGGTACCTTAGTATCTTGATTTAAATATAGGATACTTTTTTTCAGCAAAAATATCGCATTTCCAAGAGAAAATAGAGAAAAAGTTGTGAAAGTACAAACTTAACAACCTTTAATTAGTCAGCGGGATATTTACTGCCTGTCCCACGATGTCGCTCGATGTCGATCGTTTGCACAAATACATTTAAAATAAAAACAAATTAAAAAATTTTGTTGTTGTTTTAAATGTATTTGTGCAAACGATCGACATCGAGCGACATCGTGGGACTGGCAGTTAAACAAGGTAGACTCGCGGCGAAAAAAGAGTACAACTCTGTAATAAAAATACGTGCATTTTGTTTTTGTATAATTCATTTTAGGCTGTAAAAACAAAAAATGTTAGTAGATTTTGATACTGGAAGATGGAGACAAAATATAGTGAGCTGAGCTCTCGAGTTTACCTGTTATTAATTCGCCTTGGCAGAACTCTACAATAATTTTAACTAGAATTTTGACTAGATTTTAGAGTTTTATCCATATTGTCAGGACGCCTTTGACATGGCGGGCACAACTACTATCTAATAAAATTATTACAGTTAAATTCAAGAACAAATGTGGTGCAGTGCTGGTTGGCTATTACATAGCTAAGTGCAATTTTGTTGTTTAAATATGCCTTTAACACATGTATGTAGGTACTCATTTTGCTTGATTGTTAAAATTGGAGAAAAATAAACATTTTATTTTTTTTAGCTTAAAAAGGAAAAACCTAAATAGAAAATAAAACAAAAAACACCGATCCATAAATTCGATAGCAACAATTTCCATTGATTGACATTTGTTTGTTTCATAAAAAAAAAACCAAAATCTTTACAATTAAAAAAAAAAAAAAAAACACGAGGGGAGATTGTTTTCATAAGAAAAACACATTAAATATAAATCCATTTGTACATACTTACATACATATGTACAGAATTTAAACCTGATAACAAAAAATGTTATTAAAAAAGCACTTCGCCTATGTATTCCCATAAACTTATTCAACACGCTAGGGCCACCTAGTTTATAATTGTTGTTTCAAATTTAGTTTTTGAAATATGTAGGTATATTTAATCTAAAAAGAACTATTTAGTACATATTTACATATATACATACGTACATATGTGCGTGTGAATTTTGTATCTAAAAAAAATGTTTTTTCTTAAGCATAACGTTTTTTTTTGAAAATGTAAGTTCCTGAGATAAATTAATAAAATATATGAACATTCATTAATAAAGTTTATGGTTAAAATGAATTATTAACGCACTACAGGAGATTTTTTTACTTAGTGCTTTTTTATGAGTGTAAATTTAAACCTGTTTCAGCAAGACGAATTTACTTTGTAATGTAATGATCCTAGCAACATTTATTTTTATTGTTTGAAAAAAAAAAACAGCCGGCGTTCTAATATTACCTGGTATTCGATTCTAACAAAAACCGTCCTTATTAACTGCGTAATCACACACGCAAGCAGGTTTGAACGAACACATTCGAAAAAGGACGGTTCAAATCAAGTTGCGACATACTTACATGTGTACATATGTATGTATGTACATATATTTTTCAACGTTTGCAAGAAGGACGATTTTTGACAAAACACTGACAATTTTAACCGTGCGGTTAAAACTTCCAAAAATTAACGAACTGTATGCATGGCCGCCCTGAGGCTTTACAAACCTTGTATACGAAAGTAAAAAGAGTGTGACAAGTTTTCCGTTAATAAAAATGACTCAAAAATTGCACTGAACAAAATTTATAAATAAACTAATAAAAAAATTTGAATTTAAAATCAAAGTTTACAATCTCACAATTTTATACATACATACATATGTATGTATGTATTTTCATCCATACATACCTACTACATATGTATGTAAGTATACATATCAACTCCATAATCACACAATAGTCTATGTCCATAATTATACACATGTACATACATATATGTAGGTATGTATATATCTAAAACATAATGGACCTCCCAAGTTCTAGTGTTTCACAGCATTTTGGTTTTTAAATTTTATAATCCATAAAACTCAGCAACAGCTGTTGTTGTACATACACATACACCTTTCAAAAGCATTTAAAAACTACAGTTGCTGTTGTTGTTTTATAAAGGGAGCATGATTTTTGAGGGTCAACATGTGCTGTAGCAAATGTTGTACAAAAGTTGTACAAAAAAAAAAAAAAAACAAAATAATTTCCCTATTATGTGCTGACAAATCATAGTTGCCAGATCAAATTGGTAAATCAAAATTTGAGGCAAAAAACAAATTCTCAAATCAGGCTTGTAAGTGTTCATAGTAGAAGATGAATAAAACGCTACATAGTGACAAAATTAGTTCATCCTTAGTGAATAACTTTTTTTAATAGAAAAATTATTTTTAAAAGTAAAATGTAACAAAGTGAAGAAAAAAAGGTATTCAAAAAAATATTAGAAGTTGCAGCTGGAACGTGAAAATAGACCAGGGATGGAAACGTAGCCTTTAAGAATCTTGTTTAAAGTTATTTCGGAGGTAATAGTCCGACGTTCAGAAGGCCAGAAACTTGTTGGGGCACCCTAAACTGGATAACTGCGTCCATAGGTCATTCAAACTTGAAGCATTATCTGCCCAAGATGAAAATCGAAGAAACGATATTTGCAGATTGTGCCAGAAAAGGCAGATAATTTTAATAATTATCGAATTTTGCCGACAGTTTCTGTGAAAACCGTTCTAAAAATCGACCAATGACTCTTAAACAAAATCAAGCATTCGTAAGAAAATATCTGAAGATTAAATTAAAAAATCTAATCTAAGTTTGAAAGCAAGACAAGAGGGTGGTCACAGTTTAAAACGATAATCATTGACTATGAAACTTGTGGGAAAACACACATGCAAAATATTTAGGGTTTCAGAATTACTATGGAACTGACTCGAGGATAATATTTAAAACCAAAATCATTGATTATATAACTTACACCTATGAGAACTTGTTTTGAAGGTAAAAGAAACTTATTTAAATCGACAAATGCTTAATTAACACAAATCGTTAAATCGTAATTTTCAATTTGAACAATCTTAAAATTACGATAAATCGCCTAATCTGGCAACGGTAAGTAGAAGTAAAAAAAAAAACAAAATAAAAAGATGAAAAGAGATATTCAAAGGTTCTTAGCATTGACAACAACAACAAATATTAAGGGACAGGTTACACTAAATGTGAACTCGATTAAAATTTTTTAAAATTAGGTAGGTATAAGTTTAGCTTTTTTTTGTCAGCAATACTTCTGCATTTATAAAAAAAATTGTATTTTCAACTACAATTATGTAAAGTGTAAGATGTCGTATATGGTTGATGTTCATAATTTTATTTGCATTACTTTCCTTAAACCAGATTTTATTCTACATTATAACGGTTTAAAAGTCTTGGTTTACTAAACTTTTTTGTTTTGGAAAACGTGTGCCATGACGTGCGCCTTTTTTTAGCATAAAAAGCAAGAAATACATTAAAACCAAGGTTTAAAAGTTTTACAGAGATACTTATGTACATATGTATGTTTTTATATAATACATACATATGTATGCATTTACATACATATATGTATGTACATACATACATATGTAAGTATGTTTATGGTTATTTTTTCAATGAATTTCGTTTTTAAGTAAAAATTTAAGCCAGTTTTTTCTTATTAAGATGTTAAAATCGTAAACTACAGCAACGACCCGCATTTTAGTATTTTTTATGGCTTAAACAACATTATTTAAGCCAGCAAAACCCAACACAACAACCAACAATAATATCGAAAATAAAAACATTTTGATCTCGACCACCTTTATGAGGCAACAACGTAATATCTTTTCGTTAGTTCTGGTTTGTTGCTTCTTCTCTGTTGCCCTTAGTGTTGTGCTGAGTTCACAAGGCCGATCGCTTTAATTTTGTAACGGCGTTATGTATACAAACGGCTAAAATATTGCTGGGTACGTATTGGTGTAAAACTATGAAGTCACTAAAGAAAGTGCAATCGCCTTGAACATTTTAAAATAAAAAAATAATTTAAAATGAATCAGCGCTATCGAGATCAGATTATCCAGGATTATTTTTTAAAATTGATTTTAGCACATTTACTTCAAATTTTTATCAATTCTATCTACTCATGTTTACTTTATTTTCAAAGGCATCACATAATGTATGAACCTATCTTTCGAGAGTGTTTGTATTTACGTAAATTTAAATTAAATCGCCTTTGGTTATTATCAGATAACGATAAAGAAGACTTGGTCTGGAATTAAGATAAGAAATTCCTTTAAAACCCAAACGTTTCTCTATCAGTAAAACTACATATTTAAAAAACCTTCATGAACTAACACATTTGTCATAAAATAAGTCCTTAGTATACAAAAAATTTTAAATAGTTTTTCTAAATAATGAGTAATTAATAACAGACCTTAATTAGGTATTTAATATTTAAATTGTAAACAATGGCCCATAATCTAGTAAAAAATAAAGTACGTTTTTTGCACACAATCTGTACCAAAAAAAAAAACAGTGGGTTTTACATCTCTGAGCAGCTCAATTTTAGTGTTTTCTTTAAAAAAAAAAAGCAAAAACCTTAAAAAGATCTTTAATACATTTAAGTAAATTAAAATAATATTCAACTAAATTTATAGCCTTCCCGTTTTTTGAAATCGGCTAAAAAACCTGAAGTACAGTTCCTTGAAAAACGTGTCGAATCCTATCTACCATACATTATAAGATATTACCTTATACTGCTATGTTTCCAAATTTCACAAGAATATTTTCGTCCAGAGATTGAACTCGGGCAAAAATAAAAATTTATTTCTTGTTTATTTCTGTTAATTTTTGGTAAATTGTGATTTTATGAAAAAAACTATAATTATTTTTTTTTTGTAATAATAGAGATAAAAACACGAATGTACATAATTTTAATAATTTAAACGACTTGGCTGCACCTTTTATTTTGGAAGCGAAAACTTATCGACACTATTTACAAAACCCTACAATACATAAATCGATCCTAAACCACAACCACCACGTGTACTCCCGAAGGGGACCTCGCCAATAACCGGTCACAAAGAGGATAGGCTCTCTCTGGGGCCACCGATTCCCGTCGTACCAGTCCTTTGGGCACTGGTCGGCCCTCGAAGAGAACCCGTATGTTTTAACACACAGACCTTTTCTTCCCGATTTAGGTTCTAGGAACCCTAGCGTCTGATGCCCCTATTTTTCCCGAGTGAACCGCGTCAAAGCATTGCAGTGACAATTGGAACCCCCGGGGGGACCCTACAATAATATTAATCCAATATTTCAAAATAAATCCTACCCAGAGATGGGTACCTTTATGTAAAGTAAATACAGTAGAATTCGGTTAATCACACGCCGGTTAAAAAAATCGCTTTATTGAAATTAAAAATTCTTAACTTTTAATCTCGTTGAATTTTTAAGCCTTTTAGTTCGCTTAATTGAAAAATTGTATAAGTGACACAAAATTTGCTTGCAAAGTCACACATTTAAATAAAGCGAGCACCGCTTAAAAGAAAAAAACATATTTTATATTTAACGGCGATAAAAACTATATAGCGCCGTGTAATTTTAATTCTATAACATGCATTGCATAAAAGTATGTACGCATTTTTGCAATAATGGTTATTGGTTTGTTTGCAAAAGTAAATAAAAATCATTACATTCAGTGCAAATTACATATTTTATTCAAAGAAAATCATTTGTTATTATTTTATTATAGTTAATAAAATTAATCTGATTTTTTTTAATGTCAAGTACTCATCTCGTTTAAAAGAAATCCGTTTTCCCTTATCCGAAGTCCTTATAATTGAAATTTTCGAATAAATGAAACATAAATAGTATAATTTTTCATTTGCGCTTAACTGAATTCGACTGTATATGTATAAACCATATCGTCAGCGCTATAAAAATAAGAATCTTAAAATTGGTTTGTTTTACTTTCAAAACAAAAGAAAATTCGAACGAAATATTGTCAGGACACAAATTTTTACGTTGAACCTCTTTTAAGGCTTTTAAGGATTCACTATCCTAATCTATCATACAATTCAATTTCAAAAAAATCTGACTGAATTTTGTCCTACTTTAAAAATCGCTTTGTGAATCATGGCCTTTAATAATGTATTTTTCAATCTTAACGGCGTTATAAAATAACAAACAAAGGGCGGCCCCATAAAGATACAATTTTTATCCCAATTTTTTTAAAGTATATATAATGTTTATGGTATTGTTTTTTTTTGTAAAATTTAATTTCTTTATTATAAAATTCAACTCAATACCACACCAAGTCTAAATAACCGTCTCTACAGCTGTCTGTTTTCAAAGACCATCTATACAACCGTCTGTCTGTCTGTCTGTCTGTGCGTTTATCATCTTTAAGTTTTGTTTTGTTGTTGTTTAGAAAAGTATAAATGTCTTACTTAAAGCAGTATAATATCAGTTAAGGTTGCATCCAATACTCTACTATTATGAACAGGTAGGTAGGTAACCAGTGTCATAGTACATACTTACATTTGGTACGTTTTGGCTGGCTGGCTGGATGGCTTGGCTTGAATTGTATATTTCACAGAATGTGTGATTATTACCTTTGTATAGTTTCGTTTTTTCTTTCCGGTATAAATGTTTTTTGTTTGTAACATTATTATCGTTGTTGTTGTATAAATTCAAGTTCTTTTAAAGATATTTTTCGTAATTTTATGTTATTTTTGGCCCAAAAAAAAGAAATAACGTGGAGTGTGGTCGTTTGGCATGTTTTCTTGTAGAAATTAGGGGAAAAACTTTTAAAAATGATTACTTTATTATTGAAGCCAGCCGATATTTGTTATAATGACTTTATTTATTTACTATTTTTTTTATTTCTTTGAAGTAGATTTTTGCGAAAATGTTTCTAATTTGTTTGTTTTTATCACAAGGCAATAATCTCTGGAAACCGGAAATTCTTGTAGGCGTGTTGTGTGTGTGTGTGTGTGTGCCTGAGCCTTTGTATCTAAAATTTATAGGTATTATTTTTTTAATTCTCGGAAGTAGAGTAAAACAGTGTTTGTTGTTGCTGCTTTTTCTTTTAAGTATGCGGGCCTCTTATAAAAAAATTTTAAAAGAAGTATTAACATTGATAGCAACGTTTATTGAAATTTATAATGGGGATTAAAATTAACCAAAAGTGTTCGTTCGTGTTGATTTTCTTGTGATGGTAAGGGTGTGTATTCCTCTTTCTATGCATACGCTTTCTTTTGATCTTTTGCTAGGATTTCAAAAGAAAAAACAAAAACTCTACTTCTTACTGAATTGTTTAAAAATATTTTAAATACATGTCGTCAAAACCCAGACGCACATAAAATTGTCATTAAGATACACAAACAGTCATTTTGAAAAATCTTACCCAGTAAACATTTTTTAAACGCATGAATGTACATACATACAGGCAGTTACAAGGCGAATCTATTTTACTAGGTGGCAACATGGCGAAGTTAATTAATTTTGCTTTACTTTTTTTTTATATTCTTTATTTTTTTAAAATTTTAAAAAAAGAAATAAAATTGTAAATATTTTAAAAAAATATTTTAGGTTAAAAAAAAATTACCAAATATTACCAGCAAAGGCAAGGATGGAGTGTTTTTAGTTGTTGGATGGGATATTTTAATTAGTGCTTTTGGCATCTGTCGTACATTTAACCAACAACAAAATGCATGTAGGTGTTTTTTGGTGTTGTATTTGTTGTAAGCGGCGATGCCACCTTATATAAATTCAGGTTGGGCAGTTAGATAATTCCTTGACATTTTGTATTTCCAGTGCAGTTACTTTTAATGCAATATTGCCCCCGTTAAATGTTACCTATTACTGATTGTTTTTGACAGCTATTGAAAGCAGATAATCTGGTGTTAATTTTAACGAAAATTGAAAAAAGTAAATTTCATTAAACAATATTTTTAACGTAAAAAACATTACCTAAACCAAAGAAAGAAATTCTGCACCATCAATTTCAATAGTTAAAATGTAATGTTTAAAAATGTCAGTCGTACCAGCGTAAATGACGAAAAACGCTTAGGTAGCTTAAAAATATGTCGTCAAGTGACAAATAATTGATAAAAACCAAAAAATGAAAGTATGTGAGGTGGAAAAATATAAAAACTACGGAATTAATTGAAAATAAAATTTTGTGAGGAGGCACTAAACATAGCCAATTTGAGGTACATACGTTCAATGAAATCCCAAGTGAATTTACGAAGAGTTTTATTTTAAAACACGTCAATTTGAAGTGATTACCAATCGAGCAAATGTATGGTAGATCACTTCGAAATCAACATGATTTAGCTCTTAATCACGAAAAAGATGTTAAACACTTCAATGTGAACGTACTATAACACAATTTTGTCCCTACTCTTCTGATGCCCCATTTGACTAATTGTATAAATCAATGTGATCGCTAAAGGCCAGGCTTCACTATCCTACACAAGCGTACGATTTAATCAACCAAAAATCTCACAGAATTCTGTCCTACTTTAAAAATCGTTTAAAAATGGCGTTGTAGATGCCACACTATCATACAAAACAAGTTTTTCCAACTCTGATCGCTTGGAAATACAATATTTTATGAATTTTTTCAAAAGATTATCAAATCGTACGACTTGTCAAAAAGTGTGTTACACACATACATTTCTAAGCCACACTATCATACTTTTTGAGCACACACGCATTTTTTGACAGATCGTACGACTGAGTATGATAGTGAATCATGGCCTTAACTAATTTTGTCACGCCCCTGAAAGCAGATTCTTATGAAGCAAGTTCAAACCTTCCAATTTTTTCCATTTTTTTTTAAGAAGATTTCTCTGCTGAACACAGTTATCGATAAGCTGTCGTTGTTGTCATAAAACTGTTAGGGAATACCAAATTATAATTGAATTGATGACGACGTCGAAATAAAATAAGGATGAATATTGTCAGAACGCCAAATTATTTTTGGTCTAAACTTAAATTTTGTTTATAATAAATCTATAATTTATTTTTAATTTTCTTTCTCCCACTAATAAATACAATTGAACCTACCGCTTAAATTAAAAAAAAAATAAAAATAAAAGTCATTTCATAGGTAAAAGCATAAAAAATAGCAAAAGGCTAAAAATTTAAAAAAAAAGACAGAAAAAGTGATTGCTAAAATCACAACAAGGCGCAACAATGTAAACAACTTTATTATTGAAGCATTAGCTACTGTTTCGCGCTGTATCTACTTTGGTCATGTCTAGTCTATCACAACTCACGTACTACTTGTAGTTTGACCGCAAAGAAAAGATCTTTAACTAGTTATTGTTTTTGTTGTTGCAACGTTTTTACGAATGAATATACAATTTTTGTACCTCCTCATCCATTAACCATATCCATGGCAGACATATGTATGTACATATGTATGTATGTGGTACATACAAACATTACGTATGCACTCGTATGAATGATTCAATGAAACGAACTTTAAACAATGTCTGATGTACTCTTGTGTCTGTTTTTTGCCCTTTTCCTCTATTTATTTATTTAATATAAACCAGGGTTCAGAATTTTTCATTTGTGATCATTCAAAAATCAACATTCATGATATTTGTCATAAATGAGAAATCTTCTCACGCTCATAAACGAACAACAAAAAATGTTCTGTCTATTTTCATACATAAATGCGTGTATCTGTTTGTTTTTTTTTTTTTTTTTTTTTTGTAATATACATACATAAAGAGTGATAAATTAGCTTCTTCTCATTATTGTTTTTTTTTTTTCATAAATGCACATGTTCATTTATGAACGTTGAAAATTTATAAAATATCTCATAAATGAACATAAAAGAATTTACTGCCTACGATCGCATATGAAGAAGAAAAAATATAAAACGAAAAAGGAAAACATTTTATTACTGCATACGCCGGCAGATGCACAGTAAAAATATGTCCGTACATTTATGTCAGCGAATACTTAGCGCACATTTTTCTACGATCTTTTAATTTATGTATGTAAAATTATCAAAATTGTAAAAATTCAAATATAAACACTTGCGTGAACAACAAATTTTTTTCTCCTTTATTCACTTCTGAGCAGAAAGAGAAAAAAAAATCATGGCATTCATAAATGAAAAAACACAAAATATTTTGTAGTCTCTCACACATGTATGAGAAGATGCAGCAAAAAAATAAAATGTACACATTAATACATGAATCAACAGTGGCTGAACATTTCGGTACTCTGATATAAGCAACAAAAGAATTTGAGATGAAAACAGCATAAGTTTTAAATCTTGACAATACAAACATCATTTTGACAGAAGGGCGATGGGAGAAACAAAAATATTTAAGGTTTTTTTAATACAATACTTTAAGTAAAACATTGTATAAATTGGATTTTTCTATTCCATTTTTTTCGAAATACGTTTGTTTAACCCAAATGAAAACAAAAAAAAAAAAAAATAGAATACAATATTTGAAATTGATGTTATAAATGATTTTTTGTTTTTTTTGTTTCTTTATACATATATATTTTTTTAATTTACAAAAAAAAAATATTAAATTTAGTGTCGCTATTGTATAGGACGCCGACTATACCAGTCGTAACCAGTTTTTTGTCTGATAATGCACATTAATGAAGGAGTTAATCATGCAACATTTCAATGCTTTACAGCGAAACCTAAACAAGTGCGTTGAGCGCAAACTAATTGTCAAAAATTCTTATGCACATTCAAAATGTATGAAGGAAAACAAAATAGCGCGGTGTTATCGCCGCCCTTAATTACTTTGCTATAAATGCATGTATGTACTATATATATTGTTCACGTCTGAACAATGATGATTTTCCATCCCTGGTTCATGGTTGAGTGATGCCAAAGCCAGTAGAAGTTTTTTGACGTCTATCTTCAATTGCCGCTTATTCTTCATCCTGGGTTTTATATACTTTTTATCGTGGTGGAAGTCGCGCGTTTGTTTAATTTAATTATTTTTGTATTTTGGATTAATAAGTTTTTGCGCCATATCGTTGGCCGTAATATTCTAATTCTTTTTGATTTCTTTTTGCCATATCGTTGGTATTAGTTTTCAATTATAATCATTAAGATCATTTTTTGATTGTTTTCGGATCGTTGTTGTTCGCGCATTTAATTTATAAACTTTAAATTAAATTGTAATCTATTTGAATATTTTAATAACTTCACTGTGTTTATAAATAAATCCAAGGAAAGTTAATTTGTGACTTTTCCTTTTTATCTTTGAATGAAAATACTAAACTTATTGTGTTTCTTTTTTTTATTGCGAGACTTCTTGTGTCTTGCCTAGTGCTTGTGGTTCCTTTTTGGTGAAGGAAGCTGTCTGGAAGCTAACCTCATCGTCCCCACATTTTCATATATGTACATCGTATATTTGGAAATATTTTAAGCTTTATGTACACAAAAAAATTTTTCTTTTTTTAATAAGTTTCAGATACAACTTGAATTATTTTTTTAATTATGTCAGTTATATATCTAATTAAAAAAGAAAAAACTAATATTTTTATTCAATATAGGTATAGTATAATTGAATCAATTAAATATTTAATTAATATTTCATCTGATACTAATTAAAAACTTTGATTGGTGCACACTTTTTTCCTGTGTAAGAAAGAAACAAGTGTACATACAATCTTTTAAAGTTGGTAAAATTGAATTTCTTATTCAAGTGATTTATAGTGTAAAAATATTTGTATTTAAGTGTGTTTGTCTTAAAACCCGCACAATAAATAGTACAAGTTGTCAATCTACAAACATGTGCTTTTTGTTGATAAATTAAACATCGCCTTTAAACACCCGTTTAAAATTTGTACATTTATTAAAAATCTTTAAAAATAAAATACGATATATAACCGAATGTGTATGAATGTATATATAGATATAGTACATATACTACATATTCGAATAATTTTATGTTGCTTCATTCAATCCGCCATGGGTGGTCAAAGTCGCCACTATACCGGCAGCCAAACAAACAAACACACAACATTTTCTGCAATCATACATGACACACAAATGTACACATTCACTGCATAAGTGTAACGAGCAGCAAGCCGAAAAACCACTAACCTAGCAGCCAGCGCAATTTTTATGTAGTATGAACTATGCATACATATACATACATAAACATATACACTCTCGATCATATGATTAGAACCACTTAAGTTTATGCCAGCCATACATACATACATACATACATATATTTTTAAATTATTTTGTCGACAGCTAAAATTTTACTACCATCGTAAAGGGCATTTTCTTAGTATTACAAAAGTAACAACAACAATAAAAATATGGGGGAGGAATTTTATTCAAAAGTATTTATACCTGCATTATAGTGTAAAACGGCCTTAATCAATGTTCGTGAAAGAAAAGTAATTTAAATATTGAAAGTTATGAAAATAATTACAAAGAAAGGATTTGCGTCAAAGTCTGATATCAAGCTTGTATACAGGGAAGTATCTCAACGGTGGATAGAGCCATTGCAAGCTGTGAATACCTGAAATTAAAAAAAAAAAAATGCGAGATAAGAGGAACTACTAGTATGAACTATGCATACATACATACATAAACATATACACTCTCGATCATATGATTAGTACCACTTAAGTTTATGCCAGCCATACATACATACATACATACATACATACATACATACATACATATATTTTTAAATTATTTTGTCGACAGCTAAAATTTTACTACCATCGTAAAGGGCATTTTCTTAAGATTCCAAAAGTAACAACAACAATAAAAATATGGGGGAGGAATTTTATTCAAAAGTATTTATACCTGCATTATAGTGTAAAACGGCCTTAATAAATATTCGTGAAAGAAAGTATAAAAAATGAAAAGTAATTCAAATATTGAAAGTTATGAAAATAATTACAAAGAATAGATTTGCGTCAAAGTCTGATATCAAGCTTGTATACAGGGAAGTATCTCAACGGTGGAAAGAGCCATTGCAAGTTGTGAATACCGGAAATTAAAAAATGCGAGATAAGAGGAACTATGTTTAAATCATTATCACAGCAGAGATGATGGAGTTATGGTCTGGTGTTCTAAATATAGCGTATTACGGCACAATCGGTTTAGCATTTCACAGTGCAATAATTACTGGATAAACTTACATAATTCTGTCCAGCTTCCCTAAAACAAATGCTATTTTTTGAATGATTCTATGGATTCTGTTACAAGATAATGTTTATATACCTAAAGCCAGAGTTTTAAAAGAATTTATACTCTCACATATGTGCAAGAATTTTGTCGCCCTATGCTCCAGTGGGAGTTAGAGGAATAGATAATAATATGTGCAAGAGTGAGACAATATTCAATTATTTTTTTTATTTTTGTTTATGTGTTAGTTTTTGTCAATCAATTCTTGTAGAGTAGCCAATAATGCAAATCATTACCCCCGTCTCCATTAGACATTAACATGAGTTAACAAAAGTCAAACTTCATATAAAAAAAAATATATATATTTAATACTGTTTTTTAATATGAAGTTTGACTTTTGTTAAGATAGCAAATGAAGACGGGGGTTTAAGGACCCCAGATTGCAATCATGCCTTATACTCGTGTAATAGCAATTCTGTCAAACACAGTGTAAATTTTACTTGTATTTTTTGTAAGCGATCATTACAGATGTCTTGGCTAGAGTGCGCGTTCTTTAAAGAGCTCATTGAAGTCTATGAAAGTTTGTCAGAACTACAGCAAATAAAATGTAAAATTTACCATAACAAAAATTTAAAGCAAAAGGCATACGAAAAGCTTTTGGAAAATTTAAAAAAGTGTAACCAAATGCAACAATTGAATTTGTAAAAAAAATCAGGATCACTTTTATTCTTTAACAAACCATTATTATGTCAAGATCGATCGTGTTGAGTCGTCTGCCAATAATTTATTAATTACCAAAGCGGCAACTAATACATGAACTTTACTACTCAATGTCTGCTGTATAATGATGTTTGACAAACTTGACATTATAGTGTAATAGCGAAACACTCTCTCTCATAATGACATGGTGACATGCCAAGTTTGATCGTATAATATAAGCTTAAAATAATATTGAAACAAACGTTATTTTCTTTTGTTGATATTTTTGTAATCTTAAGAAAGTACTCTTTCCGTAGGTAGTAAAATTTTAGCATTCTGGCTTGAAGTGGTTCTAATCATCTTATCGAGAGTGTATGTACATATGTATGCTTATTCTGACTTTATTGTAAACAGTTTTTGTTATAAAACACAGAGGCAAACATCCTCAGCGAAAAATTGTATGTATGTATTCGCAAGTATGTATATACTTACATATGTATAGCAACAATAAAAATAGGCTTTAAAAAAAAGCTTCCGACTGCCAAAAGTAATTTTCAACAGTTCGCAGTAATATATGCATGTTTATATATACATATGTATGTAAGTATATATGTGCGTACTAAGTATATAAAATTAAGTGATCTTGTATGGAAATGCATTTGTTTTATATTTTTTTTGAGTTTTTTTATAAAAACGTTAGTTTTCATGTTGTAGTTTTATTTACTAATGCCTACTACAACAACACGGTTACCAGATTTGACGATTTATAGAGCTCAAATCATTCTACTGAAAGTTTGTCGATTTTTGCATCAGTAACGAACAAAATTAACAGTTATGCATGGAACACAACAGAAATGAACGACGACTTTCGCAAAACACGACGAATTCGTTGCCAAAAATTCGCTGTGTAAATTCGTCTAATGAACAAGAGCCCCAACGCAAACTCCTAAGGGTCTGTGAGCACAAACACAACGAGAATCTCACAAAGATAACAAAACATGTAAAAATTTTAAATCCGTAGCATACCAGCTTTCAACAAGGTAGGTTTGTGTCATTTTGCTAAATATTTAGCAAACTAATGCATTTTGATTTTAACCACTTTTTTTGGTTGGGGGCCTTTGCTTATGAAACACCATAACGACGAAAACATTACATCTGTTACAATTGATAAAACGAAACAATTTATGCACACAGAAAAAATATTTTCACCAATTAAAGTTTTTAATTGGTTGCAGAATAAAATTTAATTAAATAATTAATTGATTCAATTACATATTTGTTTAATTAGGATTTGTTTTTATATTTGAATCAATTAAAATTTGAATTTAACTTTAATATAAAACATTAAAACCTTTAATTGGTGAAAACATTTTTTCTGTGTGCATATCCTTAAAACAATAAATATCATAGGTATCATATGTGAAAATCCTTAAAATAATAAATATCATGTTTTGTTGATCTTTCGCAGGCGTAAGAAGTACATACACATAAATAAATGGCGAATTTCGACCGAAAATTAAGAAGTCGGTAATATAGGACGAATATACGCGGCCCAAAATGCGACATACACCCCAGTTGTGTTCCTAGCATTAGTGGGTGCTCCACCCATTAATAAAATATAGTGTTTTTGGTTTATTTCGATGTAATGTAAAACTGGATTATATGGACTTGCTATAGCTAGGACCTCGTAATGTCAAATGAATCACTATTTTGTCATACAATTCGATTGGATGTTTGAAGAATTCCTGGTCATTAATGAAGCCCTTTTAAAATATACATGTGTGGAGTACACGCTCCGTCGTATCGAGGGAAATAATTTGTATTATTTTTTTTTGCCAATTTGACAATAGTGTGTCATCTCTGCTAAAAGAAGTGTTATGTAAATGTTATTGTTTTTCTTTTAACATGCCTATCAAGCCATTGCATGTGAATACCTACATGTGCACAGATGTAGGTATAAGTATATATGTATCTGAGTATATAATGGGTGATTTTTTTGAGGTTAGGATTTTCATGCATTAGTATTTGACAGATCACGTGAGATTTCAGACATGGTGCCAAAGAGAAAGATGCTCAGTATGCTTTGACATTTCATCATGAATAGACTTACTAACGAGCAACGCTTGCAAATCATTGAATTTTATTACCAAAATCAGTGTTCGGTTCGAAATGTTCAAATGTGACAAATTTTGTTCAGCGATGAGGCTCATTTCTGGTTGAATGGCTACGTAAATAAGCAAAATTGCCGCATTTGGAGTGAAGAGCAACCAGAAGCCGTTCAAGAACTGCCCATGCATCCCGAAAAATGCACTGTTTGGTGTGGTTTGTACGCTGGTGGAATCATTGGACCGTATTTTTTCAAAGATGCTGTTGGACGCAACGTTACGGTGAATGGCGATCGCTATCGTTCGATGCTAACAAACTTTTTGTTGCCAAAAATGGAACAACTGAACTTGGTTGACATGTGGTTTCAACAAGATGGCGCTACATGCCACACAGCTCGCGATTCTATGGCCATTTTGAGGGAAAACTTCGGAGAACAATTCATCTCAAGAAATGGACCGGTAAGTTGGCCACCAAGATCATGCGATTTGACGCCTTTAGACTATTTTTTGTGGGGCTACGTCAAGTCTAAAGTCTACAGAAATAAGCCAGCAACTATTCCAGCTTTGGAAGACAACATTTTCGAAGAAATTCGGGCTATTCCGGCCGAAATGCTCGAAAAAGTTGCCCAAAATTGGACTTTCCGAATGGACCACCTAAGACGCAGCCGCGGTCAACATTTAAATGAAATTATCTTCAAAAAGTAAATGTCATGGACCAATCTAACGTTTCAAATAAAGAACCGATGAGATTTTGCAAATTTTATGCGTTTTTTTTAAAAAAAAAGTTCTCAAGCTCTTAAAAAATCACTCGTTACATACATACATGTACATATGTAAGTTAAACAACCAGCAAATAAGTTTTCTTCTTTTATTTAACAGTAATTTTCCTACACATTTTCATTTTCATCAACATCTCATTTACATTTTTACAACTCACATTTTTATTTTTTTTGTTTGTTTGTGGTAGTGTATGTACATACATGTGCTTGTATGTATCTAAGCAAGCTCCAAGGTTTTAACTTTGTTTTGTTATTTTATAAAAAGAAGAAAAAAACAAAAACACCTCAATAATGTTGTTGTGCTTTAGGGTTGGCGCGGCTACCACAACATGACTGGGGCTCACTGTTGTTTTTAGCGTTTTTTTTTTAATTCGTTCCTACATCATCATGATCTTAATGATAATGGCAGTTATTGTTGTTGCAGTAGTAGTAGTAGTTACGATGCTTTGAATAGGTTATAATATATACTGTCCATAAAATACAACAACAACAAAATACATACAGCCATATACCTATTGTATTATAGTATTTCTTCTCTGTGGCCGACTGTCTGTCTGTCTATCTATCTGTCTCACCACTAACTGTGTGTGTTCGTTTAACGTTTTAATGTCTTCATTATTTTGGATTTACGTTTATGTGTTTTTATTTCATCTTTCCTTTCTCCGCTTGTTGTTGTTGTTGCTTAGCTTTGTGTGTTCTTTTAAACGTAAAATACATGTAACAACAGAAACAGCCAAATGAAAAAGTAAGAAAAAAAAAAAATCGCCAACAACAAAAACGAAAATAAGAGCCACGATCATCATCAGCAATTGAGTTGTATGTAGTCATAGTAGTTGTGGCAGTAGATTTTTAAGGTGGAGGCGATAACATTACACCCAAGAAAAAAATTTAATTTTTCTTATGTAAATATGAAATTAAGTAAATTTATTTATTACAACAATTCTTTCATTTCCATGAACAAATAGTTTGATATAAATTCTATCGTAGATTTTGAAACATGATATTTTCCAACAGAAAGTATTTGTCTAAATTTGTCTAAACATTTTTATGTTTTTTGCTTTATATAAAAGTTGGGGAAACAAAAGTATTTTTTTTTTTTGTTTCAATTTGAAATAATTTGAAGGTACATACCATAGATAACACATAGATAGTCAACTGAAACGTCAAAAACCTAAGTTTCTTGTCAAAAACCTAAGTCTAAGAATGTATTGGTAGGCAAAATTGTATAAGTGTTGGTTTAAAATAAAAATTCCCCACAACACCTAAACTGCACATAGTTGTAAAAAATATTTTGTAAAAACAGAATATTTTTTTACATTCAATTTTAGATGTTAAAATTAAATAATTCTTTTCCTTTTTTATAAAAATAATGAATTTTGTGTTTTTCTAATGTATTTATGTGCGAAAAACGTTAGATTAAATGCTAATTTTAAATATTTATTATATTGATTTGAAAATTTTCACACCCTAACAGACCTAAAAATACAATACTGTTTAGAAATAAATTACACCAAACAAATGTCAACAAAATTAAATTTATTTTGTATTAAAAAATTTAAAATACAATAAATTGTTAAATAATTTTTTGTGCAAAAATTCAAAATTGTTTAAATATTTGGAAAGTGCAATGAAATATAGCGTAATAGTGCCTAAATGTGAATAACAATTTTACTCCCCTAAGTGTGTTGAATTCACACCGTACCCGTATGTGTGAAGACTTTTGTAGCTACGTTTTTGACATTTGGAGAGTTGCCCATCTATGTGTTATCTATGGTACATACCAAGGCGAATTGAAAACTAGGTAAAACTGAAAGTCCAGGTGAACATCTTCTTCTATATGTGTTTTTTACCCTCTTATGTTAAAATATGTTTACATTTTCTTT
This sequence comes from Phasia obesa, assembly GCA_949628195.1. Taxonomy (NCBI): domain Eukaryota; kingdom Metazoa; phylum Arthropoda; class Insecta; order Diptera; family Tachinidae; genus Phasia; species Phasia obesa. Next base: position 28,329,255 of record OX451219.1, on the reverse strand, counting down.
GCAACAAATTTTAATAAATAAAATTTTAAAATAATAAAAATTTATTTCACTCTAATATTATGTTCTTTTTTTTTTATTTCTCACGTTTTTTTCACTTTTTACTTTAAATATTATAATAAATTTTGCAAAAACTTTTGTGTTTTGTCTAAAAAATTTTCTTCTTTTTTATTTTCTTTTGAATTTTTATTTGAGTTTTTGACAACTGTGGGTGTCTTTACACAAACAAAATTCCCTGTGGGTGTTTTTGTTGTAACATTGCGATTACCTAGTATTTAATTCGCCTTGGTACATACATATTTTTAATTTGAGTAGGTATAATTTTGTATATGTACATATTTAATTTATAGAAGAATATAAACTTTAAAATCCAATTGACATGAAATAATGTGATAATGGAAAACTATAATTTTTCAATCTAGTGTCTACAAGTAATAAATTTATATCAATACTAGCTGTGCCCGCTAAGTCGTGGGTATCCTGGCATTATTTTGCTCAATTTTGCTTTGAAAGTATTCCACACCAATTGTAAGACTCTTACTTTTATAGTGCTTCAGTTATGGTTTATGTACTTTATATAAAGTTACCCATCCCTGGACAAAATTCTAAAATTTATAAAAATTATTGTAAAGCTCTGAAAAGGGTGTTCAAAATATTTTAATAATGTTGTAATTCCACAAAGTAAAAATAGAAATTTTATTCAATTGGCGCTTAACGTCATGCAATAGTGTTTAAAATAGCCCAGTTTTAAACCGAAAATGTCAATACCTTTTTTCACTACTTTTTTTGTAAGTGAGATATTTTTGCGAAAAAAAAGGATCCTATATTGGAATCACGATGCTAAGGTACCTCCTCACAAAAATTTGTTAAAATCCCTTCAGTAGTTTTTTACGTGTTGCGAACACAAATGAAAAGCAGTCAGACAGACGGAAATGAGTTACTATTTCATTATATGTATAGATTCAAGTCAAACACTTTAAAAATACTGTATCTTATATGAAGTTTGACTTTTATCATGCACGAATTTATCAGCTGTAGACAACAGATAAAGTATGGTTGTTGTTATTTTTTTTATTTCTACAGTAAAGATGGTATTAACTTAAATGAGATTAGACCCACATCGAAAAAAAATCCTTCATATTAAAACTATAGAAATTTAATTAAAACGAGGCGAGTCTTCCGTCAAGGCGCGTGCAAGAAATGGCGAATAGACAGATTGAGATAACAAATCTAAATACCCGTATTTAGGTTAGCAGATAACTGTAAAGTAATAATAACTGATAGAACTTCCTGGTTGGACGGTACTCTGCCACAGATTGCTGTGAAGACTAGAGTCCTACCTTGTCGCCTCAACCTGGCTGGCTCATACTCTTTGTTTAGAGTATTGGCGGCTTCTTTCTGTCTTTTCTGTGATTTAGGTTCGAACCACAACAGCCACCACGTTAATAACCGGTCACAGGAACTAAAGAAGTCCAAAAAATTCATTAGGTTTTTACCCGTATAACTGGCCAAATATACTAGATGTCACTATCAGCCCTATTATAAATATTTAGGCGAGTTTTTGTCCTTCCCATAAAATTGTCCCCCAGGGAAAAAGAAAAAAAGGAGGGCGAAAATCGGAATCAGAATTTTTAATTTTGACAATATATTTTGTGTGTTTTTTATTAAAAATAAATTTGTTTAAAGAAAAACAAATTGAAAGTTGTGTGTTAAAATTTAAATTTTTGAAAACTGTTTAGTCTAGTCACTTGCTGTAGAGCTACATAATGAAGATCAAAGTAAACAATTAATCAGATGGTTGCAAAGAGCTCAGCACACTTTTTGTTAAGCACTTGCAGAAGTTTTTCGTATATTTAAAATACAACTTTGCCCAGTTTGGAAAAAAATTTCTTCAACAGCGAAAGAAAAACGAAAAATTGCGCTTGCCTTTTATATCAAATTTAAAATTCCGGGAGTTATTGGATGTGTGTGGGAAGCAATTGTGTCAGTTTATTTGTTTGTTTGTTTGAATGAGTTTTAAAATTAATATTTTATATTTTTTAATGTAAAATTTACAATTATTATTTATCTCCCTTCGAAATGTTTGAGAAAAAAAAAACTGTTAAATTTTTGCCCTTTTTTCATCTTTATAATACCTTACTTCCCGGGGAAGTATTTCCCTTTTTTAAATTTGCTTAGAATAGGAGGAAAGGGAAAAGAAAAAAATTTCCCTGGAATACTTTTTTTAGAATAAGACCGTTTTTACACCTTGCAACAAACGCCGAGTTTTTTTCCTATTCTTTTTTAAAGTTGCTTCGAAACCCTGTATTCTTTTACATTTGTATTTTTTCAAAGTATTTATTTTTGAAAGTTTTGTTTTTTATGCTTTTCTGTGTTATTAACAAATAAACAAAAAACTGTATTGTCAACTAAACGTATTTTATTATGATTAAGCGATTAAACATTCTTAATATAAATATTTAAAAATAAGTAATATATTGTTGTAAAATTAATTTTAATTTGTTTTGGAGTTCCGGACCCCTAAAGTTTCTATGTAAAGTTTTGTATATCTCAACTATTTAATGGAATGAGATAATATGAGTATCACTGGAATGGTAATTAAAAGTACTATCTAACTAAATTGACATAAATGAAAGATATTATAAAATATCAAGCAAGCACAAAAAAAGTTTTGTTTTAAGGATTTTCTTGTCTATGTTCTGACAAAAAGAATGAAAATTAAAAAAAATATTTGTTTGTTCACCTAAAATGTTTCCCAAAGGTAAAAAGTAACCCAATTTTTTTCGCTACAATGTCTGTCAGCGCCTTCTATCTCTGGAATCATTATAGGTAGACTCTTGAAATTTTCACAGAAGGTGTATATCTGTGGCCGCTATAACAACAACTATTAAAACTTTTAGGGTGTTCCGAAAGAGACTCGATTTTCACGTATATGTGTTTATTTCTTAATCAGTAAGAGGAATAAAGTTAAAATTTTTATAAATAAATAGTGAAGAGATTTGCATGTATACGGTCTAAATTTTGAACCATAATAGTTAGAGTGTTTAAATTTTTACAGGAGGTGAATTACTGTGTTAGGACAGGAACATATTTTTCACTTATATAGCCTTTTTTACCGCAATAGGTAGGCTCCTATTATTTTCATATAAAGCTATAACAATAATTACTAAAATATAATGAGTATTTCGATAATGATGTAGTTTTCGCGAATATGACTGTTTTTTTTTAAACGCGAGTATATACAGAATGTGTGAATTTATGGAAAAATACAAAAAATAAAAATAAAGGGTTTTGCGCAAGTGGCAAATATTTTCGAATAGTTGTAGCCTAACCTTTGAACCGGAACGGTAGACACTTTACACCTACGCAAACTATGTACAAATATGTCAACTAGAACAAATATCAAAACCAAAAATTAAAGGGTTTTCGATAATGACTCGATTCGGATGGGGTGGTCCCTTAATGTCTCAAAGTTGCGAAATTTGCCTTTCTTTTCTTAACCTTGTAGGCAAACACTTGATATTTACACAGGATATTTAGTACTATGCTCTAGTAGAAAAAAAAATTAAAAATTAAAGCATGCCTCATAAGACGTAAAAAATTATAGACTTGAATTTTTAAAGTTGAAGTGAACGTAGTTCGGAGCCACACGTGTGTGATTCTGACTCGCACGTGGCTGATTTATTTTTATTAATTTCATTTTATTTGGATAATACTTTTAATTACCTTTCCAATAGCACGCATATTACCTCATTCTACCCTAACATTGTCGAGATTTACCATACTTTATATACAAATTTAAAGGGGTCCGTAACTCCGAAACTAAGAGTACCGCCCAATTTGTGCTTGTGACATTTTTGTTTAAAATTAAATTTTTATATATACATATATATCTTAAATTATAATTTGGAAATAATTTTTTTATACAAAACAAAAATACAACTTGTCGTTTTTTTTCTGTAGTCAAAAAGTAGACAACACTTTAAAAAAATAAAATGAAAATAATCAAAAACAAAAAACAAAAAATGCCTCGTCAGGCTTTGTCATGCAACTTTTTCAACCCCGCTTGCCTCCCAACCCCTCTTACTTCCAAGAAAAAAGTTGCATTAAAAAGTTGCGGCGTTTATTGCAAGGTGTAAAAGTGGTCTAAGGGAAAAAACTCCCAGGGAATTGTTGTTGTTTGTAATTGGGCTGTATTTATCTGTTTTGAACTATCAGTAGACCAAACTTAATCTGCTTGTATGTGCCAAGTAAGGTTAATCCACTGATTTCTATCAGAAATAAGGATATCAAAATTCTTGCGCATACATGAACTTTTAAATATATATAAGTACTCGCGTAAAGCCCACTAAGTTTCTCCTCTTGTGCAGAATTGCAACCAAGGAATCAATGTGGTGGGGCAAGTCACCTATACTCCAGTAACTCATGCGGCGATAGACCATGTTTAAAAGAATCCTAGTCGTGGCCCATTAGGTCTTTGTCCACCATACCAGAGATAAACAAGCTATCGAGGGGGATATTTATGAATAAAATTACACACATTTTTCTTTGGGTGTACAACATTGAACTCGAATGTTCCTTGGATTTTTCTACCAGGTTTTGGGCAAGTAAGATTATATAGTTTAATTTTGTACAGCAGCTCTTGTTGTTGTTTTTTTTTTTTTTTTGTAATAGTTTTGGGCAAGCGATCAATCGATTGCCATTATGGATTGATCTAAAATGCACTTACTATTATTTTTCTTTTCTTTTGCATTTTTTGGGGAGTGGGGTCTTTTAAAAAAACAACAGTGATTGTTGGTTTATTATACGCCTTTTTTGATTTGTTTTTTTTTTTTGTTTGTTTGTGTCTTTCGTGCATACTTTTGTTATTGGGAATTTGTTGGTGGTATTTTTTTGTTGCTTTTGATGATAGTAGTAAATTGCCGGAGAGAAAAATACAAAGTAAAAACAAAAAGCAAAAAAAAAACGGTTATAAAAAAGCTGTCAAACCGCAAACGATTTATTTTAATGACTCAATTAAACGTAAAAGAAAAAACACAAAACGCAAGTAACATTATTTTTATTTTTTTAAACTTTGTTTGTTAAAGTTTTTTTTTTATTATTTACATATTGGGTGGTCTTTTTGTATACATACAGAGGTATGTACATATGTTTGTATTTATTTATGTATGTATACATGTATTTTTGTAGATTTATTTAATTGAAAGAAAATTATGATATTTTTTTGTTTCGTTGTAGCAGAAACAGAAATAAATAATTCTTAAATTTTTTTACATAATTTTTTTAATTTTTTGTTTGTAAAGCTACCGAAGGTAATAATATACATATTTGAATTTGTGTACTTTAAATTAAACATTTTTTTATTTGTTTTTTTATAAAAAATTAGTTTCTCGAAAAGATATACAAATGTTAGGTAATTAAAACCGTTAGAAGATCAAAACAAACATCCCTATTCTACTTGGAGTCGTCGACACAATACGACGACGTTTTGTGTCGACGGGTTTAAATTGGTATTCCATTGGTCGGCATCAACATTTATCGATGACTGTTTATTTTCATTTGATATTTTGTACAAAAATGTTGTTGTGTAGACGACGTCTGGGTTTTTATAAACGAATGGAAAAGATTAACATAACATTGGTTCGACGAACAATTCGAAAAATTAGTTAAAGAAATAGAGATTACAAAAATTCACAGAAGTTTGCCTACAGGTTTGGCGAGACTTGAAATTTAGGCTAATCTCAGATACCTTCGCTTAATTGTGAAAATATATATTATAGTTTAATCTTGTTTGTAATATATTAATATTTGTGAATAATGAGAAAAACTTTTAATTTTTGCAGTTTTCAATTTTTTATAAACTTTCAAAAAGTATTTTTTTTTTTAAATTTACACACAAACATTTTTTCCGCAGCTAATTTTCGAATAATTCCAAAACTGTTCTCGAGTTGTGATGAAATATACTAAAGTGAACGCTTGATTAAGGGACTACGTCTTTCACACGTCTTTCACAAAAAACATCTCTATTAAGCATGTTAAATCCAATTTATTACATTTTTTAAAACAAAGATTTCTCTACAGAACATTGTTATCGATAAGCCGTCGACATTGTCATAAGGGAATAGCAAATTATAATTGAATTGATGAGGATGTCGATACAAAGTGATGTCAGTTCAAAAGTGACGACGATGTCGTCGACGCCAAATAGAATAAGGGCGAAGGTGTATAATCCATACAAACTGCTAAAGAAAAATTTAACACTGTTTATTAAAAAGAATACTTAGAATAATTCAAATTTTATCTATATAGAACAACAAGAGACCTGTTCTCCGCGCCTATTCTGACGATTTTAACAGGTCAACATTATATTATGGCATTAAAAAGGTGGAAAATCAGGCCAAAATCATAAAAAATATAAATTATGAACGGACCCAGTTGAAATAAGGTTATTACAAAGGCGGTTTAAGCCATTAATAAGAAAAAAATGCAAACCCTAAATCATAAAAAAAAACAAATTTTGAACTGTCCCAGTTGCAAAGAGATAAGACGATTTTAAAGCTTATTTTGTCATCCAACCAAACTCAAGCTATGCTAACTAGTTAAATAAGTTCGATTCCAAGCCAAAACAAGCTCAGCTCATATAACTCAAAACAGTTTTCTTATCGAGCTTTCGAGGTACTCCATCACATTAATCACTTCGAAAGAGTAGTTTTGTAAACACAAAGTACAGTTTACAATAAAATCGAGTTAATTACAACAAAATGTTTATATTTCGTTTGAGTTTCTGTGGAACTCCACCAAAACAATCAACATAAAAGAGCAATTACTATTTTAAATCATGTGAATAAAATGTTTGTTTAGCCAATCAGTACCCTTTACAATGATATTAGGTAGCATAAAAAAATGCCAAGGAGGTGGATATCTGAAAAGATTTGGGCCTCATTGGTGAAACACGTAAAGCCTTCCCGGACATATTCGATTTCTTATCCGCGAAGGACATAAAAATTTTTTTTTTCTTATTTTAATATTTTAATTTATATTGATGATGTGCTAAGTTTTTGAATAAATAAAAAAATAAATTAGTTACTCTGCTATTGTCGGCCAGTGCTTGAAACTCCATCACAGTGACCGGATTTTAAGCCGATAAGGCATATGAGGAGTTATGTATTTCAAAGAAAAATTAAACATTTATCTAATTAACTTCAAATAAAGACCCAACAATTGCTTTTTTAAGGAAGAATGGAAAAATATAACTCCCACACACTGGTGAAAACTGGCTGAGCGCTGTAGCTTAGCATTTACTTTCCCCCAAAAAACAAGGGTGGAAAACCGATATTTAAAGGTAAAAATTGATGTATTTAGTCCAATTAACTAATAAATATTTGTTTACTGTCCTAAAAACTTACCTTATCGATTTGATCGAGTGCTACATGGGCATCGACCCATGTGGTGCGTATATATAAATCTGAAAATAATTTTTCATCAACAACATCCCCATGTGTGTCGGGTACACGCGGTAAATTATCCATTGTGGGTACAACCATGTTTTTGTTAGTTAATTTGATATTTTTTAATCAATATTTAAGTTTTTAGCAAATGTTTTAAAAACGCAACATTAGTCGCTTTAAAGTTGCAGTGCTACCAAGTATGTGATTTTACAATACAAAAACATTTGTTGAGCGATTTTGTTGTGGCTGGCTTTGATGCTAATAAACACATTTGTTTAAAATTTATTACTTTTGTAATTTTTCAATAAATATGTTGTGTTTCATTTACAATTTATGCCATCTTCGACGTTAGTACACTTTATTCCTTGTATTTAATTTATTATTGTAAGATTTTGTAGACCAGTATGCATTTTCTCTTTTTTATGTTTTTGTCACGTTTTCGTTTTTATTTTGTTTGATTTGCTTTAGGATTTTTTCTTACTTTTTTTTTTAAATAAAAATAAACTAATAAAAATATCTCGTGGTTAATATATTCTCTTCTCTTTTTTTATTTATGTATATAGTATTTTTAATTTTGTTTAATTTAAGAGTATTCCATTAATTTAATGCACTAAGCTTCTTTATAATTCTTAATTTTGTAAAAGATTTCTAAACACTTCATAAATTCCTATTTTTTTCGTAAACAGCTTAAATCACTTTATTTTTCTAGTAATTCTTTTATAATTTTTATTTATAATCTTTTAGATATTTTTTATATTCTTTAAAAAATTTAAGATATTCTTCACATTTTTGTTGTTGTTGGTTGTTTTAAAATAAATACACAAAATTTTATTTTAACCGCTAAAACGTGTTACTCGACCGAAGATCGTTTTCAATCTGATGCAGTTGCCTTTTTAACATTTTGGATAGAGATATTAGGATTTTATTCTCGAAACAACTTCATTAGCATGACATTAGGAGCGACTCACACTTATCCATAAAAAAATTGTATCTACAAAAACACAACATGTACTCCCGTATTTTTCAGATATAAATGCATTATGTTTTGTTTGTTTTCCTCAAACACACACACACACTCGTTCACTCTCTCTCTCCCTTTCGCTCTTTCTACCTATCTCTTTACTCTCACTAACTGTTAGGATTTTTTTCATATGCGGCCATTTTGATTTGGTATCTTTTTTTCTTTGTAACTGTAATGTTAAAAACAGTTTATGTTGCGATCAGAGCTGCCATATTAAATTAAAAATTGTCGATTTTCTAATAAAAAATTTTAAATACAAGATATTAATTTTTTCTTATCTTTTATGTTGTTATTATTGATTTAAAAATATAAATGTCTGCTTGTTATTGAAAATCCAGTAACTATCGGAACACCCTTTAATTCTTAGTAGTCGTTCATAATATCTTTTGTGAAGACTTCAAGAGTCTAGCTAAAACGGCTCAAAAATAAGGTCATCTACTTAAAATCACGTCACTGTCGGAACACCCTTTAATTTTGGGATTTATTTTTTTATAATTCTTAGTACAGCGAACAGAGTTTTCAGTACTCTGTGTAAATTTGAAGTGTCAGCCTACTACGATTCAAAAAATAATGTCAATACGCAAATATATCGCCTCTATCAGAACGCCCTTACATTTTTAGTAGTTGTTGTATGGCCATGGTAATACAACTTCTGTGATTCGAGTTTCATGAGTCTACCTATTACGGTTCCAGAGATAGAAGGCGCTGACAGACGATGTAGCAAAAACAATAGAGTTGAGTTTTCACCCTTTGGGTACAGAACGCTAAAAATCGTCTTATCGGTTTTATAAAAAAAAAATGTTTAAATATAATGCGGTTTGTATGTAGAAACCCTTGTTTTTTGTAATAAACATGTTAGAAGCCACTATTTGATACCATCTGCATAAGTGATGAGTATTTTATCTAAGGCATCACACTAAACATGGATCTGTGTCTCGTCGCATATTCTCTCGTATTGTTCAAGGTTCTCCTCAACCAGCTCAAATCCGTTCGGTACTGGTCAACTTTAATTATTTATTCTGGTTTTATCTGATAATAGGTGACACTTTTTTGATTCCAATAAAGAAGAATACCTTGAAGCCTTGGATGTTCGATGAAAAAAGCACTTCCTTTAGTTGTAGTGAAGTTAAATTGGAGACCGACCCGCTTTTTAAAGTCTCTTGGCATCATTTCGCGTTGCCGCCTATTTTTAAAGGATGTTGCTCTTTAAAGCATATGAAAATTGTGGCCTCTAATTCTACAATTTTAATATTTTTCGACTGACCGGAATGCTGCTTTTCACATACAAATCCAATAAACTATTAACAAGTTGCTTCTACTTATTCTTAAAAACTTCTACGACGGTAATATGACTATTAGAATCAAATGTCCTGAAAAAACGTCCCACAAATTTTTCTTTTCCTTCCGAAATTATTTGATCGTCCAAGCATATAAACATCCTCATACCATTAAAAATCTCTTTCAACCGAATTTGCAATTGGCAAGCTGTTGGAAAGTCTGTCTCATAATTGAGACGCATTTTAAAATTATATTTTATTCTCGCTTATAAAATTGCTTGCTTTTCCTGAGTCAAACATAAGAAACATCGAAGCTTTTCAATATTTACAATAATTATCGTAATTACGTACAGAAAACTTCATGCCTAACTGAAAATTTTAAAAATGAAAAAAAAAACGACTAAATGTAAATATGTATATCGTTAAATCTGGCAGCTTTATTTCTGATACATTTTTGTCACTCTTTTCTGGTGGTGAGTGCATCTCTTTAAAATTCTGTTTATGGCCTTAAGAGTGGATCAATTTAATGTAAAAATTGTTTGTTCTGAGAAAATTATGTTAAAAACATTATCACCACAAATTGAATCCATAAAAACACCAGAGCCGTGGCAGGATATTATTTAAAATAAAGTCTGATTTTTTAGTATTTTTAACCGACTTCAAAAAAAGAAGGAGGTTATCAATTCGTCTGTGTGTTGTTTTTTTAGTATATTTGTGCCTTCATAACTCGGTCATTTCTGAACCGATTTTAAAAATTGTTGCACTGTTAGAAAGGTTATGGCTACAGATTGGTCCCATTTTAAAAGAAGTTTAAAATTTAAAAAATTTAAGGGTGTCCCCATTCAACATACATGTTTTTTACGTGTATTATGAACTTTATAGGTCACCAATTTAAAATTAAAAAAAAGTGCGTATCACTATAGCTCCCAATAACAAAAAGTAATTAAAAAATAAAATTAAAAATTAAAGGGTAACCCCATTGGTGACGTAATTTCACCTTTATGGTCCTATATTTTGAACCGTTATAGACAAACACTTAAAAGTTGCACAGAATGTTCGTTACTATGTCTGTTATAATGAGTATAAATATTTAAAGTTAGAAATTAAAGGGTGTCCCATTATTTGGTTTATTTTGATATATATATATATATATATATATATATATATATATATATATATATATATATATATATATATATATATATGTCCAAACTTTTGAACCGTTATAGACAGACAGTTAAAATTTGCAAAGAACTTGTATTGCTAAGTCCGCTATAATAGCAAGTATAAAATATGAATTTGGAAATTAAAGGGTGTCCCGAAAGTTAATGTAAAAATGATATATAAGGCCAAACTTTTCAACTTTTATAGATAGACAGTTAAAATTTACAAAGAACCTATATTGCTTAGTCCGCTATTACAACAAGTATAAAATTTGGATCTATAAATTAAAGGGTGTCCCCAATATTGATGTAATTTGACCATTATGTCCTCATCTTTGGAACCGTTATAGACAAACACTTGAAAAATAGACAGAATGTGTACTTCTATGTCTGGTATAACAACAAGTATAAATATTTAAAATTGGAAATTAAAGGGTGTCCCAATAGTTGAAGTAATTTTATGTATATGGACGCAAAGTTAAAATTTACGAAGAATCTGTATGACAAAGTCCTCTTTAACAAGTATATGTATTAAAATATGAATTTAAAGGGTGTCCCAATAGGTGACGTCATTTGATATATATGACCCTATCTTTTGAACAGTTATTGACAAACACTTAAGAATTAGACAGAATGTCCATTACTATGTCTGTTAAATTAAGTATAAATATATAAAATTATAAATTACAGGGTGTCGCAATAGTTTATGTAATTTGATGTATATGGGCAAAAATTTTAAACCGTTTGAAATTTAGACGGTTGAAATTTACAATGAACCTGTATTACTACGACCGCTATAACGGAAAATACAGGTTGTCGCAATAGTTAATGTAATTTTATGTATATAGCCAAACTTTTGATCCGCTGTACACAGACAGTTGTTTGGCATAGGTTTGACTTAAAAAAGACCAGAACCCTGGGGTCTTGTGCCCCTATATACTCCGGAAGCACTGTTCCCCCGGTAGTAAATCGACTGATATTTGCTTTAGATTATTGAATTAAAAAATTAGTTTTTTTATCTGAATTGACAGTTTGTGCTACGACATTTAAAAAATCCCGCTACAATCTTCCTCGAATATAATATAATCATTGTTCTTAAAGAAACATGATTTTAAGTTTGTCTGTTTTGAAGTCGGTGTTTTTTGCAAGAATTATAAAAACCCAAATCGGTTAAATCAATAAATCACATTTTTTATTTATGTTTATTTCGGCTCGTGGGTGATGTTTTCTATTTATTATTTATTATATATTAAAAAATGAGTATTCGCGCTTTAAAGAAATCTCATTCAAAGTTATGACAATAGCATATAACCACACTTTATATACTAACATGTGTAATGTGAAACGCTTCGCAGGTTACAACAGCTACAACAGCTGATCTATTTTTAATAAATAGAAATGTGTACATGGAGTAAGGTGTTCTGTTCTGTTCCGTTCCGTTCAATCAAAACTTTGACAACGTTCTTAAGTAAAAGCAAGAAACAGCTGATAATCTCGCAACAAAAAATTATTATTATATTATTGTAATTTGTTTAAAATTTTTATTTACTTTATTTGTGGAATACAGAAAATAAAACAAAATTTTAAAATAATAATATGTGCGTTTTTACGGAAAAGGTAGCAACAATAATGGATTTACAGAACGGCAACGGGAAGTGAAGACTAATGAAGCCTTAATTTTCAGTGGAAAGGGGGAAAACAGAAAGAGCAGACAGGAAATATTATTTCATACGTAGGAAACACCACAAAGCATAAGATGAGCGAGGATAAGATCTATGAAAACTCCTCATAGAGTCTCATCACAAAAACGAAACGATTGACGAGGAGACGTGAATCCAGAATTTCACTGGGTAACATTTTGATAGAAGCTAAGGTTTTAAAATGCTTACCCTCTAGCATGAAACAGCTACTTGTGAAAGCCTTTAGGCAGGAGAAATTACTTTGGGTAAAAACACGGTAGGATCAATGACGCCCTTGCAATGATTAGACTCTAGAAAAAATAGGTACTGTTTTTGTTTTTAAACAATAATATCTGCGAAACTTTTAGCTTGCCTGCAGAAAAAACCCAGAGTCTTTGACGGGAATCTAACCCGCAAATCCACCTTACAGCTCTGTCCATTATTGTAGGAATGTGGGTCAAATACAAGTATCTATTTAAATCATATATTATTTTGACTATGATAGATTTTTCTGTTCGAAATATTGACTATCAGTCAATCAGTATCATACCTCCGTGGACCAAAATTAGTCGCTTTGCGCTTGTAAGTTTGGGCATTATAGAAGCTGCATTTGGACATCGAATTTGGGGTACCCTTAAAGACGATGCCGTGCGAAACGATCCGCTCCCTTAATATTGTCTAAGCCATTCGTAAGATGGAACCAGAAACTGTGGACAAATTCTTGGAAAATTGGACTGTGGGATAAGTTAATGCGATACCAGCTGTCCCATGTTTGAAATCGTGTTTCTTAAATAATTGGCATGTTTTTTCTTATAGAGTCACTATGTACCCAAAGAAATTAAGTTTTGTTCGTTTTATTTAATTTTTAAAGACAAGTATTTGGACCACCCGGTATATTGAGAAGTAAATGTTGTTAGTCTGGCAACCTCAAAACCTCACGATATTTTAACGGTATTTTTAATGGAATGTAAGAAGTGAAACTCAGCTTTTCAGCTAACATTTTATCTAGAGTAGTGCGCCAGGCTATAGTTTTAGCGCTAACACTTCCAAACATAAACTCTAACCTACAAGATGTGTATAACAAAACTGAGAAAAAAGGAGAAGGATCCTCACAAAAACATAAATGTGAAAATTATGCCATCAAGTTTTTATCCAAAAATCTTGGCTGCTAAAAGTACTGAGATCAAAAGGAAGCAAGTTCTTGGTTGTTCCAATACCTATCGGTATAATTGTATTATAAGTATATCAAGCAAGAACTTGGATCTCATTATGATCATCTCAGTACTTTTAAAGGCCCCGAAATTTTTGGATAAGAAATTGGCCTTATTTTCACATTTATGTTTTCATGCGGATTATAAATATGTAACTTAATAAATTTTGTAAACACTAACACAGAATGAATACGTAACTCGGATGCAAAGAAATTAAATAAAATTATGAAATTTTCTTACAAAATGAAACTCGTTTTTCATTGCACAACATCCGTGTTTTTTTGAACACATCTGTAGATGTAATCGCTCAAGAGAGTAACACGGACAGCAAACTTAAATATCTTCTATTTTCGGAATGTGCTGGCAAAGTATTGAGTAGTGGGTACCGAGTATCAAGTACCCAGTTCAAAATGCTCGAAACGATACTTCTAGCGTTATATTTTTGGCAACAAATAAAATAGAAAATTTAACGACCATTTTCAAATTCTGATTAAGTGCGTTTCACACTATAATACAAGTATTAATACTTTTGAATAAAATGCAACCCTAATCTAATCGCTGTTCGAACTTTTTCAAAACGTAATAACAACTAATCATGTCAGGGTTGCATTTTCCTCTAAAGTATTAATACTTGTATTATAGTGTGAAATGCCCTTTAGCAGTGTGTTTCTATTATGAAAACAGAAATATGAGTACTACTGAGTACTCATTTGATAAATATTGAAGAGTTATAAGTAATCGAGAGAAATAGAAATTGCCAGCACTATAAGGCTAGCGATTACGCAGAATCAGTGGTGAAATAGAAGGTTAATTACTAACTACTATATGGCGGTCAGATAAAATCACTGCGGAAACAAGGGAGTTTGAAGGTGAACCAAAGCATCTTCAACTATCTCCATCTAATAAATTATTATTTTAATCAAAACTTAACTCAAAGTGGGATTTAATGTTAGCAGACTTTGAAAATAAATAATGTGTCTATTAATCCACCAGTTTTTACTTTACCATACGTAGTATAAGGTAAAGTATAGCAATCATGAATAAATCGAGATCTGGATTTCGACGAATTTATACGTTTTGAGGTCTCCTGAATCCATTTTGGCTATTTTCGCGATGATCTCTGTTGTGTATGCCACTATTTTTGTGGAGTTTGTACAGGTCATACCGTTTGACATATCAAAATTAAATTTAGTATGTGCCTTTGGTATATGGACATAATCGGGAGGGGGAAAGGGGTAGTTTCCTTACCCCTAAATTTTGTGAATCCTCTACAGGTCATACCGTATGATATATTAAAACGAAATTTGGTATGTAGAGTATTTGGAGATGAAGAGTTGTGTAAATTTTGGTCGTAATCAGGAAGGGGGAAGGGGTAGTTTACTAACTCCCAAATTTTGTAAACGCTCCACAGGTCATACCGTATGACATATCAAATTGAAATTAAGTATTTGCCTTTGGTTTATGGAGATGAAGAGCTGTATACATTTTGGGCATAATCGGGAAGGGGCAAGGGGTAGTTTACTTAACACCCCAAACCAAAATAATTAATTTTTCGATTCGAATGAACTTTTATTCTTTATGTAATATATCCATAAAAGATATCTGTTTCCATTGGGTATGGTAAAGTTGAGTGTAGGCCACTCCAGATTTTTTTATTTCAATTTATGTATTTATAACAAATTGTTCGTTAAATGACAACTCTTTTGTGATCTTAAAAATGTATAAAACTAATTTTGTTTTTCTGAAAAATAAACACACACACACACACACGAATTATAGACACTCAGCCAGTCAGTCGTATGCTTAAATTAAAATTTCAACGTAAATTATGATTATGACTTAGGCTTTCTTTAGAAAGAAGACAATAAGAAGAAGAAAAAAGATTAAAACGCTTAAAAAGAAACATAAATAAAACTACAACTTGTGTGGCATCAGCTTTTAAAACACTGCCAAAAAAAAAACAGCAAAAATACATCTAAAGACAAATGGACAATTTAAGTCAACAAATCCTCCGACATAAATTTACTTTTTACACACAAACACACACACACACATGCACACACTTGCATACATTCTTAGTAACAACAAAAATAACAGTCAACTACTTTGCCACACAAACGGCAACAATGTTAACAAATTTGCCAACGTTAATACGACGCTGGCGCACATACTTTTAAACACATGCCCATATAAACATACAAAAACAAATAACTATGGATGTACGAGGAAAGACTTTGAAGAAACTTCGTTATACTCTTTAAAACTAGGATTTGGTATATTGCATTTTAAGTTCCCGAATTAAATGTTATTATATCAGGTGATTAGATCGGAGTTATCGATAACGATAACTATGGTTTAATAGCTGGGAATGTCAAACTGTGTTTGGTATTCACGAAATAACAACGCTTCCAAATTTTGGAAATTTACTTTGAAAAATATTAATCTGTGAGCGAAGTACATAGAGCACTTCGTCCATTTTACGGTTACCATAATCGGCCTAGTGAGCAAGTAATTCGTACAGTTGTGTATCGTCGTCACACTAATTTTACTATTCTCGATTTAAACCCGTCAACAAAGAAATGTGCGTACCCAGGGGAATATTGCTGCTGTAGCGCGAAGTATTTAAGAAGACGCCGAAATGTCAATTCGTTCTTAACTAGTTAGTCTTTGTTCTTCGACTAAATGGACAATTTTATGAAAGGATCTTAGCTTGCGTGCCTATAAAATACAGCTCTTGCAAGAATTGAAGCCAAACGATCATAGTTTGCGTCGCATTTATTCATATTGGGCTAATATTGAACTGGCCAAAAATTGTTTTTATCAAAGAATTGTGTTTAGTGATGAAGCTCTTTTTTATTTGAATGGTTACGTCAATAAGCAGCAAAAATGCAGTATTTAGAGCGAAAACAATACTCAATTCGTTAATGAATTACCATTATATCCATTAAAACTGACTGTTTTGAAATGAGCAAGGAGCTACCGTTACACAAAAAGATTATACTTGAGTTCAGACTCAACGTACCGCTTCCAATAACCCCTGGGCTAACGAACTTTATAATCACTGAGTTTGATTTCAGCAGGATAGTCTTAGGTGTATTCCTGAAAATGGAAGACTGGTTGGGGTCTGGTAAACTGTACGACGGGGTTGCGGTGTTCACAGATGGTTCTAGGAACTGGAACACGCATGTCGTACGGACTACCAGATCAATGTAGTGTTTCCAGGCAGAGGTAATGGCGGTTCTGTAGGTCACCGAAACTGTGTCTGGACAAGTTCTAGAAGGGGAGGAGGTGACTCTGTACATCGACAGCCAAGCGGCAATTAAAGCCTTGAAAATATACAGCGTTAAATCAAGGCTAGTATAGGGTTAGATTGTGCTGGGTCCCGGGTCATTGCAATGTTGATGGCAACGAAATTGCTGACGAACGCGTAAAATTGGGCTCGGAGGACACTAACTTATGCAGAGAATAGGTGAAGCCACTGATAAGCTACTACTATAGGCTTCTGTCCGATTGGGTAGTACAGAGAACTAACCGGTTTTGAGAAGTTAGAGAGGATTGTAGACTTGAGGCTGCAAAAACTAAGCTACTTCTAAGTTTGGACAGAGAAGTTTTGAGAGTTGTGATAGGTATGACCAATGACTATTGCGCCATTAAAGCAAGAACCAGTAGATGGTTACTGGAGCGAGGAGGAAGAGCAGTTGGTAACTGTAAAAGTATTACAGGCAGCGGTGCAAACTTGAAGATGTCGTCGTCTTCATCAAGGAAATCGGGAGGCTAAGGGATTGGTAGCAGGACGCATATATTCCTTTTGTTTAGCTGAAGGGAATTACAATGGACCCTCAAATGGAATCACAATGGTCTCCGAGTGGATGTGCCATTACTGACGCAACCCTTCTTAACCTAACCTAACCTAATCTACCGTTACAGTGAATGGCGAGCGCTATAAACCCTTGCTGATTGAATGCTATTTTCAAAAATTAATCAGATAAACATCAACGACATTTGGTTTCAACAGTTCGAAGAAACTTGACGCTGTATGACAAGCTTAACAACAATCTATTTATTGCAAAATCAATTTGGTGACAACTTTTCCTGAATATGTTCTGTTCACTGGTCCCGTCCGCCGTGCGATTTAACACCTCTGGATTGCTTTTTAAGCGGCTATGTTAAGTCATTGGCTTATGCAGACAAACTAGCAATTATTGAAGCATTGGAAGCTTCAATAATTGCTATTGAAGCTACCATTGACGCCATGCGGCCAGATTTATTGGAAAGAGTAGTCAAGAATTAATCGAATGGACCATGTGCCATGAAACTATCTACCAATTTATAATAAAATATTAATTCCAACAATATTTCTGTCTTGTATTATCATTTTAAGTTCACAAGCAGCTAAAAAACTGATGGTATTTATACTAACAGTACCCACGACGTGCGACGACTATATTCTGTTCTGTTTGTTAAGACTCTTACTACTGCAGTGCTGCAGATATGTTTTACATATTTGCTTTGTAGAGAGGTACAAGTCTGTGAGAAATTACTCCAGATGTTGTAACATATGTTTTATATAAAATTATATTATTTTTCAACTTCTATAGTGTCTAATATTGTCCAGTTTTTAGCACAATTAAATCGGTAAATTTGCGTAGTTAAATTTATAATTTCCTTTTCTCTTGGACATAAGATTTTTTAAGGAAAAAAGTATCCCATATTTTAACCGAGATGCTAAAAGACCTCCCAACAAAAATGATATAATCAACATAATAATTCTATCATTTTCAATACAGTCTTTCTTTTTTATCCAGAGGTTCTTAAACTTACTCATACCATTCGAATCTTTTTCCGCCGAGCCATTTCCTTTGCACAAAGGGAGGCTTAAATATTAGGCAAACGGACCTCTTATTACGTACTGTCCAAGGGCTGCGATAGTTACTGTTCCAATAGAAGAATTTTAGGTGATTCTTTGACACTAGGGATTGCAGGGTTCAGTGAGACTACTCTTTTATCAAGAATTTCTTACACTGTTTTAAACTCTCCTCAAAGTTAAATGTAGGAATGTCCCAAGAAAAGGATATTGTTGTGGAAAGGACCTTCTCATTCTACTCGAATCGTTTTCCGCTGAGCCATTTCTTTTTCAAAAAGCGCTTTATATAATTAACAAACGGACCTTTTCTTACCCATACTGTCTTAAAGTGGTTTTACACGACGTGTGTTTATCATATGACTTGTCAGTTTGATAACCCATGTGTAATTTCATGTGTTTGTCAAAATAGGCATTTTACATACGGTTTATAATTTTTTGCTTTAAAACGTACATGTGTAATTACATCTGACATAACCTATAAAATATAATTTTTCCGCCACACAGTTTTGTATTGCCAACCACAGCTGATGCAAAGATGGAAACGTAGTGCTTTTGCCACGCTTTTAGTGCTTTTGGTACCACAAAAAACCTAAAATAGCAAAATATTTAGTTGGAATTACAGGATATCATATGCTTTGTCTCATCAAAATGGAAGACGTTCTAAATGAAAATGTCATATGTATTGTACACATGGAAAATACACATGTTTTGTTTGAAAGGGTTCACACGACGTGTTTAGAATTGACACATGGAAAAGTGACAAGTCATATGACAAATACACGTCGTGTAAAACCATTTTTAGGGATGCTTCAGTAATAGCATTTGTAAAGGATTTTGGGTAATTTGTTGGGAGTGATGATCGCAGGGCTTAGTAAAATATCATGTGGAGTTAATTGAGCTAAAGAATTTCAAGTGATATTGCTGCATGTGCCCACTTCACCTTAAATTGTATGACTTTTGAAAAACCATCTTAAAATGACCTCGTGCGATCATACATACCTACATATGTACATGTATAAATGTTTAAGAATGGCTAAAGTACCACACACAGACGCGAATTCATAAAAACAATAACAACAAAACTTCCAACAAATAGGCAATAACAACAATATACTGTTGTTGGTTAACTTAGTATAACCAATTATGCTTTAAAAGCTTCTCCCTCAAAAACAAAAAAAAAAACCAACTTAAATAAAAAATAATAATAAAACATCAATAACAACAACTGCAATAACAACCATGATGATGATCATGATGACGACGATGACTTTGCTGGAGACGCTGATGATGACGCTGTCTTATGCCCGTTGCCTAGGTAAAGGTTTTACTTTGACTAAAACACAAATAAAATTCAAAAGCAACAACAGAACGACAACTTCAACATTCACAAAATAATCTAGACCACCCACTTGGTTTAATGTTTTAACTTTAAAACTTTATATGCTGGTTACCAAAGGACGTGAAGTTTCTTCGAGAGCAAAAAAAAAACTTTACACTTTAAAACAAATTTATTAGATTGAGGTTTATTGGTCATGCCACATTTTTTATACTATCATTCATTCATCCGTTTATGTACAAAATGATACAGGTATGTACATTTCCTTAAACGTTTGGATCATATTATAAGATGCAGGAATTCAATTTTGTTTTACGCTTTAAAATTAATTTTTATGGCTATTTCAGGATCTGCAGCCCGACCTATACCTTCGTAGAAAGTCAAAATTCCCAATTTCAGATTTTATTAATTAACTTAAAATAGAGTTTTGTATGGTACTCCACCAATTAACGGCCTTTGATTTAAAAAATTTCAGGTTACTATCCCTTGATGATTCATGCAACCACTAATAACTGTATCGCAATATTCGAGGTAGACCAATCTACACTGGAGTGAGAAAAATTCACTAGAAGGCTGGAAAACAAGGGCGGCCATTTAGATATGTAGACAGGCTTGAATAGTGCTCAAAGAGCACTGCATTACTGAAAGATTTTGG
The DNA here is from genome assembly GCA_949628195.1 of Phasia obesa. Lineage (NCBI taxonomy): Eukaryota > Metazoa > Arthropoda > Insecta > Diptera > Tachinidae > Phasia > Phasia obesa. Next base: position 28,308,604 of record OX451219.1, on the reverse strand, counting down.
AAACTTCAAGTATCATCAAGCTAAGATGAAAATCGAAGAAAATGATACTCTCATACTGTTTCCGGAAGGGGCTGAGATGGTAGCGTACATTTAATATGTGAATGTCCAGCACTGGCTCGCAGAAGACTTGGGTTTACTGGCAGAAGCTTGTTAAATGGACAAATGCTAGGAATTAAAAAGAGACTCTGCGATGAGAAAGAAGGCCGACAGTTATCGACATTCTGAAATCACTAAAGTCAAGAGTAACAGCTGGTTGTAGCAAGTGACTTAATGAAAGTAAGGTAAGTAAGGGGGTCGAAAAGGGACCTATTAAGCAAGTCGTCTGCTTCGATATTCCCACTACATTAATTATACAAACACAAGGGCAAGCTGACTGCCCTTACTGAATTTTTTTTTAATCGGCCTGAGTGGAGGCTGGCAACATTTTTTTATCATAACTAAAATTTAAAATATTAATCGAGGACAATGAGTGCTTGAAAATCTCATGGGAAAGAATGAGAAGAAAATCAGTTAAAGGCTGATAAACAAGGACGGCGTGACTGCCATTAAACTGAAAGAGCAATTTTAGTTATGTTTTAAAAATTATCTTCTCAATATACTAGGGCAATTTGATAATTTCGTGACCATTAATAGATATTTTTTGCGTCAAATAAGCGTTTTATTTCTCATTTAATCCTTTGCCATCAAGATGAGAAAGAGGAGGAAACGGTTGAACACCTTCTCTGCCTATGTCCTGCACTGGAACATCGACGTCTTCAGTACCTAGGGCGGCGACGGTTCGAGAGTCGTTCGGGTGTTTCACTACTGGAACCAAACAGTATTAATTCCTTTCTAAGGAGCTGCGGTTGATTTCCTGGCCCACTCCCAGTCGGTGAGGCCTAGATAATTACGAATTGCATGTCTCGACCAGTACAGCCTCTACGGCTAATTTTTCTCGCCTCCTTAGTCTTAGTCGATATCTGTCGGCTTACCTATCTTGCTGTTACTCACTCTATATCTTTTCTCTCTTCCTATTTCTTTTCCTATTTCCTTGCAGGCAACATAAAGGCATAAAACATCTTGGAACACAGTGTGACGTTTTATTTTTCTATGCGGGTGCCTGTTTAACCTAGCATTTCATAACCTAACCAGTCATTCTGAGGCCACATAAACCTCGAAATCATACAGGTGACCTCGTTAGATCATCTGATCTGCGCGGCCAGCTGCAATTCCTGCTGAAACTTGTCTTTACAGCTGCTTAGCGGGAGGCCGACTAATTAATTTATTTCTTGATCTAGTAAGATCGTCTGCAATTATATTCTCGGGGCGCCCCTTTGTGACCCGTTACCCAAAAGAGTTACAGGTTGGAATGTCACGCCAACTTATCTAGAGATGTCCTGCATTCGCGAACCAATCTGGTCTTTGTGTAGACGGTCGATATGGAGTTTATAGCAGCTTTGCTGTCGGTGTAAATCTGGATATCTTTGCCAGGGTATCTGAGGTAACTCAGCCAGCTTGTCGCTCTTTTTATTGCAAAAATGTAAACATCATACTAGTCTGAAATCGAGGGGTGGTAATATTTTTGACAGATTGGATGCCTAAAAATTAATGTCTAAGAAAAAAAAAACGCTGTCAAAATAAAATAGATGATGACAACCCACTTTCTACGACGATTTTATGTGTCAAATTGTATGACAAAAAACGTTATGACCCATTTTCATGTCATCATTCATGTGCTCGTAGCATGTTTAATATTCGGCTCAACCTTAAGTACAACATATTCCGTTCCTTTTTAAATTCTAAGGCCAAAAAGGTATGCATATCCATCCACTGATATTTTATTTTATGAAATCAATAAAATGAAAATGTCGTATGCACGTGTAAGTGAGTGTGAGTATGTGATTTTGGGTGGCAAAACGTTGTTGTAAAAATGTACATACACACATATGTATATATGTATGTATGTACGTTTAAGCATTTAAAACTGAACATTTGCATATTTTAAAAAACTTTATGAGAATGCATGAATGAATATTTTTTGTTTTTATATTGAAATCGTAAAAATAATTCTAGTCATGTTCAAAATGAATTGGTTTTAATAAGAAAATAAGAGATGAATACAAAAAAAAAATATTTTTAACTTAAGAACACAAAGGTTTCACGGAATTGTAAGTCCATCAGAACAATTCTTTGGAAGGTCATAAAGTTAGTTGAAAATGCAATAAAAATAACTTAATGTTGAAGAAATGAAATTGTATGACGTTTCAGTCCTTTTAAGCTGTTTAAGTCATTACAGTCTCGCAATATTTCTCCAAAACATCTTCATCAAACTCAAAAGTCATTATTGGCTTTTGCTTACTCAGCGTAAATTTACTTTTTTTTTTCATTAAAAGTAAAATATGTCTTTTAATAAAACTTCATTTAACTTCCGCTCGATAGCAAATTAAATATGGAAACTGTCATTCCATATGCATACATAATTTTAAGTCAAATACCGGTATCTACAGCTATGAACGAAAAATCCTCATCAACTACACAATAATAAACATTCATTGTCATTTAGAAATTGCAACTCTTCATCATTAACATCAATAATAATAATTGTTTTTTTTGTTTTGTTTGGTGTTTATGAGGGGAACAAACATTTTTACTCTTGAAGTGCAACCAAAACATATGCACTCACACACATGTTTGCAGTCTCTCTTTCGCTCTCTAAATGTGGTCACAAAAATAGTTGCCAGATTTCTTTTTTTGAGCTTTATGGTACTATTGAAGCCTTAAAAAGCCCTCCAATTTAAACAAACATCACATTTTTAAAGTCTTTGTATATACAGACAGCTACGGTCAGAAAAATAGTACCAAGCTCAAGATATACTATTTTCCTATAGTTTAAATTGATATATTTTAAAATAATAATAAAAAAAAATTAATTTTTGCTAATTATTTTATTTTAAAATTTATATTTTATTAAAAAAAAAACTTGAAAAAAAAATCAGTCAAAAAAATAGCACTTCATTTAAATTTGTACTAATATTAAACAGGAAATTAAGAACAAATTAAAAAGAATTATAAATGATGCATTTATTACGTTGAGAATGATTTGTATATTATAATTAATACCTTGTCCTTTATTTGTAATAAGGTCGGCACAACGTTTTGGCATCGAATTTATAAGATTTCGGAGAGCTGTCCGAAGCGCTTTGTTGTTAGTTAGGTTAGGTTAGGTTGCATTTGAGACACTCCCTTGTTCATAAATTCTCAATTGCATTGAAGTCTGGGCTCTAAGCGGGCCATTCCATCACATTGACTTTATTGTTCCGAAACCATTTTGGCGCAAGCTTGCTTGTGTGCTTCGGGTCATTATCTTGTTGGAAGACCCATACCAATGGCATTTGTTCAGAAGCATAAGGGAGCATTACCTCCCCGAGTATACCAACATAAATGTTCTTATCCATTGTGGTTTTGACCCAATGTATAGGTCCTACACCATTGTAAGAAAAACTACCCCATGACATTATGCTAGATCTATCGTGTTTTATGGTTTTAGTTGTAAATTTTGGGTTGAATTTTGCGTGTGGGGACCTTCTTACGTACGAACGTGATCCCTGGCATCCAAATAATACAATTTTGGACTCATCTTTCATTTATTTTTCTGTTGGAATGAAACTACATTTTGTTGTTGGTGATATTTTTTTGACTGGCACTGTACATATGTATTTATGGGTGTCTCTTTACAACCCCCTTCGTTCCATAATTATTTCTGATATTCGACTAGTAATGTAGTGTTTTTAGACTGTCGAGTGGTAAATGTCTCAACACAATCTCTTGTAATTTATGTCTAACCTAACTAAGCGCGCAAAGCGTAACGCTGTACAGCGCCTAGCTTTGAACAAATCTAAATAAGAGCGCAACGCTCTGTAATGAACAGTAATGTTAACTTATTTGAATTCCATTGGCGTAGAAAGGCCATTCTGGGCAATGCCCTCTCCAGACTTTTTAAAAATTGTACAATATATTTATTTTCATAATATTATTTTGCAATAAAAATTTGCCCCATAAAAAATAGACTCTTCTACTCCCATGTTGGTTTCATAAAATCTAATAAATTTAAACTCAAAATAGAGATAAGACCGTTAGATAAAGCAGAAAGAAACTAAAATGTCATCACTCTTACAAAAAAAAAAAATAGTTTCCAGATTTCTTTTTAACTTTATGGTACCACCATGGCCTTAAAAAAGTACTCCAACTGGTAATGTAGTGATTTTAGACTGTCGACCTTCTTCCTCATCACAGAGTATCTCCCAATTGCCAACATGTGTCAAAAGCTTTCCCTTAGATTTAAACTGTATTATCCATATGCCTGTTTCTAAGTCTAATGCTAGCCATTGGTGTACACTTACACTTAATGTGGCCTAATGCATCCAACTGTTACAGGGACAGTCTTCAGATACCGTAGATTATCATTTTCGCCACATGATACTTCAAGTTTTCATGAGCTGCCACTAATGCCGTTATAAAGCTTAATCTATCTCGATTATATCCTAGCAAATTCGGAACTTGTTGCCGAAGGCTTTTTGAATCAGGAGTACCTTTAGAGCACCACCACCAACACTTGCCCACCTTCGGCCAATAATAGCCCTGAACTCTTTTCCAAAGACTAACCTTTCCACCTATTGGACGGCTTCATAATCCTTCCTTGCCTGATACTCATGGTCTTGTTTGATTCCAATAATTTAAGAATTCAAAAAATTTCCAGTAATATAATAAAACTCCATATGCCCTATTAAGTGTACATTGTATATTAAAACTGAAGAACGTAAGGTGTACAAAGTTCGCTCAATATCCTTGAAACCCTTCAATCCCCTCTGCCTCTCCAGGGCTAATCAATTACACCAAGAGTGAGCTTATTAAGTTCCCTGTAATAGTGACTAATCGGTAGTTGCACTTATCTCTCCCTTATCTCAAGAGTTAATTGTACATCCTAACCTCTAGTTCTACACAGATGTCATTGAAATTACTCGGTGCGCAGCATAAACTTAAATTATCATTGTGCCCACAGCCCTTTTGCACTTGCCTGCCAGCTTTAAATCGATATGATTATATTGGGATCATATTGCCTGACTGGGGACATAAATAGATATCTCTACTCACGTACTCTGACCCTAATTCCGGGCCCTTAAAAAGTGCTAGAATACCGGTCTAGAATAGTACACTAAACTCTTCGGAAACCCTATACGACCTCCTATACATATGTCCTTACTTCGTTAGAAGATATCTACTCTCATGCCCACATTTATTTTCTAATAGTTCGCATATCCCTCATACAGTCCATTGGATTCCACCCATAAACCCTTTTCGGGAATTATATTATTGGTGTGTTGTGTGGGGTTTTCCTACGAAAAAAGTGTTTTATTAGCACTCAAAATTCAGTTTTATTTGACAGAAAGGCTCAGAGTCAAATGCTTTGAATACTTTGAAAGGAACAGTGTTGGTTTTTTAATGGCGACGAAAACATTTCAACTAATAAAAAAAAAACATTAATGCTTCCGAGTCTAGAGATGTTAGTGATAACTTGCTCTCCATAGTTTCATTGTTTATCGTTTAGCACGTAGCGACGACACCGTCTTTGGAGCGAAACTCCAAATTATTTTTGGCATTGCTCGCGCCTTTGATGAAAGCCCTTGTCACCTTTAATTCCTGAATACTGTTGCAAATATTCTGCTCTTGATTGTTTATCAGGAAAATATTTATTAATGGTTAAAGGATAAAATCCTTCAACCTTTAATCAGTATTTTAAAAATGCTCTAAGTTAAATATCAACAGTGTAAAGATAGAAGAAAAGTACGTTTCGCTAATTTAACCTTAACGGCATTATTTATTACCAGAGATAAATATCTTGGGGAATTAGTTATTGCTTGTACTATTTGGGTTCATATTACCAACTGGTACCAGTCTAAGAAATAAATTCATTTTGTGAACTTGTCACATCTGATGAATTTACGCTTTTCAATAATCTGTCATCACTTTAACGACGACCACCAGCAACGTTTTACCATGCGTGCTTCACAGTTGTTGGTGTTATATTTTAGTTGTTGTTGTTATTGTTGCCGCTATGAGGCATTTGTTGATGTTGCTTTACGTTTTACTACGCTGTTTTTGTTTTATTGTTTTTTTTTTACTTGATTTTAATGAGGTTTGCATTGTAATTCAGTGTTTTGTTATTTTGTATTAAAGTTTTTTTCTTCTACATTTCGTACTTTACGTCAGATAATTGTCATGCCATATAAGGTGACTTTTTTGCCGCTATATACATATACATAGGTATATATACATATACAGTCGAACTTCCATAACTCGAATCTCCATTATCAAAAAAAAACTTCGACTTACGGAGACTTCGTTTGAGTTACAGAATTTTTTTATTTTCTTTAAGAGTTAATTGCAAGTATGTGCTTTTTTAAGATTGCTCCAGTTATATCCAGGCATATTTTGGCTTCTAGCTTACAGCTAGAAGCCAATCGAGGACTGCTTTGTCGATATTTTTGTATATTGGAGCTTCAACCCTTTTACCATATGGCCGAAATCCTGATTCAAACGAATTCGTAATTGATTCTTTAGTTTTAAAAATCGTTGAGACTGTAGTGGCTGGTATACCATATTTATCAGCCGCTTTTTTTTCTTTAACCCACCTTCGATTTATTTTATAAGTTTATTATATTTTTCTTCAATAGACAAACATTTTAAAACACGTTTAGATGCCATAATAATAAAAAAAATACGATTTTAACAGTTACCATCAGGCGAATTACATTTGTGAATAAAAATGATATTTACGCAAGTACAAAGGAACAATAAAGTACCATAAAAAGGGATTTCCCCGTAAAAAGACAGCGAAATATGCAAACCAGCTTAACCAGCAAAAGAAAGCAAAACAATCAAACAAAATCAACAAACCAACCAAATAAACAAAATAGTTCGAGTTGTAGAATTCATTTATATGTGTTTCGTTCGAGTTATGAAGAACTTCGAGTTATGGAAGTTCGAGTTACGGAAAAGTAATTGTATGTTATTTGTTATCTTAAGCCCACTGCCAATCTAATTTGTTCGAGTTACAGAAAATTCGAATTAGAGAAGTTCGAGTTATGGAAGTTTGACTGTATACTTAACTGTATACTTTGACTTCAAAACATCAGTTTTACTTTTATTTGACCATCCCTACCTACCAAGAATGAGGACAAGGTTACGCCATCCCGAAAATCAAGAAATATAGAAAACATGATTACGCCATGCGCATGCTTTCCCGTTAGATGACCCTGTTCGGCCAATTTAAAGTTCCCAAGACTGTAATCAACAAATTGCCGACATGCTCAGAAAAGTTCAATTTTATTTTCGAGATGGAGTAACCTTGTCTGCTATCATACTTGCCGAAAATAGAATTGAAATCTTCAGCGCATGTCGGCCTAATGAGATCACGAAACTGTTTTCCTAATTCTGTTTGAGAATATAACTATAAATTATGAGAGTTTATTTGAAGGGTTGCTAATTATTGCCTATTACTTAAATTTATTTGTACGAATATAGTTGAAGAAATTTGTTGATTACAGACTTGGCAACGTTACATTGGCCGAACAACGTCATCTAACGGGAAAACATGCGTATGGCGTAATCTTGTCTTCTATCATTCTTGCTACCAACTAACCACAAGCAATGGATACAGTGAAACAAGCCGGTCCAAAATTTTCGACGGCGGCGGCGGCTTTTAATCAATGAAAACGGTTGAATTTTCGGCTCGATTTTTTATGTTTATGTTTAAATAAAATTTCAGTTTTCTATTATAGATAAAACTACAACGAGATAAATGCTTCGGCCCATTTATGTCGTTGTAAATTAGTAAGAATAGGCGGTACATTATCCCATTTTGAGGAGTAAACTAGAATTGTGCATGTTAGTTTATTAAAGTCAGCAATCTTTTTAGTTCAGATCACTTTACTGAACTACGTCGGTATTTTAGTTCAATTACTCATTTGAAAAAATTTTAAGAGTCCACCTATATGGTTTGAAAATAAGGTTATATGTATGTATATGTTAAAATCACGTCTCTATCGAAACACCCTTTAATTTTCAGTATTTGTTGTTATAGACGCCGCAGCAATATGCATTGCCGTAGCAATACACATTCTGTGAAAATATCAAAAGCCTACCTAATACGTTTCCAGAGATAGAAGGCGCTGACAGACGGACATTGTAGCGTATGAAATAGCCCTTTGTGTGAGGAACCCTAAAAATAATAGTTTTTACTACCATTTTTTTAAGATTAATTATGACAGACACCTGTCATAATTAATCGATTAAGTATTACCCATCAAAGAGTGGTGCAAGAAAAATTTTATAATAAATCTGCATTGTAGGATCGTAAAGTGCAGATTTAGATAAAGATATCTTTTGTGGTTTATGTTTTTTTAAAAATTGCGTTTGGACGGCTTCGGGTGAAGGGGGCTTCTGGGTAAGACCCCAAAATTAGGTACCTCGGGCATACAATTGTTTTGAAATGCCATCGAAAGTTTATTGTAACTCAAAAGTTATGATTTCTTAAACTTAGATAGTTCTTGGAAATATCTACAAAAATGCGCTTAAAATGTCTCTGTTATCTCTTTTAGTTTAGGAGAAAATTGGCTTGACAATTTTTTTTTTAATTTTTGGCAGACCTTAACTTAGTATTTCTGACATGGTGTACTTTTTTGTGATGGGATTATGAAATATCCGCTGCACTCTTAATAAAATTTAGGATAAAATAGTGGTAAGTTTGGTTCTGATAACTTTTCGTAAATGAGGGGAAATGGGGAAACTGAAAAATAACTTTTTTTTTCAGGTTTTTTTAAGGTTGATCCATTTCGAGATACTTTTTTCAATAGCCTTTTTTTGACAGATCGCGTGTGAGTCGTGTCATGCTGTCATGTTATTTTTGTTTAGTATGGTTTGGCATTTCATTATGGAAAGACTTACACCTGAATCGCTTCGCTCTATGGGATCTTGAAAAGTTCCTAGAAGATGCAACGTTTTCGAGCAAATTTTGTTTAGCGATGAGGCCCATTTCTGGCTCAATGAGTATGTAAACAAACAAAATTGCCGCATTTGGGACGAAGAGCAACCTGAAGAGATTCAAAAGATGCCACTTCATCCAGAAAAAACAACGGTTTAGTGTGGTTTGTGGGCCGGAATCATGGAATCATCGGTCCATGATGCCGGTGTGAACGTAACCGTCAATGGCGACCGTTATCGTGCCATGATGAACGACTATTTGATGCCTGAAATTGAAGCTCGCGATCTCCGTGACATTTGGTTTCAGCAAGACGGCGCCCCTCCCCACACATCGCATCAATCAATGGATTTGGAGATGGAGAGAACATTTCGGTGAGCTCATAATTTCACGTTTTGGGCCGGTCGATTGGCCACCAAGATCGTGTGATATCACACCGTTAGACTTTTTCCTGTGAGGATATGTAAAGTCTAAAGTTTATGCGGACAAACCTGCTTCGATTCAGGCCTTGGAGAAAACATCACGCGTGTCATTCGCCAGTTACCAGTCGAAATGCTTGAACGAATCATCGAAAACTGAAAAAGAATAAATGCCAAATAATGTTCTTTCAAATCATAATAAACATTCTCCATTAAATTTGAATTTTCTGTGTTTTTTTCTTTAAAAAAGTAGGGAACTTCGAAATGGATCACCCCTTATAATTTAAACTTACATCGGTAATAGTAAATTTTTTGAAACTGTTTTAAAGACAACATATTACAAAATATAATAAAAGAGCCCTTTATTAATGGTATTCATTCAAATTTGGCACAAAGAAGTGCACATATGTAGGCGTAAAGTAAAGCTGTGGAGTCTACTTATCTGGTATTCGATTCCATTTCTTGTCTTATGCGATTTTAATAAAAAATCCGCAAATTTACTTTTTTCGTAAAGAAGAGTGCAAAAGCTTCGTTGCAGCACTGTATGGCTCTTAAACTTGTTTTTTTGACTAAATATTTTGAAACGGCCGTTGCAATATAATGTCTTAATTTATAGATTCAAAGTTGTTTTGATGTTGTTTATATCATGTTAGACCACCAACCATTATCTATGATGGCGGGAAGTAAAGATTTGTAAATGAAAAGACAGCGAGAGAAACTCCCACAGAGAGAAATAACAGCAACCGAAATAATAAACCTAGAGAGAGAGAGAGAGAGATAGAGAAGGAAGCGAGAGCACTTTAATTGCGTGAATAACAATTATATAAAAAAAATATTTTTTTTGGTCAGAAGAAGAAATGATCTCAAACGTACATAGTGGCTTTTTGGTTAAGCAATATTATTATATTATTTCTGTGTACTGCTGGTTTGTTTTACATGATTGTAGACAAGTTAAATGACAATATACTCTTAGTTCCATTCGCAGCAGTCATCGTCGTGATTGTGGTCGTCAACGTCATCGTTATTGTAATCTAAGACCTCATCGCACACGTTGTCCACATGGACATTCAGTTTTTGTTTGGTTGGCTCAGCTGGCTGTTGAGCTGCATGCTGGTATTAAGCTTTTCCCAACCGCTAAATTTGCAAAGTAAAAGAAAAAAAAAACAAGCAACAACCACATAAAAAGTAGATATCAGTCGCAAGTATTAGGTATCGAGGAATTTTTTCTCTCTTGCTACTTTATGACAAAAAAAAAAAATAAGACGTCTACGAAGCTGTATTACTTTTTAAAACGTTAGTGGCATGTTGTTATCTTGGTCGTGGTCGACACTGTGGGTTTTTTCTCTTGTTGTTGTTGTTTTTAATTTATATTTTATATTGTTCCACATGCCAAGCCGCACTTAATGTAATAATTATTTTTTGCCACTGGTAATACACTCTTGGTCACTTTAGGGTAAGAGAATACAAATTATACAGGGTGTTCAATAAGATGTTGTATATGGTATAAGGTAATCATACTTCACTAAAAAGTTTTTAAAATTGATCTTTAAAGATTGAACATTATTTTAAACAAGGAGTGAAAAGGTTTGATATCTGCGGCTGTATCTCTTAAACCTTAATAGGAAATTGTAAACGGTTAAATTGTAAAAAGAATCTCCGACCGTTGGCTGGCAGGCACAACGTTTTACCTCGTCGTGCTATGAGAAGTTCGGCTGAAACTTCATCGCGGCAGCAGCCTGTAACAAGCTCTTTGTTAGATCTTGAATCTTGACTCTACAAAGAGTCTAACTGAAGTGAGTTACCCGGCCATCAGCTGACAAGGGTATGGCGAGCCGTACTTTCAGAAGTTAGACTTAAACCTCCACGCGGTAGCAGCCTGCAACAGGCTCTTAATTATATCTTTACTCAACAAGGAGTCTGGCTAAATTCAGATCCCCGGTCATCGGCTGACAGGGCAAGGGAATGGCGCGCCCTACTGTTAGAAGTTAGACTTAAAACTCCACGCGGTAGGGGTCTATAACAGGCTCTTAGCTAGATCGTGTCTCTAATAGGAGTCTGACTAAATTAAGTCGGGCAAACACAGCACAGACTCGACCTCCAATTTTAAAATAGACGTACCCTTGCGTATAGTGCTCTGTCTGGATGGACACCTTTTCTCCATGGATATTTTTTCTGCATTAATTTTATAAATTCTGATTTTGATAATATCAACCAGAACCGTGAGATCCGAGAAAAATGACTAAGGAAAGCTCGCAAGAGCTTCCTTATAGGTTAGTCTGTAAACGAACTTCAGTTTTAATCGGACATTGAAGGAAACCGGATAAGACAGACAAGAATACCTTGCAAAAGATGGAAGGGTTAGTATTTGCCCCTTAGCAGAAGGTCTATAAAATGGTTTATATAAAATCGGGATAGCTTAAGCTATAATTGAGTCAGTGAAAGGTCATGGAAACTTTAAGTATCATCGAAAAATAAGATACCTGCCAGATGTGCCTGAAAGAGGCTGAGAAGGACAATGTGTGTAAATGTTCCGCCCTGGACTATGGGTAGACACATATGAAATGTAGGTGTTACTGAGGGACCTTTGCCCTTGACAAATGTTAGCAGTTACGAGAGACTCTGTGATGACAAAGGAGGTCGACAGATACTCGTTTCAGTTGACAGTTTGAAAGCACTACAGTGCAGATCAAAAGCTGGCAACAACATGAGACTCTATGGCATTGTGTGTAATTTTTCAGCATTGGCTAGCATTAGGTTTAGGACCACCGGTAGATACATATTAAAAGTAGATGTTATGAGGGATTTCTACCCTAGACAAATGTTGAAATTACAAAAGACTGACTGTCAGTCGAAAGTCTGAAACATGAGACTCTATTAAAGTAAGGTAGTCCAATCGGGAGCCAGAAATCATGAGGAGCGGAGGCGGTCGAACAGGGACCCACAGACATAGTGGCATGCTCAGTATAAATTATATATAAGGGCGTCTCACTCAAATAACACATCTTGCAAAAGAACCCATTTAACATATTTATATGTGTTCCAGAGTGTTTATGTGTGGAATAGCTAGTGTAAGGTGAGGTAGCTAAAACTCTAAATTTGTCCATTGGCGTGACTTTGCTTGGCATTATGCCTTTGGGGCCTTCATTTTTTCCTCAGCATCAATAAACCAAACATTAGTTTTCCTTCATTTATTTTTTTATTTTGTTAGTTTTCAACTTTATTTCAAACTGTGAGCTTTTGTGAGAGTTGGTTGCTCTTCTATACTGATACAAAATAAGTCGAGTATGATGTATGATATCCACCACATTTAACATGCATTTAAATACATAAATATTTTGCGTTAAGGCGGCTTTTCGAGTGGAGAAGATAATTTTTCCATGAGTGCTGGGTTTGACTGAAATGGATGATTTGTCGGTCGGTCATACTTCGTTTGCATCCATATCTGTGTCTGTGTGGTCTAACTTGGGTGGTCCTCTATTTGCGTTGCGTTATTGTTGCTGTTGTTTATGTGGTTTGTGGTTTGGGCTTCTCGTCATCATCACATAGTTGTTGATGTATTTTTTTAGCTTAAAATTAGTTGGTTGTATTTTGTTGCTGTTGTTGTCAGCAGCAGCTTAAAGCTTTAATTCAGTTGTAACTAAGTCGCAATTTACATTAGACAGAAAAATGGGCAGACAGACGAGATTTGTAGGCAAGGGGTTGAAGAGGTAGAGTGTGTATTTCATGACTAGTGTACTGGACATTTTTTCGTTTCTCTTTTCTGCTTTTCGCTTTTTTCTTTGTTGCTTCACTTTATATTTCTCAAGTCGGCCTCATTTTAATGAGTTTCTAGTAGAATGTGCATGTGCGGAAAATGGAATTTCCACACATTAGGTATATTTTTCAAGCCGGCCGCATTTTAATGAGTTTTTCTTAAGTAGAGTGCGTGTGTGTTAAATAAAATGTGCAAAAATCTGTCTGTCTTGTTTATGTCCAATGTAAATTGTTTAAGCAAGAGCAAAAGAGAATTCAAAAAATGTCTGCCCTGTTTCTGTCCTATGTAAATTGCGACTAACATGACCAATTCTAGAAGCAAAGTTGCCAGATGGCAGCAAACTGTGAAAAATTTAAAATTTTTGCGAAATGTTTTTAGAATTCTTTTCAAGAATACATATTTAAGAAACGACTAGATTTTTTCTGTACTGAAGGGTTTTTAATAACGACGGGTTGACGGTTAAATGAATTTTTTTATTTTAAAGATTCATATATAGGGTTTTTCAATAAGAGCGCTACAAAAGTCTAACGGCGTCAAATCGCACGACCGAGTCGGCCAATCGACTGGACCATTTCGTGAGATAACACGTTCTCCTAACTTGGTTTTGAATAAATTGATTGTGACATTCGCTGTGTGGCTTGTAGCGCCGTCCTAATGGAACCACATGGCCTCCAAGTCCATATCATCCAATTGGGGCCAAAAGTATTCGGTTATCATTGAACGGTAGCGATTCCCATTCACAGTAACATAAACCGCACCAAGCCGTAATTTTTTCGGGATGCAATGAGGACTCATGGAGTGTGTGGACTGCTGCTTAACAAATAACGCATAATTTATTTATTGCCGAAGCCATTCAGCCAGAAATGAGCCTCATCGCAGAAGATGATTTTTCGATGAAAATCCGAATCATTTTCAAGTTGTTGCTTAGCCCAATTCACGAACATACGACGTTTCTGGTGGTCAAGCGGCTTCAGTTCTTGCGTCAATTTGATGGACAGAGATGCCCAACGGTTGAGAACGACGTGTGAGAGTCACATTTGGGTTTTCTTCAACTGAAGCCTCAGCGACAGCAATATTCTCGACACGGGAACATTTTGTACTGTGACTGTGGACTAAAATTTTTCCACTAGACGCTCAATTGTTGATCTGCTAGGACGATTTTGACGACCATAAATTGGACGTAGCGCTCTTAACGTTGAGGCCACTGACTCCGAATTTCGGTACTAAATCTTAATAATTTCGACTCGTTGTTGGCTCGTATATCTTTCCATCATGAAATGGCAAACCTTACTGAAGAGAAATGTCAAAAGAACGGCAAGAAATATGGCATCGTCTGCTGTCCCTGTCGCTCTAATTTCGTAGCGTCCCTGTTGAAAAACCCTGTATAACAATATCTTTTGAATATGGCATGTTAACCTAGATTACGCTGACGTTGTATGTGAGCGATGATGGCCTGGTTCATGTTGAATTTGAGGTCGTTGAGATATTACGACATTGGCACAAACTCCTTACTAACTAGCTCCATAATTCTCTTATGCCGGATGTTCGGCCCGTACTTGATACTATAGCGTACATAGATATAATTACTGGGTTTAAATATCAAGTGTCAGCCTCTGAGGGTTCAAGAAATAAGCCCATATAAATGAAAACCTCGTCAATATCGGAATAGCCTATAATTTGTAGTATTTGTTGTTATAGCGGCCATAGTAATGCAAATTTTGTGATAATTTCAAGATTCTACGAATTGTGGTTAAAAAGATACAAGACCATGACAGATATTATAGTGAAAACAATAGAGTTATGTTTCTACCCTTTGGGTATGGAACCCCAAAAACACACACATGTAATAAAAACTGGCAACATCGTGCAATGTTGCCAGTCTTTACATGATTTTATTTTATTTTAAATAGTTGCCACATTGTTGAAACAAAAAAGCCTTGTTTGTTATGAACTTTACTCATGTAAAAAATACTTATATAGTTGGCTCCATTATTTAGACATAAAAACACTTTAACTAACAAACTGTCCTTTACTATTTCTATTTATAGTTGACTATCGGCCTACGCATAAATTAGCCAATATTCATTAAGATAGTTTTATTTAATAAATATTTTTATTTCTATTTTACTGTATTACTCTTAGCAAAGGAGTGTTGGAGGGAGTATAACAATAGAACTATTTTTTACGGATGTTGGAACGAATCGAACTTAGGCACATTTATGTGAATGCTGGTAAATGATTGCATGTTGTGTGGTAATTTATGTTTGCTTTTATGCTGAGAAAAATGCCCACATATTTATGGCTTTAGACGTTCATCTAATGCTTCTGTTTGTTGGTGGTTGCTTAATGATTTTGTTTAATAATTAAATTTAAAGAAAAATTTTATTGGATTAATAAACATACATATGTATGTTTATAAATACATATGTATGTATACATGTGAATATATTTTTCTGTGTATTTAAGACCACCCAAAGTTTTTATTTGAATTGCTGTTTTATAGTTGGTTTTTAATTGATTTTAATGGCAAACATTAAGGAAATTAATAAATTAAAAATTTTATTAAAAAAATTACAATAAAAGAATTTTATCATAAGCTTGGCCTTAAAAGCAGATATTTATTTATTTCTCTTGTTTTAAATCCGCTAACACTTTATAACGTAATAGGTAAAATTTTTAAATAACGAATGTTATTTAAATGGCGTAACGTTATTTTGAGTTATTTTTTTACCATTCACCATAGTTGGACTACATATAAGTTAGCCATTCCGCTTATTACAATATTCATTTGTAATTTATTCAAGTCGGTTTATCGACGTCCGTCTGTGTCTGTAGACGAAATAAAACAGTTGCATGAGCAAGCTTTTCTAATGGGTGTGCTCATAAGCTCATGAGCAAGTGGTCATATTCGAACATAAACTAGCTTATAGTAAACACATGCCTACTCATACCAAACTATTAGTGCGCAAATCTCTGTTCGTGTCATAAACGCAATGAGCTGACCGAGTAAAACGAGCGCCGTACTTACTCGTCTCATATTCGATACACTCAGTGTGTTTTGTTTAAGCCGCTTTCACACTATAATACTGAGTATTAAGATTTTCATTGGATTTTGTAATACAGAAATCCAAAGAGAATTGTGTGATTGTCAAAAAATCTAACGTAACATAATATTCGTTTTTACACTATCACAACTTAAATAAAATGAAAAATATCAGCAGAGGAATAAACCGAGACGAGACATTGAAAGGCGTCGGCTGAGCAATTTTATGTGAACGGCAGAGGTGCCGGATCTTCAGTTTGTTTGGTCGTTCAAGTTTTCGGTTAATAAAAAAATGAAAAACAAAACAAAACAAAAAAAAAAAAACGTAGATTCAACAAAAATACATACATGGCAGGAAAAAAATACACAATGTAGGCGATAAGACTGATGTAAATTTAAGGCAGGTGCAGGACAAAGATAAAATATCATCGGCGGCGGCGAAGTATCGCCTGCGAATCAAAAAAAAAAAAAAAAAAACACAACCCTGATAAAATAAAAAATGTCATCGTTTAGAAAATTTTCTAAAAATGGTTTGGTATAATGGGATGTCAAATTTCTTTCCATATTATTTTACATTTTGATACCATACTGCTTTCACATTATCACACTTTCTAATTGGACAAGTGTTAAGACTCAGTATATATAATAGTGTAAAAATGACTTTAGTAGTTGTGTAGAACTTTTGGATAAGTACTAGTGCGTTTTGCTTGTACTAGTGGCAAGGCGAATTCATACCAGGTGGAGTTCTACTGCTCAAACCTGGTATGAATTCGTCTTGACTAGTGGTTTTTGTTTTTTAAGAAATAAATATCTTAAATATGTACACTCGAAATGTGCTCGTGTTTCACTTAAAGCATAAAACTACTTGAACTCGACCAAGTTCATTGTTATTATGTTCAACATTTACTCATACTTATTCAAACTTGCTTATAGAAACTCTGCAAGCTCATCGCATTTAGCTTGTTGGTCTTCGCTGTTTATTATTATCCACTCATCGTTAATGAAATATTTTAATGAGTGTCTTATGAGATTCGTTTCTCGGGCTCATGAAGTGCTTTAGTTGAAATGTATTTTTGAGGACCTACATAAAATATGGAGATTCTTAGTACAGAAATCTATTGCTATAGTTTCGAAAATTTTGCTACTGAAAATCAGCTAAATCGCTTCATAAATAATGGTAGAGTTATGACGAGAAGTAGCAGCCTCTATTTTTCATGTTGTTGCAACAAGCTTCAACAACAAATTTTATAATGCAAGCATAACACACCGACTTGACGAGCCATTGATTTTTTGTTTGCACATCACCAAAACGTCGGAAACAAAAATATGTTCATTTTCTTCTAAAAACAAAATTTGATGGCAGACATCGTTGTGCGAAGAAAACATAGCACGACAGTGCAAGCAGAAATAAACAAGATAATTAAAACTCAATAAGAGAGTGCATATAAGCAAAAGAAATATGACAGTCGTAAAGTTTTCAGCGTGGATAAACAATGCGCACGTCATTTTCATTATCGCTTAAGGCCAATCAATCGTACGATTTAATCACAAAAAAATCTGACAGAATGCTGTCCTACTCAAAAAATCGTTTCAAAATGGCATCGTAGATGCCACACTATCATACAAAACATGATTTTGCATCTCTGATCGCATGAAAAATACTATTTTATGATTTTTTCAAAAGATTATAAAATCGTACAGATCTGTCAAAAGGTCTTTCACACACATACACTGTTAATCCACACGATCATACTTTTTGAACACACATGAAATTTTTGACAAATCGAACGACTGAGTATGATAGTAAATCATGGCTTTTAAGCATTCGGGTGATTAACGTCTTACTCTAATATTGGTTTGTTTGCTCTGCCTCGAATAGCTGTGCTGGAGTACTGTTATAAGTGCTTGCATTTATCGTCTATAACCTTAAAAACGAAAATTTTAACTGAAACCGTATACTAGTGGAGAACCATACAAAACTCAAATTTTTATATAGAAGCTGAATTTAGGGGATTCTGACTGTCTATACGAAGGTGTAGGTCAGGCTGCAGATGCCAAAGAAGGCATTGAACATTAAACCTATGATTTTCGTATGAATTTGGAAGTTTTGACTTTCTCGAGAAGGCAGATAATAATATTTAAATCAAAATTTTATATATTCTTTGTGACATTTAAATTAGGCTTCTCCACGTTTTGATCTTTATGATCTTTTAAATTAAATCTATATATATAATAAAACGGTAACAGGACCATTACTGACATGAAATATTTTCTGAACTATTTTTTGAAAATTTTGTAGCTGGTGCTGTGAGTAATCGAAATGGAATACAAGACAGCAATTTTTAGAAATTTTGTCTGTCTGTCCGTCCTTCTATCTGTATGCGCATCACGTAAAATTTTTATAATTTTGTATCTTGATTCAAATATAGAATACTTTTACCCGTCAAAACATGTCATAAAAAATAGAGAAGAAGTTTGAAAGTATGCAATTGTACCAATTTATTGGTAGTCAAACTTGGCAGTACCTTTAATTTTAAAGCAAAATCGAACAAAATGTTGTAAGGACGCTGACGAAGTGGCGGGCATTTTGTTATTGCATATCGGGTTTCTTCTTCTTCTGTTAAATTTAGCTTTTTAAATTTATCTAGGTACAAAAATTAGTGTTGATAACTTCCCAAAAGTCTAGAGGAAAAATTCCGTTGTGGTCGTACCGGTACAAATGACACCGAAAGTTCAGTTGGCCCATAAAATCCATGGAATGATATTAGACGACCGAAGAAAGAAAGAGAGTAAGGTGGCTGAGGTTCTAGGCATGTCAACCGCTATATCCGCGCTAAGGGTGATGCAATCAATTCAGCGCATACGTGTATAATCACTTCGGCAAATACAGATTTAACCCCTTGCGACTATTTCCTTTTTCAAAATTTAAAGAAATGGTTGAGTGATACGATAATTGGTTCAAATGAAAAGGTAATCATTAAAACAAATGCCTATTTTGAGGGCCTTGAGAAATCTTTTTATTAGGAATAAAAGGAAAAGAAAAATAGAAACATGCTGGACTAAATGAATCGAGCTTATAAAGGGTGGTTAGATTTTTAGGGCCGATGTTGATTTTGAAAAAACATAAATTATTTAGGAAATTATTGTTTTTTCTTTTTGTTTTGATAATATTGGCATGGTTTAATTATGTATGGAACAAAATATTGCCCAAATGCCGCCGCGACCTCGGCGGCACACCTCCATCCAATGCTCCAAATTTTCGATGACGATAATAATTGAGGTTCTATAAGTCATTAGAAAAGTCTTTGAGAAATAAAAATCTGTACTGACCTCTTCTCTGGCGTCCACCATCTGACACCTTTGCCTTACAATTAATTGTGTTATTTCTGTTAAAAATGTATGTCCTAATTAATGAAATACTATTTAATTTCGTTCTCACCGTTGCTCTTTTCTGCCAAATTCTATGCAATAAAATTGCATTCATTTCGGTTAAACAAATGATCCAACCATACAGAATTTTGTGAAGAAATAATCATTAGCAAAAAATCAATTTCATTTCGAATTGGACACACATTCGAACAACAATTCACAACAGAAAACGCAACAATGTTTTCTTCAAACAAAAACAAAAACGAAAAGATAAATGACAAGAACAAATTATTGTTCACACTTGCAAAAAGAATAAAAAAAAATCCTCAGATAATAATAAATAAAGACATTTACACCAGCCAGCAACAGGTAGCTTCACAAGCCAAATTATACAACAAACATTGAAATGGCTTGAAAAGGTGTCGGCACAAATTTCAACACTTTGATGTCTGAAAAGAATTAGAGCGTAAAAATTAATGACTAAAACTGACATGACTTATAATTGTAAATGGATAAAATTTATAGGGTATTTGTTTTGGTATTTGGTTTTTCAGTGCATAATATTATTTAGGTCTATACATCTATTTGTGCGTCATCGATCTGGAGTTGTGTGTGTCATTGTGGCTTGTAGTTCCCCGGTCTTCTGAAGTCAGATTAAGTTAAGCAAATAACGGATGGCACAAAAGTAATATCATAATGTAATTGTGCCTTAAATTTTAAAAATGACATCAAATGTCTTTGAACTTTGATATCATATAGACAGTTATACAGATGAAGAGATAATTAGTTGACAAGTAATGGAACGATAAACACTTAAAGAACAAAAAATTTATCAATTTCCGGGGAGTGTGGTCTGCCGTGTTAGATACGGCGCCTTTGGAAAAATCGCGTTTACCTCAACACACCACAAACCTTGCAAGTCTTGAAAGCTAAAATTCAAGAAATAATCGCCAATTTGAAGCCAGACGTTTTGCCAGCAACAATTCACAAATGTGCACCAACTCGGTAAAATTCCAATTACGGGATTTTTGGTATTTATTTTAGGAATTGTGTATTTTCCTTGAGCTTAATTACATATTCCTCTACTATCCTCATGCCAAATTTTGGATCAATCGGCCTAGCCTTATACAAATAGCTGAGTTATTTTCAAAATATATTGATTCTGTCCCACTGTGCAATCTCAAAAGCACAAACTTAAGACTGGTGAAATGAGTCCAAAGCAGTTGTTTTCAACGTTTTGCCCCTGTGACAAAAAAATCTTTAAAAAGTTGAGACCTCCTGGTCCTAGGGGTACCAAATATCGTCGCGTTTCTTCTTAAACCACGTAAGTGCCATTTTTTCGAAATTGACTTTTTTGGTTTTTATGGTAGAAAATAACCATTTGCCACCAGACTAAATTCTCATCTTAACAAGTTTGTATGAAAAATAAATAAATCCATTTTCAAAACCTCGTAAGCGCCCTACAAATGACATTTGCATGCAAAATATAATGGTTTTTATATTTCAAGTTGGAAATGTTAAAGTCTCAACCACTAACTTTTTTGTTTTTAAGATTAAAAAAATCATGAAATGTTTTGAAACCCATATTAAAGAAGTTATTAAGTTTTTTTCGTTTTCTGAAAAACGATTTCTTAGCGCTTACTTGGTTTAAGAATAAACGTGACGATATAGTCAAGATTAAATGCCAGTAATTGCCTTCATGGCCCAACCTGACATTAGTTTTACCACCTGATTAGTACCCTAAGTCAATCATCTAATTATGACCCTTTCAAAATAAGAGTGGGAATTTTACTTTGTTACTTTACAACAGCACATACGACGTCAAATACTAATTTCACACGCTACACCCTGTAGGGTAGTCACAAATACTAAGCAGGATAATTGCAGTCTGCGCCATTGTGGGTAAATGTCTATCATTAGGCTTAGGAAACACATTAAATGTGGATCTTATGGGGAACCTTAGAATTAGATGTTAATTGTGAGTAACAACGAAATACTGTGGGATGAGGAAATAGGTCGGTAGCTTAGAGTCGACAGTCCGAAGGAGGACATGTTTTCGTTTTTTAACTTGAAAATAAGTATATAGTACAATTTTTAAAAATTCTAGAGGGGAGGTCAAAAGCAAGTTTTAAGTGGGTATTTTTCTACGCCAATGGTGAGAGCACAAGACTCACAAAAAGTATGCAGTGGAACATCGGGATGTGTTCTGCTTCCAACGCTGGCCATTGTATTAATCAAAAAAAGCTGATTGATGCGGGGATCGTATTTTCTAAAGGATGGTAAGGTTAGTCATTCGAGCATTTTATTTTTAGGGCCAGTGTTTTGGTAGCTCAAGTTTTATGTATTTTTTAAGACAATACTTATTGCGAAGCTCCTGGAGTATATGCTGAAAACACCCAGAGACGGGAATTCAGCCCGCAACCCCCAGATAGACTAGTGTACTATAAAGCAGTCTATTGAGGAGGCACTTAAGACTATTTCTAGTAAATGAAGACACTTGCCGATAAATCATCATCCATAACATTGTTGAAAAATACCAGCCGCAACGATAATATTTTTTATCGTTATGGTTCTGTAGTTTAATTTACTTTTAATCTTCGTTTAAAGGTAAATAGTTTAAGGCCCAACTTCACAGTCATCAGTTTAGTAATGACTATGGTTGAACGAATGGTTTGAAATGATGCTTTGAAAAATATTATTTAAATTTTTTTTTTCTAAAACCCTTTGCAAATATCAACTAATGACGGTTTGTGCCTAAAGGCCATATTCAGTCCGTCGTTTGAGCGGTCGAAAATAGCATGTGTGCTCAAAATGTAAAATAGCGCGGATTAAAAGTGTATGTACCGACGTTATTGAAAATTTTGTCTGAAAATGTCTTTGTTTATGAATAGAATTTAATCTTCAGATATACATATTTATAAGGCGATAAAAATGCACATTTGTAAGTTAGTTTTTTGTTTATGTTAAAAAAAAGCCGAAAAAAAAAATCATGTTCCAGCTGGTATTCAATTTTGCCATTAAAAACAAATGTGAAGCTCTTTGAATAGTTTTTGAAAAATATCTTCATTAGTTTCATTATTAATGATTTTCCATAGTTCTTTTCTTCTTATATAGATTAGAGCTCTTAACAGAACGAAATGACGGAAAAGACTAAAGAAATAACAAAATAAAAACAATATTCTTAGAATGAACATACAAAATGTGTTAAGCGGATTATTTAAAAGTAGGAGGTTTACAATATTTTACTTTATGTATACAGCATATTTTTGTGTGTCTTATTCTGACGGACACTCAATTCAAACAGATTTCCTTGGAGTATTGAACATAATATATTTAAACAGAAATAGACTTTTGCAGATAAAAATAAAGATGATAGGTATCATATCCCTAAATTCCTAATTTCACTTCAACAGGTGACTTTTTGCCAGTATGGCAACACTTGTACACGATAAAGTCATCATTAATGTATTGATAAAGGGCGGTTTACATTATACTACAAGTAATACGACATGTCAAATTTTTGTGTAGAAGAGTACAAGTAGTATCGTCTAAACATAATATGTAATGAAACTGTCCGACATTGAGAGAAAATACGGATGGAAATTTCACAGTCTTACGGCTCTCTTTATGTTTTGAAATTTTTCAAAAACTATTCTACTTCATTAGATCAGGGTTGCGTTTTTCTTATTAATGCTAAATTTTCAAAGGCAAAACTCGTCAAAATAGCAGAAAACCGCTGAATATAGTGCAAAATAAATCCAGTTGGCATCACAAATAAGTTTGTAAACAATAAAAAACTTTTGGCAAAAGAACGTGAAAATTTTATAATTTTGTCAAAAATGCATGTGTGCTCAAAAAGTATGATAATGTGGTTTAGAAATGTATGTGTGTGACACACTTTTTGACAAGTCGTACGATTTGATAATCTTTTGAAAAAATTCATAAAATACCATGCGATCAGAGTTGCAAAAACTTGTTTTGTATGATAGTGTGGCATCTATAATGCCATTTTTAAGCGATTTTTAAAGTAGGAAGGAATTCTGTCAGTTTTTTGGTTGATTAAATCGTACGATTGTGAAGAATAGTGAAGCCTGGCCTTAACAGTGATTTAACTGCGTACTGGCAAAAACACACACATAAGTCAAATTGGACAGACTTGACAAAAAGTCTGTAACACACATACACTTCTAATCCGCACTATCAAACTTTCTGAAAACACATGCCATTTATGACAAATCAAACGACTGAGTATCATAGTGAATCATGGCCGTAACACTATTTTAAGTCAGAAAGAGTCAGATCAAATTGATAATAGCCATTTAACTGCATAAGGCTATTTTACATTGTCTTACGTGTAATTAGATCTGTCATACATTTTTGTCGTATGAGAAAAATAAAATAGTGTAGAAGCAAATTCTACTGAGTAGAAGAGATAAGACGGATAGATTTGACAAACGGATGGTAACCTTTATTTTTTAAATCATTTGAAAAAATTAAGATTTTTTATTAGACCAGAGATGTATTTTAATGTAAACAATGTTACCGACTGTGAAGATTTAGCACAAATTTGTATTTTTTTAATAAATATAATTCTAAACAAGATCAATTTGAACCGTAGTTAATAAAAATAAATAAATTTATTTTTATTTAAGAAGAATTTTTTGTAAAAGCAAAAAAAAAAATAAAATAAATATTCTTGCACATTAAAACGTCTGTTATGTTTTTAGTTATGCTAACACTGTTTCATTTATTTCTACTTGCTCCTATAGTGTAAAGTAAAAAAGATTTGTTGCCATTTTTTTAGCTACGAAGCGTATTTCATTCTACTTTTGTTTCTACCAAATCAAACCAAAAGTATTACAGTCTAAACATACCTATACCAGCACAAATATACATATCAAGGCCTTTTCACACTATAATACAAGTATTAATACCTTTGAGGCAAAAAACCCTGACAAGATGAGTAGTTATTGTTTTTTGAAAAATTTTAAACACCGATTAGATCAGGATGGTATTTTATTTACAAGTATTAATACTTATATTATAGTGTGAAACGGTCTTAAATAACAATTAACTAATAAATGTTCGCATTAGAGTTTAAATTTGTTTTAACCAATGATAAGATAATAAAAAATTTAAAATAATTAAAAAACTTTTGATGAAATACTCCTGAGATTAAAATCTTCTTAATAATAACATTTAAAAAAATGTGATTTGCTATTTTTAAGTCAGAAAGAGTCAGATCGATTTAATTTTTAAGCGACATTAAAAATGAAGAATGGAAATAACTGAGTCATTTCTGTACGGATTTTGAAATTTTCTTTTTTTTAATTTATAAGCTAAAGGATGTCCCACACAACAACTTTTCACATTTAAATCACTATAGCTCTCCCCATAACAAGAAATAATAAAATCCCAAACTTAAAATTTATTTAAAGGGTGTCCCCATAAGTGACATAATATAACGTATATTACCTTATCTTTTGAACCGTTATAGACATACAGTTAAAAATTATACAGAATGTATAATTTGCTTGTCCGCACACCCTTTAATTTATTTTTATGCAATTTTATTTATTGAATATAATTGAAAGTGCTTACATCTTAAAACTAAATTATACTTCATTAAGTCAAGCCAATGGCGGGCTCAAATATATTTTCCGGTTGATTTCATCATTTCGACCAATTTCTGATTCAATCAATGGTACGTTTAAATCTTTGTGGATGTTCCAGTTTTTAACATACCATGGAGTACCTGTATTCATTTTTAAAAATCAATTTTGCCGCCCCTGATTTTTTCCAAGTTTGTGACCCAAAACTGAAAACATTTTATAACCGACAAAAAGGTTTCTTACTCGATCTACCTATGCAAGATGGGCAAAAACAGAAAAAAGGTGAAATTTGGAGAAAAAAAAATCGCAAAAAATGGCGCAATCTAAATGTAGAGATCGCAAATGTTATAGTGATATATAACATTTTGAGGATCGCGGTGGACTTCACTCTCAAAAACCTTTTACTTTTTCTTTGACAAAAATACTGTTTTTTTTTTAATTGATTGGATTTGTTCCGCCAGTAAATAAAATACTGTTGTCATAACTTTCGGTTACCTGTACAACACCACCGTAATGAACAATTACCTAAGCCCATTACTAATTATACTAAAACAGGTAATACTAACTCTCCAGTAATATATTAAACGCGTCTTGAAAATTATGCCTTTACATCGAAAGCGCTCGCCAAGCGTACCAAAACAAAAGCCAATGACAACGGTCTTCACCGAAAGTTATGACAACAGAATTATTTTTTAATTTCGAACAAAATTTTTTATTATAAAAATTTAAAATAAAATTTTTCTAAAAATTAATATAATTAGCTGTTAATATAGCCTTTCAGAGAAAAATATCAATACATTTTTATTCCTTTAGCCACAAAAAATACATAGTTATGTATATTGCAAATCTCTCAAAATCGTGATAAGACAATAAAAATGTATGCAATTTACTCAACTTTCCTGATCTCAAGCAAAAGCTTTGTCTGTCGAGCTACGTACTTAAACTTCTACATTTCTTAAAATAAATGTTTGGCCTAATGTCCGGCTGGATTGACAAAATATCCCTCTGTCCAGCGTCCTGACATTTTTATAGTGCTGCAGATACGATTTATATATTTACTTTATTAAATATTTAAATTTTAATTAGTCGAGCTATATTTATTAACATACAAATGATTTTTTTGATTTTAGGCTTAATATTTAAAAAAAATATATAAAACAAACAAAAAGGGAAGCTTTGGGTTGTGGTAGACTTCGTTACCTCCAACTGACGATGATAATTGTATGCAGTTTTTCTCGTATTCCTTTATCTGAGTTTGGTTGGCTAAATAGCTGATGATTACAACTCAACACTACCCAAAGTAGATTGATACGTCTAAAAATAAAATTTTATCATTTTTTCATTTATTCCTTAGAGAGAATATAACAATCTTAAGCCCAATTTCGAATAAAGTTACCCATCGCTGTGTAATTACT
The DNA here is from genome assembly GCA_949628195.1 of Phasia obesa. Lineage (NCBI taxonomy): Eukaryota > Metazoa > Arthropoda > Insecta > Diptera > Tachinidae > Phasia > Phasia obesa. The sequence goes on along the minus strand of OX451219.1, from coordinate 28,281,976 downwards.
CAAAATGATGCAACAAGTTTTCAGTACCATTAAAGGATAGCATTCACTATTCTACACAATTCAATAAAACAAAATCTGACAGAATTCTGTCCTACACAAAAAATCGTTTCAAAATTGAGGTGTAGATGCCATACTATCATATAAAATAAGATTTTGCCACTCTAAACGCATGGAAAATACTATTTCATGCATTTTTTCAAAAGATTATCAAATCGTACAGACCGGTCAAAAAGCCGGTCACACTCATACATTTCTAATCCACACTATCACATTTTTTAGCACACATGCACTCAGTCGTACGACTGAGTATGATAGTGAATCATGCCCTTAAAGGCCAGGATTCACTGTGCTACACAATCGTACGTTTTAACCACAAAAAAATCTGACAGAATTCTGTCATACTCAAAAAATCGTTTCAAAATGGATGTATAGATGCGATACTATCATACAAAAATTGATTTTGCAACTCTGATCGCATGGAAAAATAATATTTTATGCCTTGTCATTCATACATTTTTTTAGTACACATGATATTTTTGACAGATCGTGAGACTGAGTATGATAGTGAATCATGGCCTTAAATCGGTAAAATTGCGTATTTTCACTATATAAGTATATATGTATCTAAATTTTTTCTTAGAAATAAGATATGTATTTGCACCATAAAAAAGTATTCTATTATAAAGGGATTATTAAGGTACCATTCCACATAATTTTATTGAAATTTACCAATAGTTTTTATGGCAGACATATAAAAATTCTATGTATAGATATGTATGTATGTCATCAATTAAGGCATAAACCCCCGTCTTAATGTGCTATCAGCATGTCTTAACATAAGTCAAACTTCATATATAAAAAACCAGTATTAAAAATAATGTTTTTTTATATAAAGTTTGACTTTTGTTAAGACATGTTAATGTCTAATGGTGACGGGGGTAACGTTATATGTACTTAAAATGGTTTTACAAGGCGTGTGTTTGTCATATGACTTGTCAGTTTGATAACCCATACGTAATTTCATGTGTTTGTCATTTGAAGAAAGTTTTCACCCCAAATGTATGTACTGATATAGCTGAGTTGCCATCAGTAGAGACTAGTGTCGTAGTACCCCTAAGATTTGAATTTAGCGATATTGAAAGGGCAATAGCAGATTTAAACACCAAAAAAGCCCCTGGCGTTGATAAAACAAGTAACAAGATGTTAGTTGAGTTGCCCCGTATAGGTCGCAGAATTATTCTGTTTGTTTTTAATGCCATCTTAAGTCTCGAGTACTTTCTCACAGAGTGGAAGGTCTCTTTGATAACTATGATTCCTAAACCAGGAAAAGACCACACAAAAGTAGAATCATACAGACCTATAAGCCTTTTATTAAACGTGACAAAGTTATTTGAGAGAATATTAATAACTAAGCTGAATCCAATTCTTAGCGCAAAAGGATGCATTCCGAACCATCAATTCGGCTTCAGAAAACAACATAGTACGATCCAACAAACACACAGATTATTAAAAGTAATTAAAACGACCTTTGAAGAAAAAAAAAAATACTGTTCTGCGCTCTTTATCGCCGTTTCTCAAGCATTCGATAAGGTTTGGCACGAAGGCCTAATATTTAAGCTAAAGCTGAACTTGCCCGAAAACTTGTATAAGCAAGTTTTTACTAAAAGAAGGTGACTTTTTAAGCTCGACACAGCTCATTGAAGCCGGAGTTCCCCAAGGTAGTATTTTGGGACCAATTTTATATTTACTGTACACATCGGATATGCCAATTAGTACCCTAGTCCACACATTAACTTTTGCAGATGATACAGCTTTTTTAAGTATTCATGAAAGTGCCCAAGAAGCATCACAAATTTTACAAGACCACATACTCAATTTGGAAAAATGGCTAGAAAAATGGAGAATAAAAGTGAAAAACACTGCGTAGGGACTCATGCCCTCCTATTCGCATAAATAACCAAATGATACCACAGCTTGGAAAAGCCACATTGACTTCAAGTTAACACAAATGAAACTAAAAGCAGTACAAATAAATTGGCTTATTGGCAGAAACTCCACCCTGAGCTTAGATTGTAAACTTCTACTGTACAAGTCGGTCCTCAAACCAATTTGGTGTTATGGGATTCAGTTATGGAGCACTGCCTCAGCTAGCAATGTAGAAAAAATTCAAAGGCGCCAAAATAAGATTTTACGTATTATTACATCTGCTCCCTGGTATATAAAAAATTCTAACATCCACAAAGACCTAAACATGCCATCAGTTAAAGCAGAAATAGCGAAACATGCAGTCACATATCAAAAGAGGCTTGAATCTCATCCAAACCTTTGGCGCGTAACATACTGAATGAACCTGAAGAGATACTGCTTTTCTTGGCCGTACATTAGAGGGATGACCCGCAAATGATTTCAAAATCCGTGAAACAAACATTATTTTTGTCTAGCACTGGCTGGACTTAAAAAGAATATTTTATTTTAGACTTAAGATACGAGTAATTATTGTTAGTTCAAAAATATTGAAGATACAATAAATAAATTATGAAAAAAAATGTGTTTGTCAAAATAGACATTTTACATACGGTTTATAATTTTTGCTTTCAAACGTACATGTGTAATTACATCTGACATAACCTATAATATAAATTTTTTCCGCCACACAGTTTTGTATTGCCAACCACAGCTGATGCAAATGTGCAAACGTAGTGCTTTTGGTACCACAAAAAAAACCTAAAATAGTAAAATATCAAGTTGGCATTACAAGATGTCAGATGCTTTGTCACATCAAAATAGAACACGTTCTAAATGAAAAATTTCATATGTATTGTACACATGGAAAATACACATGTTATGTTTGAAAGGGTTCAGACGACGTGTATAGAATTTACACATGGAAAAGTGACAAGTCATATGACAAATACACGCCGTGTAAAAGCACTTTTACCATTAACATTGATGTCAATTACTAGTAACAAATACCATATGGATTCCTAAAACAAAAAAGTATTTATGCAAAAGTTATAAATATGTATGTATGTGTGTTTTATTTTTTGTAAATATGAAAAATCTCTTAGTTTATTTATCTTTTCTTTTAATTTATTCTTAGAAAGAAATTCCCTTGAATCACTATTAACATATTTACGATATTATTTACTATGAAATTAAACGTTATTATACTAATGAACTGTTTTCTCACAAAAGATTTCTTAACCACCCATACACTTCATTTTTTTTTTTTCACAAAAGAAGCCTACGTGAAAAAAAAACAAAACTGAAAATTGATATTCTACGAAACACCTTCACATTAGATGCGACATTACGTGAAATGTGAATAATATGCAAATAACGTAAATAAGAAAAAAAAAGTTAATAAAAAATGCGATAGTAAAAACAAAACAAAAGAAGTGAACTGAACTGAAAAATAAATATGCAAACAAGACTTAAGCAAACAAATAATGGGAAATGTGTATTTAAGTTTATGTTTATTATGAAAATCGTAAACATTTGCTAAACGCAAATATGAAAATGTAAACAACAGTAAGGTCTTTGTAAATGAACACAATATACACAGACTCACAAATTTATGGAGATGTACTGTTAGGAATAATAGTGTTGCCATCTTAGAGAAATAAACTACACTGTTTAGATCTGACTGTTTTCAAATCGTACCGCCCAAATAATACAATTACACCAATTGTACCAAAATTTTGTATACTACGAAAAAAAATCGTCACAACAAGGGGACAAACCAACTTTTATACCAGGATATTTTAGTGAAGGAGGACTCACCTATGCGCCCTAAGACTTGCTGCTGAAACCGAAATACATTTCGGGAAGAACTCAAATCCGGGAATCGTAAGATAAGATAAGATTTGTGAAAGCACGACTAGGGAAAAAACATATGTAAGTATCGTGAATAAGTTTAAAACGTCTAGAGTTCGTTGAATTGCATATGTGTACATATGTTTGATATTACACAGGAGAACTATAAAATTAAAAATATTTATTATCTCCGAATTACTTTATATAACTTTTGTCGCTGCAATTCTTCATTAGTAGGCTAGAGGGGACAGAGGAATTAAAAAGGGCACACATTTGCATTTACTATTGGAATTCTTTTTTTCCTCTCATTTGTAGTTTTAATTTTGAACTTTAAAATGTAAACAATTGTATAAATCCATACAAATTGCTGCAAATGCAATATTAAAGAAGAAAGTTGTATAATGTAATTCGGCACTGAGAAAACAAACAATCGGCCCCATTCCCGTTGGCGTTTTATTTTAAATAGTCGTTTCTATGTCGTTGTCGTTTTTATCGTCGTTTCTTTCCTAAATTCGTATTCTTGAAATATATGAAAAAAGGTTATCGAAAACAAAAAGAAATATAATAAAGTGTGGTAGCACTGCAATTTTTTGTGTTGTTATTTATGACATTTTTGTAAATTTCTGAAAAGTTTGTTATTTCTTTGTAAGTTTTAACAAAATATGGTGAGTACTGAATTTTATTTTTCAAGTTCAAGTGATGATGGCGACATAACGGATATAAATATACATCGGAAGATGCTACGACAGAACATTAACATTTTTGCCATCCCAGATTCTAAGTACGAAACTCGACTAGTAGCGATCTAACTTCTTCATGGTCAACGAATACCAATAAATTTCCTTTCGGGTTAATTTGTTTTTAAAATTTTAATAGGCTTGACAGCGCTTCCTCCAATGGCGACAATTGCACCTTTCGTTAAGGCCAACGTTTTCAAACTACAACGCCAACGGGAATAGGGCCGATAATATAAATAAATCAAAATGTACCAATGATGTTGCGATTGTACCAAATTTGGTACAATTATACTACAAATCCCAAAAGTGATAAACAAACTGATTTATTGCAGAAAAAAAGCAAAGAGCTGTATGCAAAAGTATTAATATTCAAAGTATTAAATATTATTGAATTTTGTTTTATTTCCGAAGAAATTTTCTTTTTTAAACGAAAGCACAAGGCTGAAAAATATTTAGGACAATCCATCATTCATCTGAACCAAGGCGAAATCATAACAGGTAAACTGGAGAGCTCCATCTTAAAGTGTCAAAATTTACTAAAATGTTTTGTTTTGACAGCCTAAAATTATTTATACAAAAACAAAATGTACGTATTTTTATTATAAAGTTTTGCTTTTTTTCGCCGCGAGTCTACCTTGTATGTTGTGCTATGATCTATTTAAATTTGGCCGTACGTTCTCAAAAAATAAATATTGTTCATTGCGTACAGTAGTTGAAAAAGTTATTTCGGAAATCAACGAATAAATCTTCTATATGCTTTTCAGTGACCGACGAGTTAAAGGGGTGAGACTACTGTTAAATACAACGAGGAGAAGATCGGTTATTGAGAAAAAAGAGAAGTAAAATAAATCTGAATCGCTCTGTTTCTAAAGAGCTGCGTAAATAAATTTTCCATGTGGTAAACAGCTTCAATAACTTCAATTTTGCATAAAAAGTTAAGAAAGAGCAATTGACGTATTGGTTCTCTGAAGTTTAAACCCGCATATCCATTGACGACCAAGAGAAACCTGCCCTTACAAGTCTATTTTTCTGTTCATTCCCAAATACTGGTACCCTACATTGATTTATCAGAACTGAAGAGTGAATGTATGATTTCAGTGACAGGAGGTCTGCCTGACATCAATGAACAAAAATGCCGACAGTGCCCCTAATATTTCTATTAAAAAGAACTCTACGTAATTCGCTAATAGCAACCATTTCAGCCAGAAAAACCTTTTCCCCCTTTGTTGAGGCGATATGATAGACATAATCAAGTCCCTCTTAATAAATAGCAGAGCCATAGATTATATTCGATCCCTCAGTGTATACCCTGCTGTTGCAGTCATGTATTATAATATTCCTTTTCCTTTAGCATGTGAAAGAAAACAAATGCCTTGAAAAACCTGTTAAAGTTCAATTGGAGTATTAAGTAGTCGGAAGATGGCATCAAATCTAAAGACACCCGTTCTAAGATCCTAGCATGACCATACATCCTAGATCTGCACCATCTGCAATTTAGCTGCACTTCTAGTAGATATATCCTTTCAATTAAGGTCCAATAGACCTTAGCTATTCAGTTAAAGTCTATTGGATCTTAGTAGAATGGCTGTAGATGTATTTGTTTAAGGTCTAATAGATTTTAAGAAGGAACGTACTTAATAAAGTACGTAAACGAACCGTAATACCAATACAAACAGTTTTTTTAACCCTGTACAGTTGGTCCACAATATATGTCTTCTAGCGGTCCACTATATTAGCGATACATATGTTATTATAACACTTTTTAGCCCATAAGTCCATTGTATTATAGCCCATGTTTTTTAGGCCATAAATCTTTTTTAACATTTCAAGACCCATCCTGAGCTAAGCATCCTGCGACAGGTGTAATAAGCGACCATTGCTTTTTTTACCCTGTGTTGCACATTTGCCTTCTATGTTTATTAAGAGTTCAGGATAAGTATCAGATATCGAGCTCTACCCAATAAAGATAGTTTCTGTTCCTATAACCATGTGAGTTTAGAGCCAAGTAAATAGAAAGGAAGGCCAAGAATATACGAAAAAATTTAAAATATTTGCTTCCAATATATACAACCATTACACCAATAACAGATGAAAAAAGTAAACGCAATGGCAACCCCGTTTTTGGCAGAAAGAAAAAAACTATAAGAAAATCAACATGACCGTATAAAAATAGAAAAACAAACAAAATTAAAATCAACTTTTATTAACAAAATAACAATTTAAAGAATTCTTTATGCCAGACTGATAGACTCAAAGTTCCCCTTTAAAACAACTGTTTGTTTTATAACAGTGTAGTCAATTTAGCGTTTCCGAATATTTCGACCAATACTAATTTTAATTTGAAAGTTTTGAAGGATTTTTAAAATGAAATCCTTCAACAGGAATTTATTAATGTTGATACAAGAGTTTTTGGCATCAATAAAAGGGTTATAATATGATGTCATAAGTTAAAGATACTCGTATACAAAATAAGAAGTAATAGAGCTCAATTCATTTAAGTTGGACTGAACAGAACTGGAAAAATGTGTACGTTGTGACCTTCTTCGGATCAATTGCGGCTAATGTTCAACGGTGGAAAATGTATCTCCAACATACTTAAGCTCTAGGGTGGATCATGGAGTAGCGGTTTTTGGATCCGATCATTAATAATCTTGCACACATAGCATTTTGCCTCGTGTTCTATATGAACTTATGAATAAATGCAAAGTGATTTTGGCTAAAATCTTTGCCATAACGAGAGTGGTCAAATGGGCATCTCTGATAGAGATAAGGAAACAATCCATAATCGTCACATCACTAGTCCTTACTCTCTCCTGCAATAGCTTCACACTTAATATGAGTCTGCCCTTGATCCTCAGCCTAATCCTAGTTTCAACATCTCTCAGGTATATTCTGCAAATATCATTTTCAACGCTTTTCATTTTGGCCAGATGGTACCTGAAGTTTTCATGACCTGTCACTAAGGGAGTTATATAGCTTAAGATACCTGGATTATATATCAGCAACTCTTTGAAGTTCCTGCTTCATAAGTGTCTTTAAAGGCTAACCCCTGTATTAATTTCTACCTGCCATCAACAATTAGAGTTCCTTCAGAGACAATTCTCTCCATCTTTTATGAAAAAGATGTCCACCAATACAGAGCGTCATATTAGCAGCTAAGATTACGTACATATATTAAAACTATAGATCCAAAGGTATTCAGCGCTTGCTCGATTTACCTCCACGACATTGCACTCGCAGTCCCAGGCTGCTAGAATTTTCACAGTTACTTTGACCTTCGCTTTAATTAATGTCAGCCAATTTTGTCTGTATAAACTAGTGCTGCCAAAGTATTGATTGGTGTGTGAAAAGTATCCAGTATTAGATAATTTTTTTAAGTACTCAAAACACAAAAGTAGTAATTCGATACTTTTAGGTTAGCATTTTTAAAAATAAACTAAATAGAATATTTAACGACTACGACGACAAATCTCCGTTGCTTTTATGTAAACGGAAGTATTGAGTAGTAATGAGTACCCATTTGAAAAGCAGCGAGTAGGATAGAGTGATATGTAGTAGAAATTCCCAGCACTAATATAAAGTGGCGATCTCTGCAACCTTACCTTAATAAAGCACTGCATGAGCAAAGAAAATGAAGCTCATAAGACGATCACATTTAGTATTATTTTTATGTAATTGAATTCATGTCTGTTCATTGCACATGAGTAGCGATAGGTGGACAATAATAAACAGCGAAGACCAGCGAGCTAAATGCGATGAGCTTGCAGAGTCCCATATGCAAGTTCGATTAAGTATCAGGAATTGTTGAATATAATAACAATAAACTTAGACGAGTTCAAGTGAAACACGAACTCATTTCGAGTGTACAACAAAAAAAAAAATTTTTTTTAATTACATTACTTAAACTGAAAGTATATACCACGCGTTCTATGCCTACACACTTCATACGCGTCTGTCAAAAAAGTAGAATCAGTGTATTACTGATTACTTTTACGCACTTAGTCTCGTCTATTTACACTACAGGTGACTTGGCGCACAAAAAGCGTTGCATGTAACTTGAAGTTTGAAAGTTTTTAAACGCGTAAGAAATATGAAAAGCATAGGTTTCAGTCGGCTGCTAATGTTTTGACCACCACTGCATGTGTTTGTATATGTTTTTATGTTAATCCGACGTACACAGTTTGGTCATGCGTGCATACTTAAATATTACAAACTAAAAGCTAAACAATATTGAAGTCTCAAATCTATGCATTTAAGCATATACTATGTACCTATGTATGTATGTATACACCTTCCTTAAATAAATACATACATATGTAATGGCGATCCATAAAGTTCTTAAAACAAAAATGAATGGGAATTGAAATTATCATTACTTTTATTCTTAAAAACTGCGTATTTTATTCTTATGAACTGGGATTTGGCATAGCTGTGCGCCGAACACCGGACATAAGAGTATTCTGGATTTAGTTAGTAAGGAAGTTAGGGAAACTCAAATACCGATAAACCCATGAGTAGAAAAAAGTAGTCGAAAGACTGCATCGGACACTCACTGCGGAAATCTCAAATGCCGATGGAATGCATGAGTAGAAGAAAGTAGTTAAAAGGCTGCACTTATTGCGGTAAGGGTTAAACACGCATCCGCATTTTTACTGGTGGTTTTCTTATGGACGGTAGAGCAGGAGTTGGTGTATACTCAGCTGAGTATTCTGGGAAAGTACGTCTCCCTTTATCAGGCAGAATTATTTAAGCTGCTGCATGCGTTGGATCGCATGCTAGAAAGTCAGGTGTATGGGGGAAAGATTCTCATTACACTTGACAACCAGTCAAGAGTAATACTCCAAAATATTGCTGGAATGCGTTTTAAAACTTAAGAGATGTGCCTTGGTTAATGAGGTATCATTAATGTGGGTTAAGGGTCAGATAGGCACAGCAGCAGACCATCTAACACAAGAGGAATCTACTTTGAATTTCTGGGGACCACAATCCAGAGTAGCGCTGGGAAATTGATTAATGCGAGCAAAGGTTAAGATGAAAATCGAAGATGATGATACTTGCAGACTGTGTCTGGAAGAGGCTGAGACGGCAGCGCACATTGTGTGTGAAGTCTAGCACCGGCTAGCATAAGACTCAGGACCACTGGTAGAAGCTTGGTAAATGTGGATGCCATGAGGGGCTTGAGCCTTGAACAAATGTGAGAAATTACTAAAGGCCGACAGTTACCAGTAGGAAGTCTGAAATCACTAAAGTCAAGATTAAAGGCTAGTTGTAGCATGTGACCCAATGAAAGTAGGTTGCCGTAAATTACATTTCGGTTGCCTCTAATCATAGAGGACGGAAGGGGATCTAATAGAGACCTAGTTTTGAAGTCTGATTCGATATTCCATCTACATTTATACATAAAGCTCCTACAATGGCTGAACTTAATAAAAATATGCGTAGGCATGCCCGAATGGTACTCAAAGAGCCCATGTGTAGAAAGGCCAGTAAGAGGCTCAGATATAATAGAAGTATCTTCATTAAGGCCGGGACACATAGAATCTGTCATACGTTATACGAAGAGGTTGACACAATTAGTACTTTGTTGACGGACATTAAATCAGAAAAGAAAACACGAAAAAAGCTTTTTTCCATTTTACTATTAAATTAAATTATTTTGTTTTATTTTTGCTTCCACTCAACACAAAATTTTAATTTTGATAGAGAGAAACAAAGATAAACAATTTATAGCTTTCAACGTACGTCAAAAGTTGCCCAACTTTCGTGCTTTGCGTTGACGGAGGCGTACTGGTTGTGACAACACTCATTAGAAACCCAGTATTTCAACTTTCTTGTACGTTAAAAAAATCGACGTATAACGTATGACGGATTCTATGTGCCCCGGCCTTTAGTGACAGGTCATGGAAACTTCGAATATCATCTAGCTAGGATTAAATCGAAGAAGAAGTTACTTGCAGACTGTGCCTGGTGGACATAGACACTGGCATAAGACCACTCGTAAAAGGTTGTTAAATGTGGATGCCATTGGGGAACTGAGCCTTGGACAAATACTAGCAATTACTAGATACTCCGTAATGAAAAAGAGGGCCGACAGTTACCAGTCGATAGTCTGAAATCACTAAAGTGATGAGTAAAGGATGGTGGTAGCAAAAAAGGAGCCATTATGGAAGCGGTCTGCTTCCATAATTATGAACAAACTAAGCAGCGAATAAAACGATAATTTTACTTGAAATAAATAAATATTTCTGTTAGGAAAGGCTTTAAAAACGTTCTAAACACATAAAAGGAGTATTGCAAACACTTTTCAGCTTGACTTCGTACATACACAAATATATCTTTTCACATCCACCGAATCTTTGATAAAATTTACAATCTATGAGAATGAGCATTAAAAAAAAAACATCCAACAAATAGAGGTTTAGAGTGTCGCTGAATAAATATTTGTTTGTCTTTTCCAATTACGCGCATCAGTAGAAAATGATAAAAAATAAAATCTCTTCTATGTTTAATATTCGTAAGACGATGGATGGTTGACGGTTGGTTGAATAGTCTTAAGCTGATATTAAGCCAAAAACCAAAGGCGCACTCACAGCCATAGTCATATGCCATGCAATATTCAACGTGTGTAGGTGTTGGTGTTAATGTGAGCAAACTAAATACTAGATACTCTTATTAATTGTACAAACAACGAATACTCAGAAAATATAGTAAAGAAGGTGACAGTTTTTTTTCCTTTTGAAAGTATCATTAGAAATGTTATCTTCTTAAGAAACACTAAACAAACAAATTTATGGAAATATGTAGAAATCACTCCCACTCACTCACTTTGTGTGCCAAAAGAGAAACAAACATTTCGAATATAATTTCGTTGTCCGAACGGATATTTTAGCAAATATAATTTTGAAAGGGGTGGGTTGGAAAAATATAATGTAAATGAGATTACTAAAAATTAATTTAAATTGTGATTCCACTTTGAACTACTAGAAACAGTTGCCACGATTGACTGATTGGTAGTTCGCGGTTTTATCAATCTGCAAGCAATCAAGCAGTTTCGCAGTGTTGCTTAAAAAAAGTAGTGAAGTTTCTCAGGGTGGATTACAACGCGTGCTTAAGGCAATCAGTCGCTTAAGGTCGCGCTGGTTCCTCATCCTTTTGGTGATTTATGTCTAGGGCTGCAACGATACGAGTACACAGAAGTAAATACGCGATACTTTTCTTTCGATGCCATTGATATTTTACCACCGAATACTAAGTAGTATCGTTCAAAAATGCTCGAATTATAATAACGTATAAATGCTTATACGAATATTTGACATGTTTCGCAGAGAAATCGTAAAATGGGCCTTAAATAAGCGTCTAATCAAAAAAAGGACAAAAATCTATTATCACCTATATTACAAAAAAATAAATTTTTTATATGAAAATCTTATTTTTACCGTATTCGTGATCTATTTTTTATATAAAAATCTTATTTTTGCCGTAAATTCTTAAATAAGCGTCTAAGCGAAAAAAGGACAAAAATCCACGATTACCTATATTTTTCCAAAAAAATCCTTTTTTTATATAAAAATCTTATTTTTGCTGTATCTTCTTAAATACGCATCTAATCGAAAAAATCTATTTTTTATATGAAAATCTTATTTTTGCTGAATCTTTTAAATAAGCGTATAATCGAAAATAGGACAAAAATCCGTGATCCCCTATATTTAAAAAAAAAATCTATTTTTTATATGAAAATCTTATTTTTGCTGTAAATTCTTAAATCAGCGTCTAATCGAAAAAAAGAAAAAAATCCATGATAACCTATATTTTTCAAAAAAAAAAAAAAATGTATTTTTTATATGAAAATCTTATTTTTGCTGTAAATTCTTAAATAAGCGTCTAAGCGAAAAAAGGACAAAAATCCATGATCACGTATATTTTTCCAAAAAAAAACCCCTTTTTTATATAAAAATCTTATTTTTGCTGTATCTTCTTAAATAAGCGTCTAATCGAAAAAATAAGCGTCATGGAAAAAAATCCATGATCACCTATATTTAAAAATAAAATCTATTTTTTATATGAAAATCTTATTTTTGCTGTATCTTTTAAATAAGCGTATAATCGAAAAAAGGACAAAAATCCGTGATCACCTATATTTAAAAAAAAAAAATGTATTTTTTATATGAAAATCTTATTTTTGCTGTAAATTCTTAAATAAACGTCTAAGCGAAAAAAGGACAAATTGGCCTAATCGAAATCATATGCGAGTTCCAGAAGGATAGAAAAAAAATTTATTTTTTATGACAAGTTACCCTGGAATTCACTATATTTCATGCTAAAAGCTACCACTGCTAATCCTGCTAATAGTGAGGGCCCATTAACTCGAAATTTCAAAACAATTAGTCCATATGTTTAAGCCGTTCAGTTTTGTCTCGAGGCCAAAATTATATAACTTCAATATAGATTATACCAATTATAACTTATCGTAGATCGAACCAAATTATTGTGAATTCAGGAAAGTATAAGATATATCCATATGCTTGTGCGAGGGCTATACAAAAAAAATATTAAGAAGTACTCTATATTTGTAACTAGTGGATCTAAAGTAAAAGTCTCCAACGAATCGAATTTTGACTTTACCACAAACACATAGCAATTGTCCATAACCAGGGGTCAACCCCTAATTCATAAGCAGATGAGGTGTCCAATCCTTTTTATCAACTCACTACCCACTAACTGTAATAGACACATTCGAAACCATGTAAGTATTTACTGCTTCTTCTTTTGGCTTTAATCGACCAATGCGAGTAAGTATCGATCATTTTCTTTCCTTGGGACCTATACTGAAACGAGTAAAAATATAGATGCCTTAAACGGCTGCATGAATAAGCCATTAAATTACATTTTTCCATCAGGCAAACTTATTTGTAATTAAAAGCCTTTTATTGGTGAAGCACTAAAAAAACTCAAATAATCGTAAATTATAAATTTTAAATCGAATGTCGTATATTTGTGGTGGAGCACCATAAAAAACTCACATTGTTAAAAAGAAGCTTACTATGGAAATTCTGATAGAATATACGAAGGTGCTAATTGCAGATCCTGGAGGAGGCGTAAAAATGTTGATATTAAATTATCGTATTAATTTAGGAATTCTGATTTCAAATACAAAAGCATAGGTCTTCTGGAGGAGGCGAATACTGAATTTAAATTTTTTAAATTAAATACTTAAATTATTATATATTTTGCGTGACGTTCACCCTGGAAATATAAGCCTTTTCGATTTGACCACTTTTTCATATATATTTAAAAGAACAACCACAAAGAAAAATAAAATTTGCAAAAATTATAATCTTTTAACGAGTGATTTTTTAAGAGCTTGAGAACTTTTTTTTTTTTTAAAAACGCATAAAATTTGCAAAATCTCATCGGTTCTTTATTTGAAACGTTAGATTGGTCCATGACATTTACTTTTTGAAGATAATTTCATTTAAATGTTGACCGCGGCTGCGTCTTAGGTGGTCCATTCGGAAAGTCCAATTTTGGGCAACTTTTTCGAGCATTTCGGCCGGAATAGCCCGAATTTCTTCGGAAATGTTGTCTTCCAAAGCTGGAATAGTTGCTGGCTTATTTCTGTAGACTTTAGACTTGACGTAGCCCCACAAAAAATAGTCTAAAAGCGTCAAATCGCATGATCTTGGTGGCCAACTTACCGGTCCATTTCTTGAGATGAATTGTTCTCCGAAGTTTTCCCTCAAAATGGCCATAGAATCGCGAGCTGTGTGGCATGTAGCGCCATCTTGTTGAAACCACATGTCAACCAAGTTCAGTTGTTCCATTTTTGGCAACAAAAAGTTCGTTAGCATCGAACGATAGCGATCGCCATTCACCGTAACGTTGCGTCCAACAGCATCTTTGAAAAAATACGGTCCAATGATTCCACCAGCGTACAAACCACACCAAACAGTGCATTTTTCGGGATGCATGGGCAGTTCTTGAACGGCTTCTGGTTGCTCTTCACTCCAAATGCGGCAATTTTGCTTATTTACGTAGCCATTCAACCAGAAATGAGCCTCATCGCTGAACAAAATTTGTCACATTTGAACATTTCGAACCGAACACCGATTTTGGTAATAAAATTCAATGATTTGCAAGCGTTGCTCGTTAGTAAGTCTATTCATGATGAAATGTCAAAGCATACTGAGCATCTTTCTCTTTGGCACCATGTCTGAAATCTCACGTAATCTGTCAAATACTAATGCATGAAAATCCTAACCTCAAAAAAATCACCCATTATTTAAAACTAGCTGTGCCCGCCACTTCGTCAGTTTCCATAAAATATATTGTTCGATTTTGCTTTGAAAGCAATTTACACCAAACGCCTTACTTTTTTAATGCTTCAGTTATGGTTTATGTATTTACTTTATACAAAGGGTCTCTCCCTACAAAAATATCCCGCTTAATATAAAAGGCGCCTTAAAGTATGCATACGATTTCATTAATGTGACTGCTGCGGCTGACTAGGTGAAATTGTACACTAGGGATGAGCAAGTGAAAACATATGTATATCCAAATATTTTGCATCGATGTTTCTAAATAGTTCTTAACAGAAAAAAATATTCCGGTCAACCTACCCTTAGGTCCTGAGCGTGGACACATAATATATAAACACAAAACTGCCTTTATGGTCGTTCTTCAGGCGAAAAATGATGCCACAACCCGCAGATTAATATCCTAGCGACTACCAATCAGTCTATAGAGTCCATATATTCATTATATACTGATACGGTACAGCCTTCCCCCAGGGTCATTTTATATTCTTTTTGACTTCTAAGGCTCTCTCTTTGACTTCTTGGCATGAAGCCAATGCTTCCGGGGTATATGGGGTTCCTGGAAACCGAATCTGGAAGAACAGGTCATTCAAGGACCGACCAGCGCCCAAACGGGGAACCACGGGAATTGATAGCCCCACGCAGATTCCCTCAAAATCTCTGTGACCAGTTATTGTTAAGGCCCTTCGTGGAGTAAAGCGGTGGCTTGCAGGACGGGCGCTATTTTCACTATTCATCAGGGACACTAATAGCTTGTCAGGAGTTTGGGTTTAGATAGTCTCCAACTTCTTAACAAAGGGTATAAACATTGACCCTGTCAGCCATGTTTTCATATTGTTACTTGTTGTGTCGCTATGAGCAACAAGGTCATTGATAGATAGACACTTTTAAACCCCTTCAGATTAGAGCAACACCCCAGGCACTAACGTAAATGCGTATCAGACATATTTTTTTTTCACCAACGCCTAGGGGATGACCCCTACTTACGCAGTGCATTGTGCCGGAACTAGGAAATTAGGTTGTGGGAAGGAGATATTAGGGAGTAGTGTCTGTGAACGTTCTACTTGAACTTTTTAACATTGAAAATTACGGGAAAGACTTCTGCAGGGAGTTTAATCTACACACGAACTCCTCAGTCAAACAACGAATTCTCCCTGTAATGTGTAGTGCGGTTAACTGGCCAATCGATGACGAATGGATGGGCTCTTAACGAAAAGTATGTTAAACGATATGTTGATATTCCGATATATCGTTATTTTTTTTACCTAAATACATATATAGATACTTTGTTGTAAAAGTAACAATAATTTTTTTTGCCACAGCAAAGTGATTAATGATTATTTATAATTTAATGTCCTTCGCACTTTTCTTTGATTTTTGTATTTCTTCCACAAATTATTTTTAATTCCTTGTATTTTTTTCTGACACTTGAGCACTAATGCAAAGAAAACAAAGAGAAAAATAAAGCAGTCCTTAATGATTTTTTTAATTCCTAAAAATGACTTCTGCATTTTTCTTTTTCGTGTCTGGCAATCTGACACATTCATAAACCGATTTGGTGCAGACAGTTGTAAATGTTATTAAAATTGCATTACGGTGACTTTTAGCCTACTGTAAAATATGACAAAAACAAAAAAAAAACACACACACACATGCATACATACATTCATAAAAATGGAACCTCATGGTCGTTTTAAGCCGGTGCATTTTTAAAACAGAAGCCACTATTTTTTATCCAGGCAATTCAGTAGACAGCAATGCAGACAGTCAGACAAACAAACAAACATACAGACAGACTGACACACAAACATTTAGTTACTCGTAGTAATTTTCAATTCAATTTAAGAAAATCATCTTAAGTAATAAAAAATGTTGATGGGATGGGTGTATGGGGTTGGTTTGTAAATCGCTTTAGGCTGCCACTGTTCTACGCTTAATGTGATTTCAACTGCCTGTTGGTTGCCGTTGATTATGACGACGACAATGATGACGACGACAACGACGACGATGATGATAATGGCTATGTTGTTGTTAATGCAGTTGAGGAGTTATTGTTATTTACGATGTTCGATCATAATAACGATTGTATATTGGTATTCCTTTTATGAAATGGAATGAAATAATGTGACCAACAATATAATTACATTAAAAAAAATACTGAAAGACACGCTTTAGTAATCCAGTTTATTTAAAGTTAAATACTAATATTAATTTCTTTGTTAACAATATTGTAATGAAGTGCTTGACAAAATAACTTTATGTGACACAAGCTGTCGAAAGGGTCCTTATCTTCCCAGGGGTCGCAATTGAGTTTTCTATGTTTTTCCATAAACTACAAAATTCTGGACAGAACGCAAGAAAAATCGAACAAAAATCTAAGAAACTGACGAAGTTGTGTCGTTTTGAAGTTTATAGTCCAAAAGTATAGTTTTGAGTTAATAGAGGTTAAAGTTTTCTGTTGTTAAAACTGCCTAATTAAATATGTGGAATATGAAATAAAATCTATTTTGTAGTTGATCTCAAGATATCTAAAACATAAAATTTTGTTTTGTCACGTAATGAAAATTTTACCCTGGCAAAATTAGATCCCTTTCGTCAGCTTGCGTCACGTAGAATGTAATAAGGCTAGTGGTATCGCAGTCTCAGTGATAAAGGTTAAGGTTACTGTTTGCGTCCACAGTTAGTATGAGTATACTTGGGCGGGGCATTCACGCATAATGAGCCCGACCATCTCAGTTTTTTCAAGGCACTGTTTGCATTTCTTTTCTTCGATTTTGACCAGATACTAACACACTGTGTAATTTTTTAAGTCATGGCAAAATAACCATATACGGACACCATTACGTCATAAAATACCAAAAAAAAAGACCTCTGTCTCCCAGTTTTTCCCAAAGTCCTCCAGGTTTTTTTTTATGGGCCCTCAAAGATGTGGGGCCTCGATGTCATTTTTGCAAAAAAAATTATCATTTACTCAAGCTCAAGGTGTTAAGAATCATTCCCAGGAAGTTCATATGTTCTAAAAAGTTGTTTATTGAGATCTTAGGTTCATTTTTGTAGTTGATTGTTTCCTTGATTTTTGAACGGTTTGCTACCTATTGACCTGAACAGGGGAAAAAAGGTAAAAAAAAATTGAATTTTTTAAAGTTTTTTGACCTTGAAGATGAAGTTTTTTTTGATTTTATATATTAATAATTTTTGTTCTTTATGACAAGAGCTACAACTTTGCCTCAGAGAGTATATCAAAATTTCAAACGGTTTGCAAAATATGAGCTTGAGTAAATGATCATTTTTTTGCAAAAATGACATCGAGGCCCCACATCTTTGACGGCCCTTAAAAAAAAACCTGGAGGACTTTGGGCAAAACTGGGAGACAGGGGTCTTTTTTTTTGGTCTTTTATCACGTAGTGGTGTCCGTATATGGTTTTTTTCCGTGTTGCACTGTGTAATTGAAGTTTCTGTGATCTGTCACTGCCGCTGTTATCGAGCTTAAGATACCCCGATTATATCCAAGCACCTTTCTGGCCTTCCTGCCGAGTGGTTCTTTGAGCACCATTTGAACCTGTCTACATGCGATAGCCACACCTCTTCACCTTTAAATGGTCCAATCATTTTAGGACCGTCGTTCGCATGCCATGCCCCAGTACAACTCAAGCTACTGGTCTACAAAAAATTCCCCTTTTTGATAAAGGGTTACCCATTTTGCGGTTTCAAAAGTAAACGTAAATAAAACACATATAAAATATTTTTTTCATGATATTTCTTTTTTATCATGATATTTCTTTTTTATTATATATATTTCTTTTTTATTATAACTAATGGTGACAAATCGCATGATCTTGGTAGCCAGTTGATATCGCCACGACGAGAAATTACGCGGCCAGGAAATGTCTCTTGCAATAAAGCCATATTCGCTCAAGTTGTGTGGCATGTGGCACCGTCTTGGTGAAACCACATATTCTCCAAGTCGTATTCTTCAATAGCAGGCACAAATCTGCCGTAAGACAGTCCTAATTCCTGAGAACGACGAGGAATCGACACATTCGGGTCTTCGGCAACACTTTCACTTACAGTAGCGATGTTTTCAGCGGAACGATGATGCACAATCCTTACAATATCTGTAACCGCTCCAGTCTATTTAAATTTCTTCACAATTTTACCATAATCTCCTCTTAAAGCACGATATGTGGCTGTGCCAGAATCACCATTTTTGTAGTAGGTTTTAATAATTTTTATGCGTTGTGTGATAGTTAAGCGATCCATTTTCGTCAATGTCAGCCTTTCAACTGAAAAGAAAAAAATTGGTTTAACAACTTAGTTTGGCAGATATCGAATTCCAGCCCTATACTTTTGCAACCACGAAATGGATAACCCGTTAGTTCGACTGATGCTTTATTTTCAGCTGTACCTATATGTTTGTTTACCTAAATAGACGCTGCCTAAATCATTTTTCGGGACACTTCTGTATTCTGTAATTTAGGACCATATTCAAGCACCAGGTTTGGATCACACGTTCAATTGCCCTATTCGTTTCATACCGAACTGGTTATAGGTTACCTATATCAGGTTTAACAGGTCCCTCAGACGCAGATTATACAAGTTAAGTTCACCTGATGCTTCTGTACAGTCGATAAGAGAACCATAAGTAAGAATGCTAGTTTCTCCAAACAATCCTCAAGCCTTTTGCAATGACGCCTGATGCAGCCTGTTGACTTATTGTCTTATTCACAAACATTTCGTCCACATTCGAATCATCCTAACTCCTTTACTAGGTCCAAAATACTATTATGCGTATGTTCGGACCAAAGCATCGTATTTTATAAGCAGAGATGACATAGTGGTAATAAATAAGTCCAAAGGCATTAATTCCAACATCGCTGCAGTTGCCAGGGTACCGTGCACATTGCACCACATATACCGAAATAGGCAACCCTTTCAACCCCATCCAACTTAGTTGTGACAGGTTTTGGCCACCAAACCACAGATGCACAAGTTAATATCGGTCTCACCACCATTGCATAGATCAAATATGCTGCCTTTGGCGAGATTTCCCACTTACGATCATAATTTCATTTACAACGATGCAAGGTCCCTTTTTTCCACTGGACTTACTTTAGAGATTAACCGTTCCGCCCTTTGAATTTATTTAATATCTGCATCGTTCGGTAAAAAAAAAGTAAAAAAACCTTATGCACCGCATAACATATGTTAGTCTATATTATTACTAGTGTCCGACTGATATCTAAAATTTAAACATCTGAGTCCAAGTTCCTCAATCCTTCAGCGTATGTTGTTATATCGCGAATTAGGGTACTTTTTTAAAAGATTAGTTTTTTAAGCTAATTATTTAAAGATCATACTCTGTCGTCGACGAACAGGCACAATGTTATGCCCTAACTGAATATACTGTCAGTAGTTCGACTTATAGCCTCTCGTAGTGGCGGCCGGCAACAGCCTCCAAGTTGGGTATATTCTCTGCCAAGAGGCTTGCGAGAGTCCGGATACCAGTCGATCTTCAGTTTTAATACAGACTTACTTGAGCTCTGTGCGTGTGGGCACCTTTTCTCCATTAGACGTAAGAATTTCTAAGAATTCTAATTTTGATAAAATCAAATAATATCGTGAGAATCCGACAGGAATCCTTGCAATAGGTGGAAAGTTTAGTCTTTGAAGGAATTGCGTTTTTTTTGTTGGGCGGAAAAGATGTATAAGAACAGGAGGACGGATTAATTTCTAAAGGTACACCTGAGGCAATAGTCGCTCGACAGGATTTCCAGAAAGTTGCTTGTAAATATATAATCAAGTATCTGGCCAAAGTGAAGACAAAAAAAGACGATACTTGCAGACTGTGCCTGGAAGGAGCGGAGACGGTAGCGCACATTGTATGTATATATCCGCAACTGCTTCGATTTCAATTAGGGGGGGAGATACATATTAAAAAATGTGGACGCCTTGGAGGGATATTAGACTTACCCAAATGCTAGCAATTAAAACAGATTTTGTGCTGAGAAAGAAGTTTGACATTTCAAGTCGTCACTACAGTCGATAGTAAACGGTAGTAAGAGCGCAACACTCAATGAAAATAAGGTAGTCGTAAATTGGCAATCGTGTACAGTAATGATTAAGAAACTAAGAGGTTTGTAAGGGATCCATATACATAGTAGTCTGTTGCTGCTGTACTATTTAACTGGGAACTCAAGTATGAATTTAGTATTAGTCTTTGGTCCATAACATACTTGTTAATGACTTCTTCAAATGTTTCAATATAATTACAAATTATATTCTAACTTAATTTATCGAGCATAGCAACAAAGATTCAGAGTCCTTGTCGGGATTCAAACTCTCAACCCCCAGCCTGACATACCAGCATACTATCGACTAGTCCGGTAGACTAGGCACCCAAATAATAATTACATTAAAAAAAAAAAATTTAAATAGATGGTCGCATTATCTTTTACCTTTCGTTGCCTTTGAACGTTTGTGGTCGCAGGCTGCATTCATTGTTGCAGGCAGTGTTTGATTTTGTTGTTGTTGATGATGTTACTGATGTTCACTCAAAATTCTTCTCGGCTGACTTCATGGTGGTCAAGTGATATGTTAAATCAACAAAAGCTACTGTCTTAATGCTATTTGTTATTTTTTTTCATATTGGCGAATATACTACTCGTCGTATGTACGAGTTTATAAAATATATGTAGATAAAAACGGCAGCAAATATTATTACTGTCTGATTGACTGAACGAACGACTGCTACACCCCAGGCAGTATTTTGTTTATGTTCCTGAAATTTGTTATCATGTGCCTGACTGCATGCCTGCCTGCAAAGACAACCAAGATGTTCGCGGTAAAAAAATGGAAAATTTATTAAAATAGGTAACCACAAATATTTAATAGAGATTTTTTTCTTAATGATCATTGCAGCTCATCGATCAGACAAATATTTTTCTATTGCAAAAAACAGAATGTAAACAATCAATATATTTGTAAGTCAACAGCAAAGAAATTAACATTATTTGCACTGCGACTATAGAAGAGGCGATCCGCCAATGAGTTGTAGCAGTACGAGTACATGCTGTTTGTTACACAGTATTAGCAAGTTTTCGCTGCAAATATTATATGATCTTTATCAATAGTTTAAATGTATGGGCATGTGTGTGTGTGTGTGTGTCTCTATGGTGAGAATTAAATTGTTGTACCGGCTTTTTCTTGTATGTACATATGTTGGGAGCAGGAAAGAAAAAAGATCAAAGCAAGCGCCAGATAAACACAAACAAATAAAAAATTAAAATTATTATAAACTGTTATGGCATGTCAGAAAACAATTCAACATCGATCACACCGATCGTAGTGTTTCAAATTGTTGCGTTTATATAAATATTTAGGTATTTTTTGACGTCTTAAGACTTAATGAAGGTCTGACTTCATAACCAAGTTTAAGCTTTCAGTTACCTACGGAATCGTTTACTATCACTTGACTTGGTAGGTAGGCAATTGATCACTGCAAAGTATAAGTTGTAGAACTCGTGGTTCTCCCCGAACGTCCATAATTACAATATATCTATACGAGTATATTTTGCTTTCATATTATTTGTTGTATCTTCAAAATATATGAACTAACAATAAGTGCTCAGATTTTAGGACTAAAAATAAATCTAAAAACATAAAAATATATACACTTAAGGCAGCTAGTGCTAGACAAAATCGGTAGGATGACACGATTGTTGTTATCATTTATTGGTCACCTCTCTGATGTTCGGCCAAGAGAAGCAATATTCCTCCTTCTTAGTCGAACGTAACCACGATCATTTAGGATGTTGCGGGCCATGTAGTATGTTTATTTATTACTGCCCTAACTAGTGGCACGGTGAGATTTTTGTGGATGTTCAAGTTTTTACCAGGATCCGGCTGTAATTATTAGTAAAATATTGTTTTGGTGCCTTTGAATTTTTCTAAATTTGAAGCTGAGGCAGTACCCTATAACTGAGGGCCATAACACCATATTCGGTTTAAGAACTAAATTATAAAGTAGAAGTTTGCAATCCAAGAATAGAGTTCAGTTTCTACCAATGAGCCAATTTATTTGCACTGCACTTAACTTTATTTGGCTTAGTTTTGCTTCAATATGACTTTTCCAGGTTAAGCGTCTATCGAGATGTATGCTGAGGTAGTTGACCTCTGAGTGTTGAGGTTATTTATTCGAATAAGATGGCATGAGTCTCTACGCAAAGTGAAGGTTATTTAACTACATTTCTGTTCGTTGATTTTTATTGAAATATATGGTCTTGTAAGTATTGAGATGCTACTTGGTGCTCCTGATGCTTCCTTTCATGAATGCTTAGAAAAACAGTTCGTTTAAAAAGGGTGGTTAAATTTTAAGGGCCGATGTTGAATGTGAAACACACCTAAACGTCAAATTTTTTTCTGCATTTAATTTGTCATTTCTCGATTTCAGACAAACTCAATTTGAACCATGGAAAGATACACAATCGAGCAACACTTTCTAAATCAAAACTTCACTTTCAACATTAAAAATAAAATAATTATTCTCTTAGCTACATGAGGCAGCTCTAAGAGCCTTCACAACTTATTTATATTAAAAACTTATTTGTAGTTATAGTTGCTGACGAACTTGCAAGATTTAACTTAACTTTACCTAACCTGCCATTGCCATTCTATGTGAACTCTTCCTTTTTCAGTCTACAGCTGTTCCACACCTGTAGAGGTAACTCTATTATTATCTTCTGACAATAGGTCGAAGAAGCGTATTCATTTGCTTAGTTGACCTCTTCATTTAGGCTGTTGATAAAGGCATCGATATCTTGCGGATTTCTAAGCGGTAAATATTCTGTGCAGTGAGTGCTGCAATATCTACACATATAATAACACAGTAACTCATTTCCTGTCTGTCATTCTGTCTGTGTTCGCATCGTGTAAATACTACTGGATAGTTTTTAACAAAATTTTGTCAGGAGGTACGTAACTATCCCGATCCCAATATAGAATACTGAATAGATGGATTTTAACAAAATTTTGTCAGGAGGTACCTAAAGATCCCGATCCCAATATAGAATACTTTTTTTTTCGGAAAAATATCCAAGAGAAAGTGGAGAAAAAGCTGTAAAAGTACGCCGATTTTTTATACTGATTTAAAGGTACTGCATACTTTAAGGCATCTTTAATTTTTGAATTGCAACAGATGGCGCTGTTTTAAGATAATGTTCTATATGTACAGAACTTTAAAATAATTTTTAGAATTTTATATAAATTTTATCCAGGGTACCTTTATATAAAGTAAATACGTAAGAGTCTTAAAATCTGGTGTGGAATACTTTTAAAGCAAAATCGAACAAAATATTGTCAGGTCGCAGACAACTTGTGTGGGCACAGCTAGTTTTTTATATTTCAACCAATTTAACCGTATTGAAGTAAATAAATCTCTAGTTGAAACATCTTGTGGACCGCAAATGGTGATAACGGTGGGATGGTGATCTGAAGAAAGCTCCAGTGATGGTTCTACCTCATTGAATTCTGGGGATATGCCATTTGACACGCCGACTTCAATGACATCTGGAATTTTCTGCCGGTCGGTAGGCCAATAAGTTGGCTGTCCACTTGAAATAAAATTTTGTCGCATTTCGGAAATGGAATTATACAAATTACGTCCCCTGGGACTTTTAAGTCTTGAGCTTAACGTTTGAGACTATAACGTCTCAAGCTGCTAAGAAACGGTGACAAAGTGATTTATAAAAATTATTATATGACATAAAAAATTATTATATTATTATATAGCTATTGAAAACTTCGGAGGGTAATATAACGAGGAGATCACTAGGTCCTGCGACATATTAAAGCGCGACAAAACAGTCATGACTGCGCCCCTACAACCTTATATCACCGGCATAAGGCAAAATTTAGTAATTTTTAGCATTATTGCCTGCTGAAGGGAACTGTGATATACTCGTTCGTCCTTTTTTTTAGAATTTTAAACCGTTTATATTAATTTAATGTGTATTTTATGGTTGTCAGATTTAGTAACTCTTTCTTTAATTTTCGTTAAAAAAAAACGTAATTTATAAACGCAGCTTGCTCGACAATAGTGCAGTAACAGTATCAGCTAAAGGGAGCAGCAGTCTTGAATGGAACGATACTGCCGTGAAAATAAAAAACTCACTGAATTATCAAACCGCCCTCGTAATAACCGATGATTATTTTTTTTTTTAATTCAATTTTAGTAGAAGTTTACGAGTTTGACTGCTTTCAAATTCAATGAAGCAGCTAACATTTTGCATTTGTGTAGCGGTAATGATTTACAATTAACTACACGAGAAATTAAAAAAAAATATATAAGAAGTTCTCAGATTCTAACTTTAAATAAATAAACCGGCTTTATTGAGTGAATTCTTGGGACACCCACCCCCTATTAATTCTCGTTGTAGTCAAATGTAAAAATGTGTTTTTCAAAAGTTGCTCTTGTTTTACAAATTTTTCATATTGATTTTTCTTTCAACTGCGGTAGGTCTTACCATTTTAACAATATACTACTAATATTGATTGTTATTCTTCTGCTAAAAGTATTCATTATATGAAGAAAAAAGATATTTTAAATTAAAAGTTCTTTGTATTTTTTGAGACACCTTATAAATGGTTTGTACAAAAGTGTGCCTGTATGTTGAAGTGAATTATTGGTGGAGGATGACTGGTTCAATGTATGTCTGTGTATGTCTGTCTGTCTTACTGTATCTTTTCATTATGTCGCCGTTGAGTGAAAAGCAAAACCTCTTAAATTCCCATTCAGCTTTGACAGTTTGAAATATGTTAACGCTGTGATGTATTCATCGGATTGCATTGTTGTCAAGCTGTCTGAGGTGTCGTTTGTCATTGGCAAGGTTCTTTTATTTTCTTCATCTCTACTTTATTATCTTCATTTATTTATTATTAACATCACTATTATACTCGTATGTTACTTTCTTTTTGTCTCTTCTCTTTTTTTTTGTTTTCTTTTTCAATACCTTTGTGTAAAGTGTCTGTCTGTCTGTTGTTACAATCATGCTTCATTTATCGCCCCAGTCATGGTTTATAATCTTTTATATCGTTGGTTATAATGCGTGGGATATCTCTCTAACACACACGTTGTAAAAAAATCTTATCTTACGACTTACATCTTCAATTATTTATCTACGATATTATGATAAATATTGTATCTTTTTTTCCTCTTCAATAAATATTTAAAGATTATTGAAGATAAAATCAAAACCTGAGTATTAATATCAATGTGTCACATGTCTTCCTTTATTCTTGTGGAGTGAGAGCGGTATAGCTACCGTTTAAGATTTTTTATGACTTTTTGAAAAACAAAAGTCTTTAAATTTTACATAAAAAATATTCTTTTTTTTGACCAAAACTTTCCGAATATCTTTCCGAATTGCCGAGTATCTCTCTAACTATGTATGTACCAAGGCGAATTCATAACAGGTGGAGTTGATGGCCCAGCTGGTTAATTTATTGCTCTCGTTTTTTTGCTAATGTCTTGTCAAAAATACATTGTTTCATATCTGCTAATCTAATGTCAAAGTTGTTGTTTTGTTGTAGTTGTTGCTCTACTGTTCACACCTGGTATGAATTCGCCTTGGTATGTACTAAGCAGATTGAAAAAATACTTTAGTAAGTCTTGAAGACAATTTTAATGCAGATTTTAGGATTTTTTTAAGAGACCGTTTTCACTAGCAGTCAATTTGAAAAAAAATAAACATAACTCCGGCAGAGCGTCTTACAAATTAATTTGTGCTTGATGTTAAATGTGGCGAATACGTTTTTATGTCATTTTCTATTTGAACATAATTTTCTATTTTCCAATAATGTTGTTTAAATGCTTATTGCGCAGCAGATAAAAGTAGTATGGTTGAGCAACAGATGGCGGTGTTTGAAAATAAAACTGTGAAACTAAAAAATAAGAACAACGTTGTCATGTTATAAAACAGCTTTTATAACAAACTAGCTATCCCCGGTGCGCTTCGCTACACCCATCCACAAAAAATAAAAAATAAAACACTTGGAAGAAAGGTATGTCCAACCTTTAACGTGAAAACGCACGCTATTCTCACGTCAAAACATCTAACCTGTTTTTTGCTAGACTATACGTATTAACACGATAACAATTTTTCACTTTGCAGAGGAGGTATCACGCCCTCCATTCAAATTCAGTGTTTTTTAATTTGTATGGGGGTACCACGCTCACTGTCTCAATTCGGCCTATGTTTTTCTATAGTATACGCGTGGGTATAGGGTTTACTTGTACTCACTTTGAAGACCATACCTATTATAGTTCTCTATGTACACAATAATAATTTTTCACTTTGTATGGGAGGTACCACGTCCACTGTCCCAATTCATTCTGTATTTTGGCAGACTATTTGAAAATAAAACTGTGAAACTAAAAAATAAGAACAACGTTGTCATGTTATAAAACAGCTTTTATAACAAACTAGCTATCCCCGGTGCGCTTCGCTACACCCATCCACAAAAAATAAAAAATAAAACACTTGGAAGAAAGGTATGTCCAACCTTTAACGTGAAAACGCACGCTATTCTCACGTCAAAACATCTAACCTGTTTTTTGCTAGACTATACGTATTAACACGATAACAATTTTTCACTTTGCAGAGGAGGTATCACGCCCTCCATTCAAATTCAGTGTTTTTTAATTTGTATGGGGGTACCACGCTCACTGTCTCAATTCGGCCTATGTTTTTCTATAGTATACGCGTGGGTATAGGGTTTACTTGTACTCACTTTGAAGACCATACCTATTATAGTTCTCTATGTACACAATAATAATTTTTCACTTTGTATGGGAGGTACCACGTCCACTGTCCCAATTCATTCTGTATTTTGGCAGACTATGCGCATTAGCACAAAGGTTTCTCTTGCAAAGTTTCAAGGCGCTATCTATTGTAGTTCGCCAGCAACACGATAATAATTTGTCACTTTGTATGGGAGGTAGTTCTCTAGATACAGGATAATAATTTTTCACTTTGTATGGGAGGTACCACTCCCGCTATTCCAATCCAGTCTGTGTTTAGCTAAACTATGTACGTTAATATGGCGGTTATTGGAGCGAAATTCCAAGGCGCTAGCTAGTGCAGTTCTCTAAATACAGGATAATAATTTTGCACTTTGTATGGGAGGTACCACGCCCGCTACTCCAATCCAGTCTGTGTGTAGCTAAACTATGTACCTTAATATGGCGGTTATTGGAGCAAAATTCCAAGGCGCTAGCTAGTGCAGTTCTCTAAATACAGGATAATAATATTTCACTTTGTATGGGTGGTACCACGCCCGCTACTCCAATCCAGTCTGTGTTTAGCTAGACTATGTACGTTAACATGGCGGTTATTGGAGCAAAATTCCAAGGCGCTAGCTAGTGCAGTTCTCTAAATACAGGATAATAATATTTCATTTTGTATGGGAGGTACCACTCCCGCTACTCCAATCCAGTCTGTGTTTAGCTAGACTATGTACGTTAATATGATGGTTATTTGTGCAAAATTCCAAGGCGCTACCTAGTGCAGTTCTCTAGATACAGGATAATAATTTTTCACTTTGTATTGGGGGTACCACTCCCGCTACTCCAATCCATTCTGTGTTTAGCTAAACTATGTACGTTAATAATAATATTGGAGCAAAATTCAAAGGCGCTAGCTAGTCCAGTTCTCTAGATACAGGATAATAATTTTTCTCTTTGTATGGGAGGTACCACTCCCGCTATTCCAATCCAGTCCATCTTTCTCTAAACTATGTACGTTAATATAGAGGTTACTGGTGCAAAATTTCAAGGTGCTACCTATTACTGTTACCAAGAAACACGATGATAAATATTTACTTTGTATGGGAGATGCCACGCCCACGTCGTATATCAAAAAATAAGTACCCTATTTTACCATCCGTGTAACTAGTAACAAACTGTGAAAGATCGGTTCATTAGTGTAGGCAGCTATAGCTTTCCGACAAACAAACAAAGAAACATACAAACAAACACATTTTGTGCTTTATATATGTATGTATATATGTAGATAGATAGATGTTTTAACAGCCATGTTAAGACGTGGAAAAAACATTAACATGGGCAGTCTTAAACTTAAACTTCCGTCTACATTAGTCATTAACATGTCTTAACAAAAGTCAAACTTCATATAAAAAACAGTATTAATAATAATATTTTTTTGTATGAAGTTTGACTTTTGTTGACATGTTAATGACTAAGACTCGAATAAGGTTTCTTTGATATGGCTATTACCTCCGTCTACATTAAACATAAAATGATAACCATTAACATAACATAATGAACCGTATCCCCGTCTCAATTAGTCATTAACATGTCAAATTTATCGGTTTTTGTTAAAAATTCGATTAAGCGGAAAAGTTTGTTTTTTTGTGGTGAAAACGTGATTTTTTGGTAAAATTTCGAGATTTCACATGTTACACTCGCATTGTTCAATATTTGTTGTTATTATTGTGGTAACAGCTCTGCTGTCGAAAGTTTTTCCCTGAGAAAAGACTTTCGGTTGGTTCAGCTGTTGCTGAGTTGACAATCTTGGGCCGAGTAAGACACAGGAAGGTTGAATATTTGCAGTTCTTTTTGTTAATTTTAATTTTTTAGTGAAACTGTAAGAATTTTGTTGCGCTAGCTATTTGTTGTGACTTTTAATGAAATCACAATTTTTTAATAATCCTTCGATTAGTAATTAAGTTAAGTTAAGTTTTTCTTAGTGTTGTTTCGGGTTTTGGTAAAATTTCGATATTTTTATTAAAATTGTGATTTTAGGAAATTCCGGTATTTGTTGAACATTCGAGTATGTAGTTGGTGTTTAAAATTTTTTAGGGTTTAGTTTTTTTGAAAAATGAAAATTTATAGGTGAAATATAATGTTACGTAAAATTCTGCATACAAATTCTACAAATCTTTACCCCCCAGTCTACATTAGACATAAAATGATAAACATTAACACTAACATCATGTTAGTATTAAATGTAGACTGCCCATGTTAATGTTATTTCCAAGTTTTAACATGGTTGTTAAAACATTTGTTATAAAAAGTCTTTTATAACATGACAATAACGTTGTTGTTGTATTTTAGGTTGACAGTAGTATTTGCGAACAGCGCCATCTGTTGCGTAATGGCATTCAAACAACATTGTTGGAAAACAGAAAATTATGTTTAAACAGAAAATGACATAAACACGCATTCGTCACCTATAACAACATGCACAAATTAATTCCGTTGCTCTGCCGGCGTCTTGTTTATGTTTTGTTCAATTTGATGTCTAGTGAAGACGGCCTCTTAAAACTTATTGAAATTGTCAGCGTGCCATTTTATTTTTTTAACACAAGGCTTTTTACAAGGTATATATATCTTACTAGGTAGTGGCGTCCCTACAACAAATACAACAATACATGAACAACATGGCATTTTGTAGTAGAAGAAAATTGAGAAGGCGTGTATGTGTTTTGTTGCTTTCTTACTTCTACACTATAAAATTTCTAAACACATACAACTTTCGACATGTCGAACTACTAAATCAGCTGGGCGGACGACACTACCTAGTAAGATAAATACACCTTGGTTTTTTATTTTTAATTAAAATTTTTATAATTAATAAAATATAATTATAAATTTATTATGAACACAAAGTAAAATCAAATATCGTTAGGTGGCACGGAATTTTTCACACAGCAAAAAAACTTCAAACATCAGCAAATATCATGTGTTACGTTCTGTTTAAGTTACGTTCGGCTAACCCTGCCAGTGCTGGAAATTTCCACACAATGTGCGCTACCGTCTGTTTCAATTTGCAAGTATCGTCTTCTTATATTTTTATTTTGTCCCTGTCATACTTAAAGTTATCATGACATTTCACTAGCATAGATATTTAGCTTAACGTACCCCATACCACGCCTATTATATCCACGTAACTTTCTGCGAGGAGCTCTTTAAGCACCATCGAGGCTGTTTTCCCTCCACCTCTTCAGGTTTAAAGTATCCACCCATTATAGAACCTTTCTCATGTCATTTTAATTGTCTGATAAACAGAAATTCAGAACAAATACCGTTTTTAGGGTTTCCTGCCCAAAAGCTAAAAACGTAACCTTATTGTTTTCGCTACAACGAATATCCGTCTGGCCGTCTGTCAGCGCCTTCTATCTGTGCAACCGTGAAAGGTAGACTCTTGAAAGTTTCATACTAAATCTTATAGGGTGTACCCAAAGTGACGTCTCATTTGCGTTTATGTCTTTATTTCTTGAACTGTAGGAGGCAGAAACTTAAAATTTACACACAGTAATTAAAACTATGTTCGCTATATAAACAAGTATAAAAAAATAAACCCATAAATTAAAGGGTTTTCCGACAGTGACGCGATTTGCATGTATATGGCCTAATTTTTTCAACCATTATAGGTAGACACTTGAAATTTTCACAGAAGGTGTATACTATGATTACATTAACAAATAATAAAAATTAAAGGGTGTTCCCACAAAGGGTTTTGCGAAAGTAACAAAAATTTACGTATGTATCAAGCCGTATTTTTGAATCGAAAGTGTATACTCCACTTTAAATCTAAACAAAGTATCTATTTATAACTTGTCCTCTATAACAAGTAAAAAAATTAAACCAACAAATTAAAGGGTGTTTCGATAGTGAAACGATTTTGCTCTGATCTTATATTTGAAAAGTAATAGGCTGATACTTAAAGTTTAAACAGACTATATTTTACAATATTTACTGTAACAATAGGACGCGAAAAAAATTAAAGGGTGTGCTCTAGATGTGGCGCAATTTGAGGAATTTTGCCTTCTTTTCTAAACGTTATAGGCAGACAATTGATACATACACAGTGAATTTAGTACTATGCTCTAGTACAGTGAACGCTCTACAGAAGCAACTCACTTAAACCAATTTCATTAAAAAAAGTTTCTTATTGGGAAAAGTTGCTTATAGGGAAAAAAGGAGTATACAAATACTTACCGTCTGTAAAATATTTTTACTTATTTCTATTACAAACTAAATAAACTGTTTAAAAAAATAAATTCAGTTTTATTTTGCAAAGGAAAAAATTGTATTATTATTATTATTACAGCAGTGCCCACCACGTCGCGACGTGGGCGTCCTGACATTTTGCTCGATTTAGCTTTGAAATTATTTCACACCAATTAAAAGACTCTTTACTTTTATAGTGCTATAGTTATGGTTTATGTATTTCCTTTATATAAATTTACCCATCCCACAATAACAAAGTAATTCCACAAAGTAAAAATACAAATTAAATACAAATTGTATACATCTGGCGCCATCTGTTGCGCAGTATTTTTTAAAATATCCCACTTTCAAAACTAAAAAGGTGAGTTGTTAAAATAACAGTGTTGAATATAAACGTGTTGAAAATATCCCAGTTTTAAACCAAAAATTTCAGTACCTTTAAACCGGAAATTACGTTTTCACCGCTTTTTCTCCACTTTCTTTTGGAAATACGATATTTTTGCGGAAAAAAAGTACTTAATACTAATACTAGTACAGGATACTAAGGTACCTCCTTACAAAATTTTGTTAAAATCCATCCATTAGTTTTTACGTGATGCGAACACAAACGAAAAGCAGACAGACAGACGGAAATGAGTTACTATTTTATTATATGTATAAATGATAAACTTAGTTATTAATTATATTTTGAAAAAAAAAAAATTAAACGATTGAATTTCAATACATCTTTGATTTAGAACACCACTAGTACTAAAATAATTAAATATATTTGTTCACGATAGCTTTATCTATTATTTTTTGTAACAAAAGAACCTCATTGCAGGGTAAGTCATTTTAAGTCAAATTAAAAGAATTTGGTGATTGAATGGAGTCAATGATATTATTATTGGAGTTATCCGACGATTTTTTCATTTTCTTCAAGTGGATTAGTTTCACTTTCTACTTCAGAATTTTCTTCAAGGTTGAATTTAAAGCCCAAAAATATGAATTAATTAATTTATTAATTAACAGAAACTAACAGAATTCAAGTAAATATTCTATTTAACAGAAATTCACTTCAAAGCTGGCAGCTCAAAACATAAACCTATTCCAACACAATTTTTTACAATTTGAGGTTATGTTGTTGTGAACAGCGGATTTTACTTTTTAATTGGCCTAAACTTAACTCAAATATTTAGCTTTAGAAAAATAAGTTGCTTATACGGAACAGTTGAACTAAAAAAAGTTGCTTGTATAGAGGTTGTTTATAGAGAGGTTGCTATATAGAGCCTTCACTGTATAATAATAATTAAAAGGCGCCCCATAAGATGTGAAAAAAAATTAAAATTTGTACTTTTAAAGTTACATATTGAGGGTAGTATGGAACTCTACGTTTGTGAGTCTGACTAGCACTTGAATGATTTATTTTTAGTTATACTGTTACTTTATTTCCAACTCTGCCTATGTGCCGTACGTTCGTTGATGGCTTTAAGAACACATAATTTCACTGTAAATTATGTGTCATTTAAAATAACGGCATTCTGTGTAGCTTTTATTCCAACAACGATATTAAAAATATAATGTGATAGTTTGGTTTCCCCTAAAATAATCGATAACATGTTTTGTGTGTAAATATTTTATGCCTTGTGATAATTGCATCAACTACGTGTGTACATTGTATACAACTTTATCTTTAAGAAATATTTAATCGTCCGTTCCTGATAGCAACCATCCATCCATCCATTCATTCCTTCAGTCAGTCATTTAAAATCATAAACGACCTTTACAACAATGTTCGCTTTAAAACTTGTATGTACTCGATTTGGTCTTAATAATATTATGTTTTAGTTTAAAAATTTATTTATTTTCATTTTCACGAATCTCTAATAATCTGTATAGTCGGTGAATGATGACGATGATTTTGTTTTTTATTTATTTTTGTTTTTCTTTTTTTTACCTAAATTCATGGCTCCTGTATTTCCTCAAAATTATAGTCTTTGAAAGCTTAACACAACAAACGAAAACGTCAAGAAGACCGCCAACTGTTAACAACCACAGTCAGAGACGTCTTTGCGATAAAAAAAAATATCGAGAGGAGGATACATAATTACATTAATGGAACAATTGAAAATAACTGGGGGTTACTGCGTATTTCGATTCGAAAGAAAAATCTTTCGAATTTGTATGTCTTTTACATTGTGTTTCGAACAATTTTTCTTTCTAAAGGGCAGTTTAGACAGTAAGACTTTACGTACGTAAAATCTAAGAGAAAATAAAATGAAAATCAATTCATTGGTGTTGAATAAAATGAAGTAAAATTGAAACAGCTGTTGTTAAAACAATAAAAAAAGTGAAAACAAATAAATAGTGCGCGTACTTATGAAAAATATGCCAAATTTAAAAAAAAAGGAAAAAGGAAAAGGTTCTTGGTGTTGTACTAGCCATTGCCATATTAAAAACTGGAAACCAACAACTAAAACAAAATTAAAAAATGTTCACGTTCTTTTACCAAAAGTTTTTTATTGTTTACAAACTTATTTGTGATGCCAACTGGATCTATTTTGCACTATATTCAGCGGTTTTCTGCTATTTTGACGAGTTTTGCCTTTGAAAAGTTAGCATTAATAAGAAAAACGCAACCCTGATCTACTGAAGTAGAATAGTTTTTGAAAAATTTCAAAACATAAAGAGAGCCGTAAGACTGTCAAATTTCCATCCGTATTTTCTCTCAATGTCGGACAGTTTCATTATATATTATGTTTAGACGATACTACTTGTACTCTTCTACACAAAAATTTGACATGTCGTATTACTTGTAGTGTAATGTAAACCGCCCTTAATCGAAATACGACTGATTTAGCCTTCGAATTGTGTTTACAGACAAAACTGGATCAGCGCGTCAAGCGTTGCGTTTTCTACCGCCTGTCATTAACGTTGCAATAACACTTAAATAAGAGTATCAGCGTTGAACAGTAATATCAATTATTCTAAATAAGAGTAAGACAGCTGGAAATCACAAATCAGTTGCCTATAATCATTGAGGACGGAAGGGGGTCGATATCCCGCCCTACATAAATAATATCTAGTTTAATGAAGCAAAATAAATAGAAATACTAATTAGAGATGCAGTCGCTAGATAGACCTGAAAATAATTAAAATGACATCAACAATGAAAGCTTTTTAAACTTCAATTCTCTACCATTAGGCGCTGTTAAAATCGAATTTTCCAACTGCAAAGCAAAGATTGTCTGTTTGATTTTATTTTTTCAGTTGAACGGCCGTCGCCTGGCAGACACAAATATATGGTTCGCCGTAACTGAGAGTACTGCCAAAACTTCGACTTAAGTATATCTCCTCGCGTTGGCGGCCGATAACAAGCTCCTTGGTTAGATTTTGTCTCTGGTAGGATGTTGGCTAAATAAGGCTGAACGGAGAGAAGTATTACTCTATCATAAAAAAAAATACAGTGGTGCAACAGCATAGGCGTGGCCTTGAGCGAGTCTGGTTATTAGCACTCTCTGATAACCAGCCGACCTCCAGGTATAACATATAAACTAAGCTGTGCAGATAAGATTTAGGAAGCCATGAGGGAACTAAGCCTTGGACAAATGCTAGCAATTACTAGAGACTCCGTGATGAGAAAGAAGGCCGACTGTTAGCAATCGACAGTCTGAAAGTAAGGTGGCCGTAAATTACAAATCGGTTGCCTATAAACATTGGAAACGAAAGGCGGTTCAAATAGGGGTACATTAAGAAAGTAGCCTGTTTCGATATTCCCCCTACATTAATAATAGAAAAAAGCTGCGAGGTTGTAGCTTAGTTCGAGTGGAAATTTTATCCATGAGAATGTGACAGGGATGTATAAGGAGACCTCGCAAGAGATGTAATCTAAGGTTTTTAATGCCAATACAGGAATCCGGAAGGTAGAGATAAGAATACCTGGAAAGAGGTGGACAGGTTAATCTCTAAAGGCACTGCTGAAGCAAATATTAAAAACTTTAAGTATTATCTGGCCAAGATTAAAAGCGAAAGAAGAGTCCTAGACTGTAGCGCACGTTGTGTGTAAATGTCCAGCACTGGCCAGCTTTAGGCTTAGGGCCACTCATGGGCAGATATATGTTGTTTCTATGGGGCACGTAATCATAAAACAAATGTGAGTAATTACGTGAGACTCTATAATGAGAAAGAAAATCGTCAGTTATCAGTCGTTAGTTACCAGTCGTTAGTTATCAGTCGTTAGTTACCAGTCGTTAGTTACCAGTCGTTATTTACCTGTCGTTAGTTACCAGTCGTTAGTTACCTGTTGTTAGTTACCTGTTGTTAGTTACCAGTCGTTATTTAGCTGTCGTTAGTTACCAGTCGACAGTCAATTCAGTGTAAAGGCTAGTGGAAGGCACTTAGAACGACACTAGTCATGAATTACCAATCGGGTATTAAAAATAATTAAGGAACGAAAAGAGTCGAAATGGGATCCACAAAGTTAGTGGTCTACTTCGCTATTCCCCCTACATATAAACAAAAAAAAAAGATTCTAGCCCAACGAACCATCACAGCAGTATTGAAATAGATGTTAACATCTATATACATATGTATGTTTTTTAATCCATTTATTCAATCCAGTGCTGTGTGATGACATTAACGACGTTTCTCTCAGCAAGGTAATGACACTATTTGGACCGTCTGCACAATATGACAAAACTGAAAAGTAGTTCGCCATTCAGTTACAGCTCTGTAATGTAACTCATTTTCTTATGTTGTTTTACAGAGAGTGAGCTTGAATTGTCAATTCTGGCACAAGCTACGTGCCACAATTGACATTCCTAATATCGGCCTGTCTCTTTCGGAAAAACTTAATGAAATTAACAGTTTTACGATCTAAACTTTTTGCTCATTACACAAATTGCGGATCACCCAGATCTGCAATAAAATTTTATTTAATTATAAAATTACCATTTCGTTTATTTAAAACATTTTGTGGTCATACACATAAAGGCCTAATGACATTATTTAATGACAAAAACTATAAAGGAGATAAAAAAGAAAAAAAAAGGAAAAAACAATTAAAAAGAACAACCTCTATTTTTAAGTCATAAAATAACCCACCACCAGGAAGACATTTAAAAATCTTTGCTTCTTTTTTGTTTTGAAAAAGTATAAACTGAGTCCGGATGGAAGGCTCATAATAAATGTTTCCTTGGATGAATTGGTAAAATAAATATTTTTTGATATGAAAACCATTTAGTTTTTTAGTTACAAATAAAAATCATTAAATAACATAAGAAATCTCTAGACTTCTTATGTATCAATGCTGTTATTAGCAAAACATTATACCTTTTAAATCAACTTAAAGCCGTCCTTAAGTCGCCGCCAATATAAATAAAGACAGGAGAATTTGCAAAACTGAATTGAAAAAAAGTATTCATAATTACTGCGCTGCTAAAAAATACAATATATTCGAGAACCCTTTTCTACATACTTATCTTTAGTTAGTAGTCAACAAATATCTGTATGAGTGCACTGAGAGAAAAAAGGAAAGGAAAATAAAAAATCGCTTAATATTTAGAAAATCTTAATTTATTTTTTTGGTTGTTAATGGAAAAATGCCAAGACCAGGTTATATTGCCAGATTCCACAAACATATAGGAGGAGTCTCCCTCAGAGTGCTAAGGGAAAAATGTATGAGTGCACTGAGAGAAAAAATAAAGAAAAATAAAAAGTCGTTTAATATTTAAAAAAAAACCTTTATTTATTTTTTTGGGTGTTAATGGAAAAATTTCAAGACCAGGTTATTTGCCATATTCTACAAACATATACCAGCCTCGTTCGGAGTGTTAATGTTATATCGCCAGATTCTGCAAACACACAGGAGTCTCCTTTAGGATTA
This sequence comes from Phasia obesa, assembly GCA_949628195.1. Lineage (NCBI taxonomy): Eukaryota > Metazoa > Arthropoda > Insecta > Diptera > Tachinidae > Phasia > Phasia obesa. Next base: position 28,244,218 of record OX451219.1, on the reverse strand, counting down.
TCCAGCCGATATGTACATTTGCAGAGCAATCGGTACTCCCTAAATTTTCTCCAGAGTATTATTGATCTTCACCGGAATTAAAGTAGAAGTTATACAAAGTTCTTTTGAAACTAAGCCGAGTAAGAAGAATTCGAAAGGGACGGATTAGTCAATCTTAGTGTAAGGTAAGTCCAATTTAAAGATTTTGGATGATAACTTTCGAAACTCTGACTTAGTTGACCTGCGAAAGGAACAGAAACTTCCAATGGACTGGAAAGAAACAAACGAGGCGGTCGAATGAAGAGGAATTCAATAACGCTTACTCAACAGCCAGTAATCACTCAAGTCGTAATTAAAAGTAAAAGTGGCACGAAACTCATTGATAAGTGACAAGGTCATCTCACTAATAATAATGTGCCAAAATATCACCCCTATAAGATTCTCTTATTCGAAAAAAAGTACTCACGACCATATAAGAATTTACCTTAGGCCTTGTGTGGGTGGAGATCTTTTCTCCATTAATGGGAATTTTAAGAATTCTAATTTTGATACAAATAAAAGGAGTGTTGCATTACAGAAATACATTTTTGTAAAAATTTTATAAAATGTTGTTTTGTAAAAATTTTATAGAAAATTTGTATGTAAAAATTTTTTGTTAAAATTTTATAAATTTTATAGAACATTTTTTTGTTAAAATTTCATAGAAAACTTTTTTGTTAAAATTTTTAGAAATTTTTTAGGTTAAAATTTTATAGAATTTTTTTTGTTAAATTTTAAATAAAAATTTTTTGAAAACTTTCGAAAAATTTTTTTGAACTTTTTGTAATAATTTTTGAAAATTTTTTGTTTTTTTTTATTAATTTTATAGAAAATTGGTTTATAAAAATGTTATAGAAAATATTTTTGTAAAAATTTTATTATAACTATTTTGTAAAAATTTTAATTAAAATCTTTGAAAAAATTTTAAAGAAAATCTTTGTAAAAATAGTTTTTGTAAAAATTCTATTCAAAATATTTTGAAATTTTTTTTTTTTTAATTTTTTAAACTTTTTTTTGAAAAAAACTTCTTGTAAAAATTAAAACGTAAAATGTTTTTAATTTTTTTTTTAATTTTTGGTAAAGATTATTTAAAAATTTTTTGTAATTTTTTTTTAATTTTCTGGTAAAATTTGTTTTTGGAAATTTTTGATGAAAATTTTTTGAAATTTTTTTTAAGAATTTAGGGAAACAATTTTTTTTATGCATTTTTAACATGCGTAATTCTCATTGTGTTTTGTAGAATTTTATTACTTATAGAGTATTTTTGGCTTCTCTAAAATTAGGAAAAAAGTTTCCTGATGATCTGGCCTGAGCAACCAGTGAAATACGTATAGGGACTAGTTCTTTCCCCCAACAAATAAATTGCATTTTTATTATAAAACGTTATGGGTAATTAGCATAATATTAAATAATTAATTTTTTAATTTTTTTTATTTTTTTTTTGTAAGCAAAAAAATCCTTAAAAAAAACTTTCAAAACCCCCACCCCAATGTGTCTTTTGACTGCTCCTGGTTACCAGTGGGTCTATGTGTATTGCTTTCTATAAAGGCCTTTAATACAATCAAATCAGAAAAAACCTACCAACCTAAAAACAAACAAAAATCGCCCCTCGCAGGGGGTTATATCTATATGGACCCCATGCAATCTACTGGTAGCTGAATTCCATTAGTTAAATTTTCGAAACTATGCCTGGTAGATTGGTGGGCTTAAATTTTCTGTATCTCTTCTGGTGCCAACCCGAACACAGACGGACTTAGCTTAAACAACTTCTCTATGTATAAGGATTCAGACTATATACACTATGTGAGGTCGGAAATTAATATTATAAAAATTACACACGGAATGTCAAATTTATATAGACCCTTTATATTCACCCTGTGGTGAAGGGTGTAAAAACTGACGGTAGCTGACATTGTGTGTGGATGGCTAACACTGCGTAGAATTAGTCTCAGCACCCCAGGCAGACACATATTAATTGTGGATGCTATGGGGGACCTTAAACTGAACAATCACCAAAGACTCTGTAATAATATCGACAGTTATCAGTCGTCAGTCTGAACTCAGTACAATCAAGAGTACGAGACTCCATCAGGAAGGTAATCATATGTTATCAATCGGGTACCATAACTCATTGAGGAGCGTCGAAATGGGATCTACGGTATTACCTGATGACCTGGTTTGAACTACCCCAGAACTAATCCAAGACATTACTTCATTAAGCACCCACAATCAATAAATTTAGTTCTCTAAACAAAAGAACACTTACTTGTCTTTTTTCCATGTTACAAAAGCACCTTCTCATATTTTTTTCTCAGTGTTTCTGCGTAAATTTATTTCCGAAAAAAAGGAAAACGCGACTCATTAAAAACCATTTACGTTTCAGGCAAACAAAATTATCATTTTTTTCTTTTTTGTTGGTTTTAGCAGAACAAACGTACACGAACATAAACTTTGAAAGATTGAGAGCTCCGTTGAATGAAGCAATAATAACAAAAAAATAAAAATAATAATAATAAATTTATTCAACTACGGTGGTCTTTTATGATTTTTTTTTTTGTGTTAATATTTTTCCCAAACTATAAAAATCAAAACTTTTCTATACAAAATTTAATTGTACGCAAATACATATTCAACATGTATACCGGTCAGGGGAAACTTAATTAATAAGATGCCGAAAACAAATTAATTTTTATAGAAAAAATTGTTTGAAAATAAATTTAATCACGTTACGTATTAAAAGCTGATAATTCATGTACATACATATGTACGAGGGCTATTCGAAATGTATTTACAAAGTTATACAAGGAACTCCAAGCATTAAAACCAAGGTAGTTTCAAATAACTCAAGATTCAAAACACGATTGTCAAATTCTTTGAAATATGCGACACTAATTTTTTTAAGGTTTTAAAACTAATTTTGTGTTGTTCATGAACATTTCAACGGTAAGTTAAAACACCTAAAGATGTGAGAGATAAGTTCGAAAAAGTTCTGGGACCAATTATACTTAGAAAAATGAATTTAAACTTGCGTGTAATACATCCAGTTGAGACAGTAGCTTTCGTTATTGTACGAGGACTGTGTAAAAATTCCGCTATTTTTTGTTCTCTTTTACTGAACTACTGTCGCATTATGAGCAGTCTGCAGCTATTAGTTTGTTTTTGGTTTCCATTGAAAGCTGGCAACCTCGTAAATTTTAACGAAAATGTAAAATAATAAATGTCCATCCATCTATAAAACGAAAAAAAGCGTTAATAACAAGTAAGACTGCCATATTGGGCTATGCCGAATCTTTTATACCCTTCACCATAGTAATGCTAGATATTGTTTTACACTTTTATATTTCCTACAAAATTTTTTTTGGAAACTTTTTGTTAATTTTGTTGGAAAATTTTTTAGAAACATTTTTGCAATTTTTTTTTAATTTTTTGTTTATATTTTTTGGAAAATTTTTTGTAAACATTTTTATTGAATTTTTTTTTTAATTTTTGTCTGAAAACTTTTTTAAAGTTAAGAACTTCCTGCAGTCTATATTGCATCAGATGAAAGCAAAAGTAAACTTAAAAAAAATGTCCTCATATTGACCCACCCTCTAATGGGCCTATTGACTGCTCCTGGTTACCAGTGGGCACCCTGTGGGTCCTTTAATACAAATCAAAACAGAATAACCTTCCCAACCTCAAAATAAACACAAAATCGGACCTTACAGGGGGTCATTGATCCCCCGAGATCTTTATGGACTCCTTGTGGTTTACCTGTCGCGGTCTAATATTTATTTGACAAAAAAAGCAAAAGATCATTAAAGCCGAAAAAATGAAAAAAAAATCGTGTAAAAATATAGGTGCGCGCAGTTTTTTGCCGCAGCCTCCAAGAGAATGATCCGATGAATTGCAATCCCAAAATTTTCGAAACTGTGCCTGGCAGACTGGTGGGCTTAAATCTTCTGTATCTCGTATACATATAAAGTATATATGGGGTCTGAAATGAATATTGTAGAAATTACCCACGGAATGACAAACTTATATATACACTTTCCACCTGTGGTGAAGGGTATAAAAATTATGTGTACGCCAAACGTTCGGGTAACCCATAGGAGTCATCACACCAGAAATAATCAATAAAATTCATGGAATGACAGTCGACGATTGAAGAATGAAATTGCTATCGGCATCTTAACCGAGCGGGTACATCAAATTTCCTAATATTTGAATGTGACAAATCGATCACACACTTGGCCATAATCGCGTGACAACTTCAAAGGAGTGTTTGACGGTGTACTGTAAGCGAAATATGGTTCCTTTGATTTTTGTTAATGATCAATTATAATTGTTATTATATTTTTGTTGGTTTCATGTTTAGTTACATGGTTCCATTAGAACACAATAGAGATCAAAGAACAATCAAAGTGGATTTCTTCCGGTGAACGTGCACCCAAGAACGCTAAAGTAGGTTTATTGGTCAACAAGGTCATCGCCACAGTTTTTTTTTAGTATAAAAGTGGTTTCACATCATCACATCGATTTGCTTAAAAAGTTTATAATGATTTCAAAGGTTTAAAGATTCAATATTGATTTGAAGCAAAAACAACCTCATCTAGCGAAGAAAAAAAGTGCTGATCCATTAAGACGTCATGTGCATTTACACTTTAACGTAATCACGTGTGTAAATTTGGCTAAGAAATGATACCCCGTTAAGCATACTCAGATTTTTATCCTTGCGCCTATGGGTTGCAAGAGATTTGGGTCAAGCGTAGATTTCATAATTGAAACAAACGCCAATTTTGAGGGCCTTGAGAAATGTATATTTTTGAGAAATAAAAAACACTAGAAAGATGCTAGACTAAGGCCCATTATAACATGCCTTTAAAGCACGTTTTAGTTAAATTTCCTTTTGCTCAAGTGAGCGATAAAGTGAACAATAACTATTTTTCGATATTACAACTTCATTGTAAAATAAAACTAATATTTTTGAAAATATGGTAGTACAAGAATAAACACCGACTACTTTTGACAAAATAAAATAAACGTAGTGGCAACATCATACCTTTAATTTATTAGTTTACTTTCAACAAACCACAAATTAGTTATCGGTGCAACAAACGAACGAAAATATTTTATATACAACAAACGAGATCTGTTTTCCATTTTTATTTTTCAATGCCAAATTAAATTAACATGAATTTATTTTCCCTTATAGATTAGAAAATTCGGCGACCTTATAGATGACAAAACATGGCAACTTCAAACTCTTATATCTGATATTAAAAGTTAAAGGCAAGATGTTCTTCCCTTTAGTTTATTAGTCACTTTTAGCTTTAAGTATACTTATAATAACGAAAAACTACTTATCTCCCTGATAAAATCCTAACTTCAGCTAATGGCAAGTTATAATAATGGGCCTAAATCCATCATAATGGATTTTACACAAAATATACTTTTAATTAAAAAAGTTTGGACAATTATCAATATGCCCTCGTATATATGAATCTACGTAAAGTTTTAAGTAACTAAAATATTAGGATTAGGTTCTTTGTGTATGGGTTGCGCGTCTGAAAACCGTATAATTAACCGAGACCCCACCGTATTTCGTCACTTTTTCTTTAATTTTAACATCTGAAACCAACTCCTGATAACAATATACTTATTTCAAAGAGCATTTTTATAAGGATTCCAAAATCTCAAATTGGCGGTTTAGAGTAACGAGTCGAGAATTCAATCCAAACTACACTAAAAAAATATTTAAAGCTGGTGGCTCGTCAGTGATTGTAGAATTGCTTAACGTCGTCAGGACGTCCATTGTTCCCATCCAGTATATATTTTGGTAGACATGTGTATTAAAACGATAATAATTTTTTACTGCGTGTGGGAGGTGCTACTTCCACTATCCTAAACCAGCCTGCATTTTGCTAGATTATGCACATTAGTATGAGGGGTACTTTGCAAAGTTTTAAGTCTCTACCTATTGCAAATCTCCTAAGATGGGTTATGATGAAGGTTTAAAAAAAATTGGCCAAATCGATGCAGCCATTCTTAAGTGATACGACTATCAACGAACGACATTTGATTTTATTTATAAACATAGATAGATTGTGTTAAAATTATTTTGAAATCGTGATTAAACCATGTGAGTAACTTAATTATATGATCGCTATGTACTTATGTACATGGATACAAAAGTAGACTAGAAAGAGTGTTAGAAATACCTCTTTTACAATAGGACAGAAAATGGGTAGACAGACGAGATTTGTATAGATATTAATGCAACACACACTCTACCTCTTCAACCCCTTGCCAACAAATCTCGTCTGTCTAACCCATTTTCTGTCCTATTGTAAAAGAGGTAAAAAGGTATCCGATATGTATGTATGTACATATGTAAATAGCATTGCGTGTCAAAATCTACAATTTTGTTAACAGTAGTACTGCAAAGATTCCAGAAGTCGACCACCAAAAACGATTACAAATAGGATTGCATGTAAAACGGTAATTGTAGTTCCATTATTATACAAAATAAAATGTTAATAACAGTTATTCATTCGCACAATCATTCATTTACTCCCATTCAGACGACATCAATTCATTTTAATGGGTTTTTACATTCAAATAAATACACTGTTGCAAATTATTGTTGTTGCTTCAATTGCTGTTGATAATAAAAATTGTTGTTTTGCATGTTGGCAATGTCGTTATAGTTATTTTTTGTATTACAGTTTTTCTTCTGGGTTTTTAGCGCTTTTTCTAAATAGAGTGCTGCCAGAGTAGCAAAATGGTTTAAGGAATAGCAAAATGTGCTTAATTAAATTAAATTAGAAAGATATATGTACTGTGAGCATCCCGCTAAATCTCAGAAAGGACTATCGGTACGTTCAAGAGAATTATATGGTGTGGTAACCCTCTAAGGCCTGGAAATGTTGGCCTTTAGAAACAACCTGAACATTCCAGAACTTTCGAGAGTATACAAAAACATTACAAAATATACCGAACCATTCTGCAATGCTCGGGGATAGTCCAGGAACATTCCACATCATATACATACATATATTAAAAATACCTTTAAAATTTTGATTGGAAATTTTTATAGAAGATCTTTGTAAAAAATTTATTCAAAAAAGTTTTATTGAAAATTTTTTGTAAAAATTTTATCGAAAATATTTTTGAATATTTTTTTGAACATTTTTTTAAACTTTTGTATGAAAAAAAATTTTTCAAAATATTTTGAAAATTTTTTTCTAAAATTATCTAAAACATTTTTTGGTAAATTTTTTTTTGTAAAACTTTCTAAAATTAGTTTTTGAAAATTTTTGGTTAAAATTGTTTGCACATTTTTCGTAAAATTTTTTGGAAATTTTTTTTACATTTTTTTAAAAATTTTTTGAAAATTTTATTTATTTTTTTTTTTAATTTGGACGTTGGGCAAAAAAATCCATAAATAAAATGTTTGCACAAAATTTTTAATAAAATATTTACAAAAAAAAAAAATCAGGAAAATTTTACAAAAAAAAAAATTACAAAAATTTAAAAAAAAAATAAAAGTATTTTTCAAACAATTTTAAAAATTATTTCAAAAAATTTAAAAAATTGTTTCAAAAATATTTTAAAACAAATATTAAAAAAAATTTTTGTATAAAATTTTCACAAAAAAATTGCTTTAAAATTAAAATACCAAAATATTTTCTATAAAACTTTTACCAAATAAAATTCTGATTAAAAAAAAAATTAAAAAGTGTTTAAAAAAAATAATTTTAAAACACATTTAAAAAAAATTTTTCCAAATTTTGTATAAATTTTTTTTTATAAAGAATTTATAAACATTCTTCATAAATTTTTTTATAAAGAATGTATTTATACAAAAAAATTTTCTAGAAAGTTTTTAAAAATTTAAATTAATTTAAATTTATAAAATTTTTACAAAAAATTTTATAGAAAATTTATAGGTGACGATATATACCGTATACGAAATATTGCTGATTAGTGGAAAAAACCGCAGTTCTTTTTTTAATGCGTTTGTCTCCTTGGTAAATAAATGGTATAGAATAACACTCTTACTTGTTTTTTTTTACTTTGTTGTTGGCAGCGCTTTACCGCAGAAATGGCTCTTAAAGAAAAAATGCTTAAAATTATTTGTCATAAATAGTTTTGTTACACAAGAAATAAAAAAAATAATATAAAAAATGCATTATTCTTTTTCTTCTGTTCTACATTACAATTACAATTTTTTAACCGATTAATATTTTACTTATTAACTTTTCTGGCAACACTGTATAAATTGTCCTACAAAAAAAAACACACTCAAATTGAAACTAAACCAAACTAAGAGAGATGTGTTTTCTGTTGTATGTAGTTGTTTTTGTTTTTTTTTTATTACATCATTCGTTTTTTGTTATTGTTTTCGTTTCGTTATGTTACGTTTCATTTGCTGTTGATCTCGTATGGCAAATGCTTTGCGTGTGGTCCTTAATTTTAAGCAACATGGGTGGTCCTTTCAACCAACTATAGAATGCGCGCGCGACTTGTATTTACTACGTGTGTGGTCTTGGCTCTACCTCTCTGCTAATGTTGCTGCTGCTATAGCAATCATGTTTTTGTTATTGTTTTTAAATAAACGGTTGCTCTGTTTTCAAAAGTTTGCTACATATCCATACATATGTACATACGTACATTCATACAAATTGATTGGCTTGTTTTTGCTCTTAATTTAATATATATACATACATACATATTTTTTTTATGTTAATATTTTTTGAATGTAGAGTGAAGGGTATTAAAATTATGGCCAAAAAAATTGGTTTAATAAATTTGAAATTTATAATAAAAATTGTTAATAGACACTAGATAATGAATATAATAATTTATAGATATTTTAAGCAATAAAAAATGAAATAAATTTAAAAATACGATGGTAAATTGATATGTCTTTAAAAAATTATATACATATGTAAGTAGTAGTAAGCATAAAGAAACGCTATACATATTTGGCATTCGCGTAAATTGGGAAAAAAGAGAGAATATAACTTAGTACTCATTGCTCGGGAAATATACCATTAAGAACACCAAAAGACGGAGAGCTGTGCCTCACTGATCTTCAACATGCAACAACAACCAGGCCACAAACAAGATACAATTGAATTTGGTCTGTATGCTAAAGCATTAGCACAAAAAAAAGAAGCTCAATAGACGCTTATTATAATATTTCATTGAATTCATGTCTGTTCATTTGACACGACTAACGATAAGCGGACAATAATAAACACCGATGACCAACGAGCTAAATCTGATAAGGTTGCAAAATTTGAATAAGTATGAGTAAATGTTGAACATGATAACAATGAACTTGGGCGAGTTTAAGCAGTTTTATGCTTTGAGCGAATCTCGAACACAGTTTTAGTGTACAAACAAAAAGCACAGAAATTTTTAACAATTTATTGTAAGATCTTCAATTCTTAAAAAATGCAAAAAACCACTAGTACAAGCAAAACTAACACTAGTACTTATCCAAAAGTTCTACACAACTACTAAACAAAATAACACACTGAGTGTTTTGAACAGGTATAGAAAGTTCGTTCTATTACTATACGAACAGAGGTATGCTCACTAATAGTATGGTATAAGTAGTCATCAGAAGGCTGGTTTTTGCTAGAGTACGACCACTTGCTCATGAGCTTAAGAACACATGAGCCTGTTCATGCAACTGTCTACTGTCTATGTTAAAATACTTTTGACTAAAAAACGAAACGGCTGAGATAGTTACTGGAATCCCGAAAAATAGTATTTCTGGAAATATAGAAAATACTTGAGATGCCTTGACTAAGGCGAATTCATAACAAGTAAGCTTGAGAGGTCAGCTGACTATTTTTTGTCTCCATCCTCTAGTGACAAAGCTTAAAATGATTTATACAAAAACAAAATGTACGTATTTTTATTACAGAGTTGTACTCTTTTTTTCGCCGCGAGTCTACCTTGTTTATTGTGCCATGGCTTTGGTGCTGCAATCGGCAAGACTACTTTGCGTACTTCATGTGGAGTTTCCGCAAGAAATGATTACAAAAAAGGCAGTTTATTCGTTAACCATTAAAAAATATAATTGTGCCTAATTTGCCTCCCAATTCGGATGATTTTTTATCAACTTTCTTTTTGGCAACAATGTTTTGGCAGCTCAGCTGTTTTCGTGTAACATGTTACTGTTAAACATGTTCAGTTTAATCCATACCAGGTGGAGTCGATAGCCCAGCTGATTGTTTTTTGCTAATGTCTTGTCAAAAAATACATTGTTTCATATCTGCTAATCTAATGTCAAAGTTGTTGTTTTGTTGTAGTTGTTGTCCTACTGCTCACATCTGGTATGAATTCACCTTGGTTTGATCTATAATTTAACCATGAATCGACTTACAAACGAACAACGCTCGTAGATGTTTGAATTTTATTATCACAATTCATGCTCGGGTAAGAAATGTAAGAAGTGCGCCTTGTTCCATATTATGTTTAGTTTGTGCGACCTGTGTGATTTTGTGATTTCACACCAAATTTTCATTATTAGACATTAAACCACCAGGAAAATATCGCAGCTGTATGGTGTGCTGTTGCTGTGAATGACGAGTACTACCGTGCAATGATTAGAATTTTTGTTTGCCCAAAATGGAAGAGGTGGGCTTGGCTGACATGTGGTTTAAACAAGACGGTCTCACATGCTATATAACACGCAAAAAAATGGCCTAATTGAGAGGCGAATTCGGTGAACAGTTTATTTCATGTTTGGGGTCGGTAAATTGGCCCCCTAGATCTTGCGATTTAACGCTTTTAGACTATTTTTTATGCGGCTATGTTAAGGCTCATGTCTATAGGGACAAGCCCGCACTGGAAACCAATATAGAAGAATTTATTCGTAAGATACCGGCCGATATGTTGGAGAGAGTATGCCAAGATTGTACCCAGCATATAAACCATTTGAGGTGTGGTCGCATTCAATATTTACATGAAATCATCTTTAAACATTGAATTACATAGATCGTTCTATCGACTCAAATAAATATTTCATACATTTCTCTAAATTTTATGTGTTTTTTTTTAATCGAATCCGAAAGCTCTTACAAAATCTAAGGGGAATTGGTAATTTTAAAGGCCATGATTCATTATCATACTCAGTCCTACGATCTGTCCAAAATAGCAAGTGATCTCAAAAAGTAAGATAGTGTGGATAAGAAGTTTGATAGACTTTTTGACTGGTCTGTACGATTTGATAATGTTTTAAAAAAAATTTAAAAAAATACATTTATCCATGAGATCAGAGTTGCATTTGTATAATAGTATGGCAAAGCGAGAAATTTTGATTTAGAAGAGAGCATTTATTATTTATTGTATCACAAAGTTAAAAAAAAAAATAAAATGCAAAGTTTTCTGAGAAGATAAAAATCATTAGCTATTCTTCAAAATATTCAATAGAACATTATGATTTTTCCTTATTACTTCTTTTGTTGCCATTGATTATAAAAAAACTTAAAAATAAAATCAAAAGATTTTAAGAAAAATAAAAACTAATTTTCTATTGAAGTCTATTTTCTTAAGAAAGCTATCACCCTGTTTATGACAACAAAAACAACAACCTACACTCATGTTATATAAATCACAGATGGAGTCAAGCAGATAGAGTCATCGTCGCTTACAAATACGCACAATTTACAAGATACGACGATGTTTTATGCAGCGTTGAGATACTACGAAAGAAAACCAGAGTTACAAAGAAGGTGATTTCTAGCGAACAGAGCCAGTCACATACATAGTCATAAAAACCAAATGCTATAATAAAATAAACATTTGAAAATAATTTCGATAGACTGAAAATTTAAAACATTGAAAAAAAATATTCGTTCAATACACCGCACCGCACAGCACTAAACAATACAAGAGACACAAATACTGAAATTTAAAACAAAAACAAAAAATTACGACTGACACCCATAGAATACACGCAATGTAATATTTGTTACATTTGGTTTTTTCTTCTTTTTGTATTTTAATTGTTTTAAATATCGTCGAATAATAGAGAGATCTTGCTTCATGTGTGGGCGATCGATTGAACACAACAGCAACAATCAATCGATCGTTTGCCCAGTTGCCTATAATTTTCATAAGACACACGCAGTCCCAGCCATTTAGTTTTTGATGTTTGTTTGTGAGTTGGTTGGATTTGAAGTGTAGAATACAATATTCATTTAAAAGTCAAAAAGTAAACCAATTAAAATGTCCAACCAACTCATAAAAAGGTAACAACTCAATATTGTAAAACAACAATTAAAATGATGTACAGAAACAGTTTTCTTTTATTTTTAATTTTTTTTATAGACAATAGAACAGTTGGAAAAATGTATTATCAGGAAAATTCTTACATTGAGATATATGAAAAACATGTGATAGAGCTATCTATAGTCGGCCGTAACGAATTTTAAATACCCTTTATTATAGAGATATAAGATACGAGGGCAATATGATAATTTAGTGACTTTTTGGATAAAGGATATTCGATATTTAGTTCAGCGTGTTGGGTGCTTCGGTGGTTTAGTAGGTAGTATGCTAGTCGGACTAATGTGCGGGGTTGTGGGTTCGATTCCCAACTTGTAGTGGGAATCACTACAAGTTGGTAAAAAGACCAAGAAGGTGTTTCGATATAATCTATGGGCCTACAAATGGTTAACTGCGTTAGTAACAGGTTACGGAAACTTCAAGTATTATGTGGCTAGTTTAAAAATCGAAGTAAGAGAATAGTTGCAGATTGTGCCTGTGACTAGATTTCGCACCAAATCTTCATTATTAGACATTAAACCACCAACACGCTTACTTGGAGTGCGGACAAAGAAAAATATCGCAGCTGTATTGTGTGCTGTTACTGTGAGCTGTATTGTGTCCTGTTAGCGAGCGCTACCGTGCGATAATTACAAATTTTGTTTTGCCCAATAGGTTACGGAAACTTCAAGTAAATATTATCTGGCCAAGAGACCTTAGCCTTAGGCAAATGTTAGCAATTACCATAGACTCTCTGATGAAGAACAATATCGAATAGTTCTTCACATCTTCGTGACAGCACGACGCTCCATTAAAGTACATTACCAGTCGGATACCAGAAATCATAAAGGAACGAAGGGGTCGAAAAGGGTCGCATAAAATTAGTGGTCTACTTTGGTATTCCCCCTACAAAATATATAAAAAATATAAATATAGTCCAGCGTGTTTCTTGTTATATTTCCTCCAAACAACACTATGTCTCAAAGCCCTCAAAATAGATGACCAATCTGGCTTCGACAGACCACTCTTAGCATTTTTTTTTTTTTTTTTTTGGTGCACGTTCAACTGAAGAAATCAACTGTGTTCTTTTGTTTTTGCTGTAAACCTCCGTAACCATATGACTTAAAGATTTTTAACACATTGACACCAATGCTTTATTGGTTAATGGGGGCACCAGTCCCCAAGGCTTGCACGGTCCTAAAACTGAGAGACCTTTGCGATTTAACTAGTGTCCAAACAACTGGTACCATGGGAACCGATAGCCCCACGGGGACTTCCCTAGGCCCTTTAACCGGTTATTGGTAAGGACCTTCAAGGAGTGACGTTGTGAGGCTGTGGTTTTGACCAAAAGCGCTGGAAGGACGATTTAGTCCGGAGTGCTGTTGCACATAAAATTCTTAAAAACCACTGCTTTGATTGAGTTGTTATTGTGCTATTTAAGTCCAATTAGTATTTAAAAACTCAAACTGAAATATACTGGTTGGGGTTTCTATGAGCATTTCGCTGGTTATTAGTGTCAGCTTTAAGAAATTCAAAATTTTTTAAGAAATGGAAATTATTTCTACTTACTCTTATTAAAACTTTCTAATTTATTCTACAATTTAATTACTTCTATCTGCAAAACAACATCTGTCTGCATTTAGAAGTTTGATAACTGCTGTCAGACAATTACACGTTTCATTTAAGTTTCGGAATTAGATTCATCACTGGTGTGTTTACCGGATCCAATTTTCTCTAAGTATGTCGGACTTGCGAATGCCTTAAAAAACTCAATAGTACACTTAATTGGACCGAAAAGGGTAACATAAAGTTGGTAGTACATTTCGATATCCCCACTACCCTCAAATAGGTGCGAACACATGGAACCATATTTGCAACCGTGTGCAAATATAGATAAAGAGATCTTCTTCTTCTTCTTTAATTATGTCGTTCAACCTTGAACGGCAGTATGATGAAAAAAAAGGCTTCTGGGGACAATAAGTCCATAGTGAAGCCTTTACTTAATTTATGTTATATTTATTTATATTTTATAGTTTTTCGTTATTTTAATTTTCGTTAGTTTGTAAAATTTTCTTTTTTTTCCTTTTAAATTAGTTTATATGTATTTTATTTATTATTTTCATTATATATTTTAAGTTTCTTTTCATTTATTAATTTTCCTTGTAATATTGAGGTTATACACGATAACCAGAACGATTGCACATGGCTGATTAAAGCAACCACCAATTAACTGTACTAAAGTACAGTTAATCGTGGAAGCCAATCACCCAGTGCGAGAGTGAAACGTAAACCACTCGAAGGCCTAGCAACAAGAACGGCCTGATTGACTTTTCAGGTAAAGAGATCTAATGCTTTGTGATGCAAATATCGCACACAAGGCAAGATTTTCCAACAAGATAAATTGTTAGATTGCAGACAATCGGAAGAAAAGGGCAGAACTATTAAGAATGCCAAGATTTCAATTACAGGATATGCTGTTCAGAGGGCCGCGATACGAAAAGAATAGGTTGCACCTGCAATATTTAGTACAGAAGCTGTCACAAAGAGAAAGAGAAGGACACGATCTTCTTTGCCCTACTCTGAAATACCTGCTTCTTCAATTCTTGAAACATCGCATTTTAGAAGCCGACAAACATTAAAATTATTTGAAATAATGGCAGGCTTCCTGGCCCACTCTTCTCTTGCCACCATCTGCTAGACAGTTTATCATGGTAGAACAGAATGAAACTATTACAGATCTTCTCTGCCCGGCTCTGTAATAAATGATTTTTAAATTTTTGGTGTACCTTTTAACAATAAATTAAAAAAGTATATATTTCGTTTCTTTAAAGTGCCAAATATATTTTCTATTATTCTTAAAAGCGGAAGGTAATATTAAATACATTTTTCCATTAACAGCGACATAAAAATTAATGAATTTATCTTTAATCAACTTTTGAAATTTAAAAAGAAATTACCGTTGATCAATCAAACAAATTAATCCAAAAGCTGACCAAACAACTCTTTCTATCATAATTGTTATTACACACATTTCAATTCAGCAAACAGAATCTTTAAACAAAATGTGTTATTTTTGTAGTACTAAAAATTAAATTATGGTATAAACACAATACTGGGTTGAACGACGAACTTCGCACAGTACGACGAATTCGTCGACAGAAATTTGTTACATAAATTCGTCGAGTACAACGCAATGAGGACAAACATGATTAAATAATTGCCAATACTTTATCAAAATCTCCGTTTTTCTCTTGACAGTTTTTTATTCTTTGGTACGAGATGATATAAAATTAATAGTTTTTCATTTTCCCGATGAATTTACATTTTTATAAAAATATACCAAATTGTATTTAATGATAGAGTGACCATATTTCAACAGAAAAAAAGCACAAATTTTAAGAGAAAAGAAGTAATAATAAAAAATACATTGAAAACAAAATTATACAAAAAATTTCATTTAAATTGAATTCTATAAATAAAGAAGAAATCAATTCTTTAAATAATAACTAATTTTATTTACTAAAATTTTTAAAGATTAATATGAAATACGGGCACTTGCATAAATTTCGTCGTCGTTCGTCCCAGTTGTGTTTATAGCAATACACGAAAAAAATACTTATTGGAAAATCAACGCGATATATTATTTTTTTATTAATGTAAGGAAAATATCGAAGCAGACCGAAATTAAGGCAACCTAACTTTCATTGAGTCATGTGCTTCCATCAGCCTGTACTTTTGACTTTAGTGATTTCAGACTGTCGACAGGTAATTGGCAGCCTTCTTTTTCATCAGGTCCCCGCATCCGCATTTAACAAGCTTCTACCAGTGTTCCCAAGTCTTATGCTAGCCTTCGCTGCACAGTCGATTTTCATCTTGGCCAAATAATACTTGAAGTTTCCATGATCTGTCACTAACGGAGTTACCCAATTTAAGATACTTCTATTATATCTGAGAACCTTACAGTCTTTTCTGCTTACTGGCTAGGTGCTCAAAGAACCCCTGCCTACACGTAGTGGCCTCCCTACTCAGGCTTAATGAGTTCACCCATTGCAGGATCTTCGCTTGCATTAGGTCATTTCACAGTGCTACTCAGGTTGTAGTCCACAGAAATTCACAGAAGTTCCCCCTTTTACTGGTTAATTCCGAGCTGTGTCTATGTGTCCTTTTACCAACATCAAGGTTGCCTAATTAATCGAGGTACATCTATAAATTTTAAAACACATTCCAGCACTTGTTTTTAGAACACGTTATCAAGTGGAATGAGAACCTTTCTACCAACAGGTGATCGAACGAATACAGCAGCTCCAGCAAACGGAGACGTACTGCCCCAAACGCAGACTACAGGAGAGGTTCAGCTCAACTAAGTATACACCTGATCATTTTCTACCGTCAATAAGAGAACCATCATTAAAATGGCTGATGTTGTTCTCCATACGCTCCGTAATAAGTGTCCGATGCAGTCTTTCGACTATTTTTCCTTTACTCATGCGGTCAATCGGCATTTGCGCTTCCCTAGCCTCCTTACTAACTAGGTCTAGAATACTCTAATGCCCGATGTTCGGCTCAAAGCTATGCCAAATAGCATAACACTTCATACGCAAAGCTGTCATTGCGGGCGTCGACATAATGAATAAGTCCAACGGTAGCAATCCTAACATTGCCTCAATTGCCTGTGTAGGTGCCGTGAGCATAACACCACATACATATCCTCATACAAGCAATTTTTTGAACACTATCTAACTTACACCAAACCACAGATGCATAAGTTACTATGGGTCGTACCATAATTGTGTAAATCCCTTTATGCAACCTTTTTGACTTCCGTCTCTTCATTTCAATGGGTTTGATTCCAGGCGATAAAAGTGAAACTAAAGTGGCAACGCTGCATTAAAACTGTATTTATAATTGGAGCAAACTGAAGAAAGAATGCTATACCCGACTTTTTTTTATCGGCATCATTTTCCTTTCGCCATTCCCTAAGGATACCCCTAAGGACTTTGTTCAAAAGAATTTCTGGCGATATCGACGTTGATTTTCGGAGTGTGTGTTTCAGATTCAGTTCCACATTCTTTCCTGCATTTCTATGAGCAGTGATGTTTGACTTGTTTCGCGCCACAAACTGTTGTTTGAAATGGTTCGTGGCCAAAATACACGTAGAATTCACCGAAGACATCGTTTACGAAAACTTTCAAACAGCTAAGTCTCGGAAGGCAGCGTGTCAAGATACATAACACAATGTTGTTACCACTTTGAACTGAAAAATGTATATTTTACTACGAAGCGATAATAACCGTAGGTGTACATCTTCTCCATATTACTGGGAATTTTATAAGTTCTAATTTTGATAAAATCAAACAGGACCGTGAGAAATTCGACAGGGATAAACACTATAGCTTTTCAAGAAATGAAGAGGTTAACTTCTAAAAGAACTCGTTTTTTTATAGGCGAATAGAGGATTCCGGAAGAAATGGGCAAGAATATTCCACAAAAGGTGGTCGGATTAAACCACACCGGAGGCATCAGCCCCTTGCAAGAAAGTCCAGAAAGTTTCTTGGATATAATCGAGGTTCCTGAAACTGGATAACTGTATCAGGTAAAAGGTCATGGAAATTTTCAGTATCATCAAGTCAAGATACAATTTCGAAGATGAGATGTTAGCACACATTATGTGATTTTTTAACACTGGAAAGTATTGGCCCTAGGACCACGGGCATACACATTTTAATCATGGATGCTATTAGGTATCTCAGCCTTAGAAAAATGCTACGGATTAAGACTCTATGATGAGGAAGAAGGTAGATAGTTTGAAATCACCACAGTCGAGAGAAAAGGCTAGTGACAGCACGAGACTCAATGAAAGTTAATTACGAATCGAGTACGAGAAATCATTGGTAAGGAGGGAGGTCGAAAAGGGACCCCCTGCCTATATGTATATTATTGTAATAACAAAAGATTATGAATGAAAAAAATATTTAACCGCACTTGCTGGAATACTCTGTTCAACCAAAAAAAAGCTTGTGTTAATCAATCGCACTTTGTGGCGATTGCAATTTAGTAATGCAATCGGTACAACAACAACAACGATGTGTGTGGTATAAACAATAAAATAAAACAAACGTAAAATAAAGAAAATAAAAGAAAATCAATGAAATGGCCCCAAGAACTAAACGCACTAAATCGAAATGCCACACAACACGACGATTGTGGTTGATGTTTGTTGTTGATGACTTCGTTGTTGTTTTTGATGATAATACTGCCTGCTACTACATTGAAAACTTATTTTAACGAGTGATTTTTTAAGAGCTTGAGAACTTTTTTTTAAAAAAAAACGCATAAAATTTGCAAAATCTCATCGGTTCTTTATTTGAAACGTTAGATTGGTCCATGACATTTACTTTTTGAAGATAATTTCATTTAAATGTTGACCGCGGCTGCGTCTTAGGTGGTCCATTCGGAAAGTCCAATTTTGGGCAACTTTTTCGAGCATATCGGCCGGAATAGCCCGAATTTCTTCGGAAATGTTGTCTTCCAAAGCTGGAATAGTTGCTGGCTTATTTCTGTAGACTTTAGACTTGACGTAGCCCCACAAAAAATAGTCTAAAGGCGTCAAATCGCATGATCTTGGTGGCCAACTTACCGGTCCATTTCTTGAGATGAATTGTTCTCCGAAGTTTTCCCTCAAAATGGCCATAGAATCGCGAGCTGTGTGGCATGTAGCGCCATCTTGTTGAAACCACATGTCAACCAAGTTCAGTTGTTCCATTTTTGGCAACAAAAAGTTTGTTAGCATCGAACGATAGCGATCGCCATTCACCGTAACGTTGCGTCCAACAGCATCTTTGAAAAAATACGGTCCAATGATTCCACCAGCGTACAAACCACACCAAAGAGTGCATTTTTCGGGATGCATGGGCAGTTCTTGAACGGCTTCTGGTTGCTCTTCACTCCAAATGCGGCAATTTTGCTTATTTACGTAGCCATTCAACCAGAAATGAGCCTCATCGCTGAACAAAATTTGTCGATAAAACACATTTCGAACCGAACACTGATTTTGGTAATAAAATTCAATGATTTGCAAGCGTTGCTCGTTAGTAAGTCTATTCATGATGAAATGTCAAAGCATACTGAGCATCTTTCTCTTTGGCACCATGTCTGAAATCTCACGTGATCTGTCAAATACTAATGCATGAAAATCCTAACCTCAAAAAAATCACCCATTATTATTGTTTTGTTGTATTTTTTATGTTGTTGTTAATATATACGAACGTCTTTTGCAATAAGACCGACAAGCAAAAGCAGCTGCTTTTACATACTGGGTGGCAATGCCGCTCAAGCGACAGAATGCAAAATAAATAAAAAAAAGGGGGAATAAGCGAAAAGCCGCCAGCCACTTAGACGAATAATTATACTAAAACACATATTCATACAAACAGACGTAAACATGAATGTGTGTATTAAAAAGCTACTGTCTAAAAACGACTGTTTGTTAGTTTATCAATAATAAAACCGGAACAACAACTGGCGCTACAACAATTTTAAATGATCATTTGTTTTAGTCGTTTTTTTTTTATTTATTTTCTTATTTCTTGTTTTTTTTTGCTTTATGCATGTGTGGGGGCTAATAAACACAAGCAAACAAACAAAAAGAAAATAATAGCAATCAACAACAGCAAAACCAAAAACAAAAAAGCTTAAACAAATAGGGTGGCATGCTACAAAACAAATATGTTTAACAAACAATATCACAGATATACTCGTACAACTGTATACATACTTCTTGCTTCCTATAATTTATACCCTACTTTTAACGAAGAAGTCTTGGTTGGTCTATACGGAAATTTTCAAACTTAACACAACAAACTGTTCGTTTGAAATCTGGCTGCTTTGTTGGTTGAATTGTCAGTTGTCAAAACTGACACAGCAAACGCCCCTCCTCCGTTCCCAAGACAATTGAATTTTCGCTCCGAAACGAACCGAGTCACATTCGGCCAAAGATAGTCAACTCAGCAACAGCTGTATCAACCGGTAGTTTTTTTTTTCCCAGAAAAGAACTTACGAAAGCAGCAGATCCGTTACAATAACAACAACAATTACAGAGCTCCGATATCTGTCTACCGCAGGGCTCTATCTCTTAAAAAGTAATAGCCATGCTTTTGAAATTTTTATATACGCTTCAGTATTCCAGGTTCACATTTGTATGTCAGACAAATGAGTTGCATACTTTTAAGATGAAAAAACATATCCTAGTTGTCAGGTACAGGGGAAAAACACTCTTACATTTACAGGGAATAATTTTCCAACCAATTTTTTCTTCATTGGTAAGATAACTTATCAATCGCAGTTATTTTTTCACTTTGGCAACAATTATTAAAAAAATGATTGAAAATGACAAATTATCTGCCTATTTCACATTGTAACACGAAGTCGTTACAATCCGTGTGACACTCTGTAGGCAGCATATATGATTTTTTTTTTCGAAACGTGTGTTGTGTAAATTTAAAACAGGAGTTTTTGCAACTGCGAGCGAAATCGGTATATATCTTTGAAATCACGTGGCGATATATGGTAATAAGACCTTTCAGTTTTCGTAGATGTATCTAATATTTTATCTAGTATCTAATATCTTAGAAATGAAACATATTTTTAGCTTATCTTGACAACATGGTTTTTCCTTCAACGATTTTTCTTGGTGGCAAGAATATTCCCTCTAACCTTAACGTTTTTTTATATTTTTTCTTAGTAGAAAGAATACTCCCTTTAACCCTAAATCAGAATACGTGGTAGATTTTTTTTTAGACATAAGACTTTTTGGTAAAGATGGAGTGAACTACACTTAACTTTACCATACCTAATGGAAACAGATATTTTTATGGATATATTACATAATGAAATAAAGTTCAAAGTATATTCGAATCGAAATATCAATTATTTTCGGTTTGGGGTGTTAAGTTAACTACCCTTTAAATTTATACAGCTCTTCATCTCCATAAACCAAAGGCACATACTTAATTTCGTTTTAATATGTCATACGGTATGACCTGTAGACCGTTCACAAAATTTTGAGGTAAGGAAACTACCCTTTGCCCTCTCCCGATTATGCCCAAAACCTATACAGCTCTTCATCTCTATATACATACCAAAGGCACATACTAAACTTCATTTTATACTAAAGGGTGGTCCATTTGGAGGTACTTTTTTCAATAGCCTTTTTTTGACAGATCACGTGTGAATCGTGTCATGCTGTCATGGTATTTTTGTTTAGTATTGTTTGGCATTTCATAATGGAAAGATTTACGCCTGAATCGCTTCGCTCTGTGGGCTATTGAAAAGTTCCAAGAAGATCCGACGTTTTCGAGTCAAATTTTGTTTAGCGATGAGGCCAATTTCTGGCTCAATGGTTATGTAAAGAAACAAAATTGCCGCATTTAGGATGAAGAGCAACCTGTAGAGATTCAAGAGCTGTAACTTCATCCAGAAAAAACAACGGTTTGGTGTGATTTGTGGGCCTGCGCCACTTCCCATCCATCGCATCAATCAGTGGATTTATTGAGAGAACATTTCGGTGAGCATATAATTTCATGTTATGGGCCAGTCGATTGGCCACCAAGATCGTGTGATATCACACCGTTAGACTTTTTCCTGTGGGGATATGTAAAGTCTTAAGTTTATGCGGACATATCCGCTTGGATTCAGGCCTTGGAGAAAAACATCACGCGTGTGATTCGCTAGTTACCAGTCGAAATGCTCGAACGAGTCATCGAAAATTAGACTCAACGGATGGACCATCTGCGATGTATGTAGCAACGGCCAACATTTGATAGACATAATCTTCAAAAAATAAATTCCAAAGAAAAGTAGGAAACCTCGCAATGGATCACCTCTTACGTATGGTAAGGGAAAAATAATTGTTATTTTATTTTATATTTTTAGGCATCATAAGTAACCGTAAATCCAAATCATATAAATCCCTTTATGTCCGTTAATCGAATTTTCGGCAATAACTCCTTGCATATTCGCTGTCTATCTATTCCAGTTTAACTGCCTAAACCTGATTGGGTCTTGACATATCGCAGTGAAAATAATTTAATGGCGTCAAATCACATCAACAAGGTGGTAGGTTAATTCAAATTATTTGTTCGCCAAATGGTTCTCTTTGTAAATTGATTGTATCGCGCGCTGTGTGACAATTCGCAATACTAATGCCTTCCAAATGCGGTACGAAAAAGCTGTGATATGAAATTGTGGATCAATTCATCAAATGTATGGTGCGAACAATAATCACGAGGCTACAATTCCTGTACGGGTTGAATATATAGTACTTGCCGAAGTTCTTCGTATATTTGAATTACAACTTTGCCCGGTTTGGATAAAAATTCCTACAACAGCGGAAGAGAAACGAAAAATCGCGCTTGACTTTTATATTAAATTTAAAATTCCGAGAGTTATTGGATGTGTTCATGTGACACACATACGGATGATTACGCAATATAAAAACAAACATCTTTTTTATAATGGGAAAGGAAACTATAGTTTGAACGCTATGCTGGTGAATGTTTTAATTTTAATGTTTCTAATCTTGTAAACAAATATGTATGTATATCATCTAATCATTTTAGATTTTTATATTTTTTTAATTTAAGGCTCCAATCATATAGACAACAGCGGCTACACCGCTACACGAATACAAATGCCGTTGGCTACAATCGTCGCCGTGTAGTCAGCGTCTGAATTATGTTGAGGACGACAGCTACATACATAAATTAAAACTATAAAAATATTAAAGTCAAATCAGACCAAAATTGGTAGTTTTCTTTTTTTTATGAAAGATTTGGTAGTTTGGTTGGTTTGTTCCAGTTTTTATGCGTTTTTGGTAGAAAAAAATGGTTCGAAAAAATTAATTATTTTTATTATTATTTTCCAAAAAAAAAATGCTTAAAAAGTTCTATATAATTTACTAAAACAATAAAAAAATAAAAAATAAGTATAAAGTATATATTCTAAAATGAATGAAAGAAAACGTAGTAAATGGTGTCGTCAAAATAATCTTAATATAAACGTGTACTTTTTCCCGGGGTAGAGTGTCCCTTTATTCAAGTTTGCTTAGAATAGGAGAAAAGGGAAAGGAGAACAATTTTCCTAGGAGAAATTATTCAGAATGAGGGAACAGGGAAAAAACTCCCAGGGAATTGTTGTTTGTAATTGGCCTGTCTATGTATAGATTTTTTTAAATATATAAAATCACAAGTTATTAAAAAGCAACCAGATTTTAAACGAACAATTATTTCTTACGGTATTAAATAATCGACTTAAACGTTTAATACTACAACCATTTTTTTTCTTTCTTCACAACATTCAATTTTAAGTGGCAGTTGTTGTTATTGTTGTTGTGCTCTGCTAGAAGTAAATAAAAATTATTTAAAACAGATCAGTCAAGGAAAAACATGGCGGCATTTAGATTATCATCAAGTTTAAAACGCCACAGAAATGTTCTTCCTTTTAATTGTTTATAGAGACCACCTTGATTTTCACAACGAAAAATTTTAATTGAATTAAGTCAACCATGTAAATGGAGCAGGAACTTGTAATTGCATTGAACTCTTATTTGGACAGCAAATAACACCAACAACAAAAAACAACAGCGTATAGTTTAAAGGTGTGTGGTAATTGCTAATGATCGAAACATCAATAAAGACAGACAGATAGACAGACAGACATAAAAGGAAAAGAAAAGATGTTGATAACAACAAGACCACAACCATCATGCAATTGGTAGGAAGTATCAAATATTGTATATGTGTGTTGTATTGTGTGTGTGTGTGCGATTGTTTGATTGTTCGATGACAGTGATTCATTTTCTACTGTTTAGAGAGGGACTTTAAAAGAAAAAAATGTCTGTCTCTTAATTGATATAAAACAGTAAATAAAAGAGGCGTTTTATGTTTTATATTTCAAGAAATGAAAAAAAAAATACCTATGTTTTAAAAAATGTCTACAAGGAGGCAGAAATTATTAAACTGCAAAATTGTAGAATTTTGTAATAGAAAACAAAACAAGCTTCAGACGGGACTTAGACGATGATTTTAAAACATGACTTTTGTTCAGGGTAGCGAAAATCGTACCTTTCTCTCTACTCTGAAAAAAAACACATTTTTTAATCAGCGTCTAAATCCCATCTTAGTCCTTTTGTTCAGGGAAGAGAAAATCGTACCTTTCTCTCTACTCTCAAAAAAACACGTTTTTTAATCAGCGTGTAAATACCATCTTAGTCCGTTTAATTAGTTTTATTTTGGTTCTGCCATTGAAAAGACCTTTTTTGGGAATTTAACGTTATTTCGCTAGGCGCCTTCTCGATTGTAATAAACATCGGATTTACAGCATAAACGACTTTCACTCACACTTCATCAACACAAGGTAGAAATAATAAATTTTTACTTTTGGTAAGGAATAGGTAGATCTGTTTTTTCAGCTTATGAAAATGTACCTATGTCAAATTGGAGTTAGTTTCTCGATAACTGTGCCAGTAGTCGTTGTTCCGTCCTATCTACAGATAGATGTAAGGTGCAATTTCCTGCTGATGTAAATATGTTGATTATAAGTTTAAATTTGCAGATCTGTTTTTAGCTTATGAAATTTATATCAAAAGGAGTAAGTTTTTCGATAACTGTGACAGTAGTTGTTGTTCCGACCTATCCACAGATAGATTTAAGGTCCAGATTTTGTTGATACAAAATATTTTTACGTTTCTATTTTTAGCTTGTGAAACTTTATTTCAAATTGATTTTAGTTGTTGGCAGATATCGTTGTCACAGTTATCGAACCTTTCATCTACAGATGAAAGGTGCATTTTTTGTTGATGAAAATATTATGAATGAAAGTTAAAATCCGCAGATCTGTTTTTAGCGAAAGAAAATTTATATCACATTGAGATAGTTTTCCGATACCTGTGACAGATATCGTCGTTCCGACCTAGCTAAAGAGAGATGTAAGATGCATTTTTCTGCTTATGTAAATATGTTTAAATTTGCAGATCTGTTTTTAGCTTATGAAAATTTATTACAAACTGATTTTAGTTTTTTATAAACAACTGTGACAGATATCGTTGTGCTAACCGATCTAAAAAGATATGTAAGGTGCAGCTTTTTGTTGATTTAAAATAATTTTTCGTATCGTAAGGAATTAGCAGATCTGTTTTTAGCTTATACAAAATTATGCCAAAAGGAGTTAGTTTTTTGATAGCTGTGTCAGATATCGTTGTTCCGACCTATCCATATATAGATGTAAGGTCCAGATTCTGTTGATATAAAATATTTTTACGTTTCATAAGGAATACGTAGATCTGTTTATAGCTTATGAAAATTTATTTCAAACTGGAGTTAATTTTTCGATAACTGTGGCAGATATCGTTGTTCCGACCTATCTACAAATAAATGTAAATATTTAAAAACTAGCTGTTCCCGCCTCGTCGTGGGCGTCTTGACAACATTTTGCTCGATTTTGCTTTGAAAGTATTCGACACCATTTGTAAGACAACAATGTAATTCCGCAAAATAAGAATACAATCAAATGCAAATTTTATTCAATTGGCGCCTAATGTTGCGCAATAGTTTTTAAAACATCCCAGTTTTAAACCGAAAATTTCAGTACCTTTAAATTGTAAATTGCGTTATTTCACTGCTTTTTCTCCACTTTCTCTTGAAAATTAGATAAAAATATCCTATATTGTAATCAGGATGCTAAGGTACCTCCTCACAAAATTTTGTTAAAATTCATCTTGTAGTTTTTGCGTGATGCGAACACAAATGAAAAGCAGACAGACAGACGGAAATGAGTTACTATTTTATTATATGTATAGATATTGATATAGATATGTTAAATGAAGCTTAAATTTTCAGATTTGTTTTCATCTTATGGATATTTTAGATAACTGTAACTAAAGTTCCCCAAGTTAGCATATTGGGACCCATTTTACACTTGCTCTATACTTCAAACACTTGCTGACGACACAGTCTTTTTAAATATTCATGAAAATCTTTATGTAGCTACATGATATAAAAAGAACACGAAGAATTTAGAAAATTGGTTGAAGAAATGTAGAATAAAGGTGAAGGCCATAAAATATACTCACATTACGTTCTCACTGCGTAGAGTCTCATGTCCTCAACTCTTAGACGTCAAATACCCCAGTTTACATGTTGATCGGAGCCTTACTTGAAAGATCCACATAAAGTCAAAGTTAACTCAAATACATAAATTAAAAAGCAGACCTACTAAATTGGCTTATTGGCAGAAACTTTACACTCAGCTTAGATTGTAAACTTCTGCTCTACAATTTGATCTCCAATCAGTGTTGGGATCTGGCAATGTTTAAATTGTACCGACCCAGGGATAAAATTGTACCAAATCAGCATCAATTGTACCAACATTTAACATTAAGTAAAAAACAAGCAAAAGATACATACAGTAGGTCGACATTAAAAGATGCTACTCAAAACTTTAATACTAGGGTATTTTAAAGTGATGATAATTGACCTCGATTCCTTGAATTTCTATTCTGTGGACATGTAATTAGTCAAAGTATACAAATCTTTAACATTAAGGTAAAAGAAATCCAGCAAATCCCAAAATAAATACCAAATATGATGGACTAGGGTTCATGAAATACTTTGGAAATATATATAGCACTAGTCTTCTCTTTCCGATCCCTTTGATATTTTAATGTCAAATTTCCAACGTAAAATAGAGCACCTTCATATTCTATAAGGATCATCACTTTTACACGAAATTTGGTTTAAAATATAAAATAATTATATACGAGTATAAACAATTTGTATATATTCCTTAAGAATTTTTTTTATTAAAAAAAAGATAAATGGTCCCTTTCTAGACTAAAATGCACAAAAAACAATAATTGTGAAGTTTTTAAATTGAAAATAATTTAGTTGTTACCTCAGCAAAGATATCATTTTGAAATGACCGTTTACACTGTACAATGGCTACACTACAACTGCCATCTTGAAACTCCACCAAAGTCGCCGGATCTCAATCCGATTAAGTATGCCTGGGGCTATTTGGAAAAACAAATAAAAAAATCTAACTACCAAGAAGATCTTACGATATCTCACTAGAAAGAATGGAAAAATATATACCAGCCGAATACTGCCGGAAGCTATGCTAAAACTTTCGAACACTGTAGTTCAGCAAAAAGGCCTTGTAATTAAATTACCTATCACTTATACATAATAGGGTTAGCAAAGTTAATAATAAAAATCCTGAACATAAATCCAGAATATTGCAATTTAGTTAGTTCTAGACAGGGTTGTGGAACTTAGAAATGAAAAAGAAACATTTTTTTTTGATTAAATAAAAAGATGTTTTTAATAAAATTAAATTGTACCAAAAAAGCATGAAGTGTACCACTGATCTGTCGATTGTACCAATTTTGGTACAATTGTACCACAAATCCCAACACTGTCTCCAATCACAGTTTTATTATATATATAGATAATAACAATTAATGCATTTTTTTTCCTTTTTTATTTCCTGACGATGCTACCCAATGGTGTAGCGAAATATTGAATATAAAAATAAATTTAAAAATTTTTATAAAAAAAGACCTAAAGCTTAAAAAAATAATTATTAAATATAGATAATAACTTATTTATGTTAGTAACAATAAATTGTATTTAAAATAATAACAATTAATTTATTAAAAACAACTTAGAAACCAAAAACCTGTTATGACCGACGAAAAGCTTTCTAAATCTTATATACCTATGAACAAAGTGAACAAAAAAAAAATCAATACAAAATCTTTATTCGTTTAGCTAGAAAAAAAATATTGCAAACCTCTCAAAATCGTATGCAATTTACTCAACTTTCCTGATTTAAAAACTGTCCCAAATCGACAAATCTCAAGCAAAAACAAAAAAAGAATTTTGTTGTCGGTAAAACTGCGTACTTAAGTTTTTAAATTTCTCAAAATTAATTTTTGGCCTAATGTTCGGCTAGATTGGCAAAATACCCCTCTGTGCGATGGTCGTTTGGCTTCAATTCTTGCATGCGCTATACATTATAGGCACGTAGGCCAAGATCCTTTTTATAAAATTTTCCATTCTACATTCACCTACTGTTTAATTGAAGCGTATAAAAAGGAATGAAAATAGCGCCATTGTAGATTTTAATTTTTGGCGCTACGTTTAATGTTGTGCTCATGTTTTGTTGTTGCCAATTATGATAGTTAGGTTGTAAATATGTACATATGTATGTATCCAACTTATGGTTTAAGGCAAATTTTATAAATATTTAAAGATGTTGCTACTACTTTAATCAGGTTCAAATTATGGTGATGTAGGGTATATACCATTCAACACGGCCGAAAATGTCTTTGTTACTTATTTTAGTTGTTTCTGCTCTGCTTAAAGTGCTTTTACACGGCATGTATTTGTCATATGACTTGTCACTTTTCCATGTGTAAATTCTATACACGTCATGTAAACCCTTTCAAACATAACATGTGTATTTTCCATGTGTACAATACATATGACATTTTTCATTTAGAACGTGTTTTATTTTGATGTGACAAAGCATCTGACATCCTGTAATGCCAACTTGATATTTTGCTATTTTAGGTTTTTTGAGGTACCAAAAGCACTAAAAGCGTGGCAAAAGCACTACTTTTGCACATTTGCATCAGCTGTGGTTGGCAATACAAAACTGTGTGGCGGAAAAATTATATATTATAGGTTATGTCAGATGTAATGTAACACATGTACGTTTGAAAGCAAAAATTAACACCGTATGTAAAATGGCTATTTTGACAAACACATGAAATTGCATATGGGTTATCAAACTGACAAGTCATATGACAAATACACGTCGTGTAAAACCATTTTTAATTTATTGTTTTGTACCTTTTTATTGTAGAAGTTTGGCCAAAGATCTCATACAATCCACAACAGCAAATACGCGTTTTACAGACATTTTTTTATTGTTTAAATACTCTGCAAGGTCAAGAATTTTTTATTTGATACAAGTAAATTAAATAATTCTTGCAAAAAAAAAACCGACTTCAAAACAGATAGAAGGCCACCAATTCTAAAATAAAAATGTAAGAAGTAATCTGTAAGAATTAGATTTAAACCAAATAAACGATACGCCAAAATTAGAGGGAAAAAAATAAAGACTATTTGAATGTCAAGCCTCTCCCTATTACTGTTCAAAAGTTAAGCTATTTTCACCAGCATCCGTCTTTTATGGGGACACCATTCAAGCCTCTGTCTATAACGGCTTCAAAGATAGGGGCACACAGATAAAATAACATCACCTATTCGGACACCCTTTAATTTGCAATGTTAAATTAAAGACCTGTTGTTATAGAGGACTTGGCCACAAAGATTCTTTGTAAATTTCAACTATCTGTCTATAACGGTTAAAAAGTTTAACCGTATATATCAAATTACATGAACGGGACACCCTTTACATTAATTCCAAATAGTTATACTTGTTATCATACCAGAAAAAGTAGTGGACATTCTGCCTAATTTTTAAGTGTTTGTGTTTAACGGTTCAAAAGATAGGGTCATATAGATCAAATTACGTAATTTATGGGGACACCCTTTAATTTCTAAATTCAAATTGTATACTTGCTATAGTGGACTTTGCACTACAGGTTCCTTTCAGCTGTCTGTCTCTAACAGTTCGAAAGTTTGGCCACATACATAGAATTACATTAACTATTGGGACACCCTTTTAGTTCCAAATTCAAATTTTATACGTTTTGTTATAGCTGACTTAGCACTACAGGTTCTTTGTAAATTTCAACGGTCTGTGTACAACTTTTCAAATGTATGGCCATATACATCAAATTAAATGAACTATTGGAGCACCCTTTAATTTAAAATTTTGAATATTTATACATTTTATTATAACGGTTATAGTAATTGACATTCTGTCAAATTTTCAAGGTTTAGTCTATAAGGATTCGAAAGATAGATAGATATTATGTCACCTATGGGGACACCCTTTAAATTTTAAATTTATTTTTTTTATTCATTTCTGCTGTTGGGAGCTATAGCGCCACGCAATTTTTTAAAATTTTAATTTGGTGCCCTTTACGGTTCTTAATACACGTAAAAAACATGTATGTTGTATGGGGACACCCTTTAATTTTTAATATAATGAACTGTTTTTAAAATGGGACCAACCTGAAAACATAACCTTTCAAATAAAGAAAATATTTTAAAATCGGTTCAGAAATGGCTGAGTTCTGCGGTTACATACATAAAAAAAAGCAACATTCAGGCGAATAGATAACCTCCTTCTTTTTTGAAGTCGGTTAAAAATTGTTTTATATATGTATGCATGTATGTATTAAAAAATAACGATTTTTTATATAAAAAACTAAAAACTCATTTTCCAGCCAAATTAAGCGTTCTACAGGCAAAGGGACAAAAATCTGTAATCACTTCTAAAATTCATAAAAAGGACTTTTTATAAAAAAATTCGATTTTTTATATAAAAATCCTAAAAATTAATTTTCTAGCTTAACTAAGCGTCCTACATACAAAAGGACAAAAATCTGTGATCACAGTGATTTAAAATAATTTTGTATTGGAAATAATTCGGTAGCACATGACCGATTAAAGATATCTTAATGAAGTATCACAGAGGCAAAGCAGAGGTGTTCAAGTGCAGCTGTGGACGGTCAGTACCCTAGGGGCGCCCGATTTTTCCAATTTCAACAGTAAATAATATTTAAAAAAATGCAGCGCAAACATTTTTTATGATATACATACTAGGTATCACCTGTGCACTTCGCTACACCCATCCAAAAAAAAAAAATACAATTCACACTTGGAGGAAAAGTGTGATTAACTTTTAACTCGAAAACGCACGCTATTCTCACGACAAAACTATTTCGGTTTATATACAAGGTACTATGACCACTTTTCCCATAAAATCTGTTTTTGCTAGACTATTTGTAATAACGATATTTTATTTTTTATGGGAGGTACCACTTCCACTATTTTGCTAGATTATCCACATTAGTGTGAGGCTTACTTGTGCAAAGTTTTAATATTCTAACTATTGTAGTTCTCTAGGTACACGATAATATTTTTTACTTTGTATGAGAGGTACCACGCCCACTATTAGAATCAAGTCTGTATTTTGCTAGACTATGCACATTATATAACTATAAGGGTAACTTGTACAAAGTTTCAAGACTCTACCTATGGCAGATTACCAAATAGATGATACAAATTGTTCATTTTGTATGGAAGGTACCACGTCTACTATTCCAATCTAGCCTGCGTTTCGCCAAACTATGTATGTATATTAAGAAGGGTTCAAAATTTCGAAGATTTACCTATTATAGTCCTCTAGCTACTTAAAAAGTGGGGGTGTCAATTTTTCTTTCGTAAAAACCTAAGTTGGGTTATGATGAAGATTAAAAAAAATGTGGCCAAATCGTTGCAGCCGCTCTTCAGCGATGCGATTACTAACGAACGATATTTGATTTTATTTATATACTTATAGATTAATCTAGAAGTTATACACTACTCTCTGATACTCCACTGGAAAACACATCTGATTTGCTTCTGTTAAATTTCATGAGCAACTGAATTATTACCAAAATAAATAGTTTTTAAGCCACTGTGCAACGTCATTTAGAACTTTTCTGTCCATACCCATAAGCAGTTTAGTTTTTGCCGTGACCAGACTTCACCAAACGACCCGTAAAATTCTGAAATCCCCCTAGAAACCCAGAACTTAGTTCATTCTTCTACCCGGTTAAATATAAGACTGTAGTAGTGACTAAACGGTGGCTTATTTAATTTTTCTTTTTTCCTAGTTTATAGCGTTTCATTCCAGAAAATGAAAGTAAATTTTAGTCTACAAGAATAAAAGTTATATAAATTGCATTGGAATTAAAAAAAATAACAAATTTAAAATGCAACGGGAGTAGCAGTGTTCGAATACAACTGACACGTTCACAACTACAATGCTATAATTGTATTTTATACAAAATATACAACACTGTAATAGATTTTAAATTCAGTGATTATTATTTTTTTAAGCAAAAATATTAAAAATAATTATTATGTTGTA
Source organism: Phasia obesa (assembly GCA_949628195.1). NCBI lineage: Eukaryota > Metazoa > Arthropoda > Insecta > Diptera > Tachinidae > Phasia > Phasia obesa. Next base: position 28,211,821 of record OX451219.1, on the reverse strand, counting down.
AACACATAGACGACTGCAGACTACCGACTACAACCTGTCAAAAATACATACGTTTATATAAAAATGATTATTTTGATGACATAATAGTTACATGGCTACACAACCACTCTTGTGGCTGTAGCCAACTTAGTCTAATTTTTATTTTTTGTAAACGACAACAGAAGAGAATGTCACAAAATTAAAAAAAAATATAAATTCATTTATAAGCAACATCTTCTGCAACATAATTCAGTAGCTTACTATACGTCGACGATTGTAGCCAACGGAATTTGTAGTCGTGTAGCGGTGTAGCCGCTGTAGTCTATGTGGTTAAAGCATTACTTTATAATAATTGCTCTGAGATAGTGAATAATTTTTTTAAGACTACATAGAAATGTTTGCTTTAATGGCGATTAAAGTAATAAAATATTTAAATATCGCATTTATAATTGATGACTGATTGCTTTGGTTGTAGTAAAAGAAGGCCAACCACTTGAAGGGACCACCCAACTTACTAAACATCTTTTTCCACTTTCAAATACCAGATAATGATTGATTAAAACTCTTAAAAATAACATTCAAATGCGAAAATATTTACTTTTATTAAAAACCATGAAAAGGGAGAAAAAAACAACTAATAAAAATAAGAAATCTTTTTGACATGTGTTTATAGTATGTTGTAGTATGTCAGTTAAAATTTTCAGTGATCCCTTTCTTTGTCACATTTCGAGAGTATGTTTGTTGTTGTTTTTACTGATAAGCACATTTGTTGTGGATTAAATGTCAAATAATTCTGTTGTTGTATATATTTTTTAATTTTTAAAGACAGTTTTACGATTGGCCCCATGCAGCTTATTTTATCATCACACATTTGCAACGCGTGTACTATCTTCACATAATGGGTGGTCGTAATATTAAGAAAAAATTATGTATGTATGTATGTATGTATGTATGTATGTATGTATGTACATACTTACATATGTACATATAATAAAACCAAAGTACGTATTACGACGTTTACAAGAAAATGAAGTCAATATTGAAGACAACTTTGCTAAGAATTGATTTTGTTTTGGCAAAAAATAAAGGAATTTTAAGAACTTACGTGTTCCATGCCGAATCTTATATACCATTCACCCTACACTGATAGAAAAACCATCAAAACGTTGATGTAATTTGGCATCAATACTATGACAAGTGCCTTAGTTTTTGAACTCCGTGACCCTTGTCATCCTTTTGATGTAATCTTTACAACAATTTGTCATTTTGTTATCCATGGCAATGATAATAATTCTGTCATTAATTCACAGAGATATCATAACTAGAGATCTATTTAATGACAAGTTGTCATTTAGTTTGGTTTATTTTTTTATTACCTACTAATCAATTGTATTACCTTTTTTTGAAAAGAAATAGTAAATAAATACAGTACAGTCGCGAGACCTCAGCACCCTATTCTTATCTAGTTTGAGGTCTTGTCTTCTAAACATCTCTCAATTGCACCTACTTAGTCGACGTGTTAACTCATTTTACAAAAAATCGTTTATACCCATTGTAATCTATATAATTACACATAAAATAAATATGGAACAAAAGGGATTTGATGATCAAAAGCGCCCTAATTTGGCAATTTATGAACTTGCTATTAATCGAAATTGGTTCTAGGTACAACAATGTAGAGAGGATTACAGAGTCTTAAATATTACAAATCATTGATCGGTTGAAAACAGAATCAATTTCACCCTGGATTTTGCGGGATGTGCGTCAATGGAAGGAGCTGCCATTACCCGAGATTGTAGGGAAAAAGGAGCCATTGGCCTGGCAAAGGATTTTACGATGAGTTAGGCTCTTCGATTGATTTCACGGTGGACTGCGACATCTCTGGGTCCAAACTAGAAGATGTCTTTAGCTTTATCTGATTACTTAGTAATGGGTAATAAAATGCAAACAGATCGTCTTTAAAGCGAATCACAATGGACCCTCTAGGTCCATTTTGAGTGGAATTGCCAGTCTATCGGCACAAGCCTTCTTAACCTAAACTAGATAACATTCTTAGCTTGTTGTTGTGGTCAGATTCCTTACCAGGCGATTTTATGAATGATAGCATAGCTAAAGAATAGAATTTGAGTGCTTGCTTGAAGAAAATAAGAAGTTAATCAAAATAGCTCAATGGGTTTCAGAGTGGTGGTATCTAGTGCATCTAGCACTATTCTTCCCAAACTAACCTAGCATAAACCATAATAAATTAGCTGTAATAGGGTAAACTAGTTTCTATAGACATTTTTGTCCAAAAATATTTTAATAACCGGTAGTAAGTTTGTACTTAAAACATATTTTTTAAGCTCGTCAATTAAAGCCGGAGTTCACAAATCTAGCATATTGTTGTACATTTTATAATTGTTTTACACTTCGGATATATCAACTAGAAAACGACTCCACAGATCGTTATTAGTTGACGACAAAACATTTAGAATAATTTACTAATTCTCACAAGACCCATGCTGCTTTTCGCGGGACTACTCCTACTAACCAAAGTGGTTGATAGAAGTAAACTCAACCCTCTTAGAGATGTTGTTGTGGCATTCAGTTATGGAGTACTAACTCTTCTTCAAACTTAAAAAAATTTAAAAACGCTAAAATAAGATTCTGCAATGGATCTCAACCACACCCTGGTATATTAAAAACTCGAACATTCACAAAGATCTGAACGTGCCATTGCTTAAAGCAAAAATCTAATTCGATTCTTAAACCAATATGGTGCTATGGTTCTGAATTATGGGATACTACCTCATCTTCAAATTTAGAAAAAATTCAAAGGCGCCAAAATAAGATTTTACGAATAATTACAGTCGCATCCTCCTGGTACATTAAAAACTTGAACCTCCACAAAGATCTAAACGTGCCTATAGTTAAGGCAATAATTACGAAACATGCAGCAAAGTATCCAATGAAGATAGAAATCTGCTGGCCTAAAACATCATCAACGATCGTGGCTACATTTAACTAATGCATTAAACACATAGACAACATCAGGCTACCGGCTACAAACTGTCAGAATTAAAATTGAGGGTACTGTAGCTTAAGTGGTTAGCACGTTGACTACTAAGCAAGACGAATTCATACCAGGTGTGAGCAGTAGGACAATAACTACAACAAAACAACAACTTTGACATTAGATTAGCAGATATGAAACAATGTATATTTTGACAAGACATTAGCAAAAAACGAGAGCAAAAAACAATCAGCTTGGCTATCGACTCCACCTGGTATGAATTCGCCTTGCTACTAAGCAATGGTCACGAGTTCAAATCTCAGCCATGCATATCACAGCGCCCTCCTTCGCCGGTATTACCACATCGCACTAAATCGCCGGCGAAGTAAAATAATTATAAATTGGCTACGCTAGCTTCAAACTAATTCGCCAAAATAACACCAGAGGCGCTGCAATACTGTTCTAAAAATGATCATAACGTGCAATTGCAGTGTTGCCAGAAGCTTTACTATCACTAACCATCTGTCTTATCTACTACTATCCCTTTCCAAAGGAAGTACCACAGTTAATGTAGGCATTAACTGCCTGAGTGGTACTTCTCTTTAAAAAAAAAATAGAAACGTTTATAGGAAAACGATTATTTTGACGACATCATAGCTACATGGCTACACGACCATCGTTGTGGCTGTAGCCCACAATCGTGGTCGTGGCTAATTTCTATTTTTGTTTGCGACAATTTCATTTTATTCAACAAAAGAAAATTAAAAATACAAATTCGTTTACAATCAATAGGTTTTAAGAAAATATGTACATACATACATATGTATATTTATTTGTTTTGATATGATGAAACTATTTTTTTTATAAGTATTTCTACAATATTTTCATAGCTTTGGAGTATGTAGTTGACGTTTTCAACATAATTCAGTAGCTGACTATAGGGCGATGATTGTAGCCAACGACATTTGTAGTCGTGTAGCGGTGTAGCCGCTGTTGTCTATGTGTTTAAAGCTTTAATTCTTATTTTTATTTAAGCTAATTCTTATTTTTGTTTGCGACAATTTTATTTTATTCAACAAAAGAAAATGTCACATAATTAAAGATACAAAATCATTTGTTTTAATATGATAAAAGTATTAATTTTTTTAAGTAAAATACATGCATATGTATTTCTACAATAATTTCATAGTTTTGAAGTATTATGTAGCTGTCGTCTTCAACATAATTAAGTAGCTGACTATACGGCGACAATTGTAGCCAACGTCATTTGTAGTCGAGTAGCCGCCGTCATCTATGTATGTGTTTAATGCATAAGAAGGAGGTTTATTGCTTCTCTTGGACGTATATTAGAGAGTTGAACTACAAATGATAACAGCAACCGTGAATCATACAGTTTTTGTCTAGCACTAGCTGGACTTACATACATATTTATGTATATACTACATACTCGTATATATCTTTTTTAATTTTTAGACATTACCACTTATTGTTAGCTATTTTTTTTTTAAGATACAATAAATAATATGTCGAGATAAAAATTCCAATAAATAACATGAGAAAAAACAAATAAAACTTAAGTGTAAATTTTATGTATTTCATAGCTGACAAATACACATTTTTTAATAGCAATTTTAAGGACATTTTGAGAGTTTAAAAGCGATTTATATTAAAAAAAGGTATTTCAAACGGTAAAATTAGACAAACCATTTTCACAGAATCTCTCCAAAAACTTACACACATGCATATACTTATGTCTATTTTTATTGGATTTCTACTTGAACACACAAACCAATAATTATTAATGTTACCACAATTGACAAGCAGTCAAATAGTAAAATAAAAAACCTTGAAAATATAAATATTTGAAGAATCCTTCCTTGTAAAGTATTGCTAAAATTCACAGCGGGAAATTTTAAAGCAGTTTTTATTTTTATAGGGTCTAATAATAGCAGCATCGCTATGACATATTGCTCTGAGTGCATTGCTTTCGAGGGGACACGGTAAAGTAAAATTTACAGTGTGGTCAGTTCCAAAAACAAACAAAGAATAACGATTTTACTCTGAATGTAATGGGTAAATAATCTAATAAAGGCGGGGTCTTTTATTAAGAGCTTCCTATCTTTAAATTTAAATTTAAAAAAGGGAAAAATAATCATTTTTCGAGCAAAATTAAATTTAAGTCGATTATGGATGGCAGTTGCGTTGCCCATAAAATTTATATTATGCATGGCAACTTTTTCAGTTGCCATGAAGTTATCGTAGTCGTTATTTTGACAGATCGGCAACTGAAAATGAATGTAAACAAGCATACAATAAATAGCAAAGTGGTAGAAAGCTACAAAAAAGTGTTAAAAAGTAAAATAAATACAAATAAAAAACCAGTAAAAAAAGAGAAATAAGTGAAATCAAATTAGCATACAAAGTGATAAAAAAAATAAAATAAAAATCAATCAAGGAAAAATACATAAATTTTTTTAAATGTTAATCTTTTATTTTGAGCAATTTTTTTCTTTAATTTGGCTTTAAAATGGATCCATTTCCTCTGCCATTCTTCTGCTGAACGTGTTGGTGGACCATAACTATTGAACTTTTGGGAAATTTCTTTCCAAGCGGCTACAGTGTATTCTTTTGTGTCACCAAATCCTCGGACACAACGAGCAATATGTAGGTTATTTTCCATTTCTTGTATTTATAGCTCAAATTGTTGTCTGGTAGTGATTTTTACCATTTTGCAATCTACAGGCAAATATATGTATTTAAATTTTCATTAAAAAATAAATTAATAAAAAACATTCTTACTTTTCTGTTTAACAGCCTTTTTCAATTGAAAAGTCTTCAAAACAAACAAAAAACACGGTTGCCAATATCATGACGCCGTCAGTTGCCGAACTTCGTTGCGTTGCAAAACTATATTACGGATGACAACTGGCAACGCAACTGAAGTTCGGTTGCCAGATGTCGACTTGCCTAAGTTTGGATTTTTTGTAGGAAAAATGAGAAGCGAAATGTACTGCTGTACTGTTTTCTTACACAAAAATTAAGAATGTACAATGAATGCAATGAAATTTTGTTAATAATATTCAGCTAATGTCAAAAATGCGCAGTGTAAACGGTCTAGATTTTGAGAAAGATTCCAAATCAAATCTACTAGATTTCGGTTTAATGTAAATACACTATTACCCAATTATAGATAGACTTTAACGCAGTAAAGATGTACCATGGATATCGACTAACTCATCTTTGATTCTCCAAAATGTTTTTGCTTTTGTAGGATCTATCTGACGGTAAAGCGAAATGGATTTTTTTTTTTTGAACTGAATGAATGGAACTAAAACTTTTCAGACACCTACTTTGTTGTTAACTTCTTTTGCTTCTAAAATTTTGTAAAAACTTGTTTACTTCATACTTGTTATTTCATGCTGACTTAGCCGTTATCCAATATTTGTGAAATATTCTCGATTTAAAAATTATCTCTTGAAATTCATAATTAATATTTCAAAAAAGTTTATTATAAAAAGTATTGCTTTCTATACCCTGCTTATTTTCCTAGAAATTATGGTAAATTCACAAATATTTGCCACACATATGGCAGCACCATTTTGAAAATATGTGTTGTCATTTTTTGACAACTTGCAACGCAGCCGCTCTCTGTACACGAGCACAAAAATTCCTCTGCTTTGTAAATTTACAAAAATTTTGTAGACTGTTTACATTATCTAAAATTTAGCAAAAATGCCTCCTAAAAAGGCGGCTGCACCAAGTAAAAAGACAGAACAGAAGAAAAAGGAGAAGGTTATCGAGGTAAGCAAAGAATTAAAAAAAAAGAAGATAAATATGCAGTCTGCACCAAACATAACCTCAATATATGAGCAACAAGAAAATGTTCCAATAATTTTCCATCAAAAAACCTTGACAACTAACGAGGAAATATTTTTTTAACCACTTTTTAATTCATTTCACAACAGGACAAGACTTTCGGTTTGAAGAATAAAAAGGGTGCAAAGCAGCAGAAGTTCATACAGCAAGTTTCCAAACAAGTGCAAAGTGGTGGTCTTCATCCCAAGGCAGATGGCAATAAAAAGAAGGATGAAAAAGAGAAGAAATTGCAAGAGTTGAAGGAGTTAGCCTCGATCTTCAAACCTGTGCAAGCGCAAAAAGTAGAAAAGGGTACCGATCCTAAGTCTGTGGTATGTGCTTTCTTTAAGCAAGGCCTTTGTACCAAAGGAGACAAATGTAAATTCTCCCACGATCTGGCAGTTGAAAATAAAGTGGAAAAACGTTCAATTTATGTCGATATGCGTGACGACACTGAAGATGATATGAGAAACTGGGATGATGCCAAGCTGAAAGAAGTGGTGGATCAAAAACATGCCAATGAAAAGAAAAGGCCTACAACAGATATTGTGAGACAATTAAAACTATTAAACGTAAACCGCATATCAGTATTTTTTTTTTCTAGATTTGCAAATACTTCATTGAAGCTGTAGAAAAATCAAAGTATGGTTGGTTTTGGGAATGTCCTAATGGTGAGAAGTGTATTTATCGTCATGCTTTGCCTGCGGGGTACGTTTTAAAAAAAGACAAAAAGAAACTGGAAGAAAACAAACCTTCCGAACTTTCATTGGTGGATTTGATTGAAAAGGAAAGAGCTGCTTTAGGCTCCAATACCACCAAAGTTACGTTGGAAACTTTCTTAGCCTGGAAGAAACGCAAGGTTCAGGAGAAGAAAGATAAATTGGCAGCGGATGAAGAACGCAAGAAGAATGATTATAGCAAAGGCAAACAGTTTGGTATTTCCGGCAGAGAAATGTTTAGCTTTAATCCAGACTTGGTTGACGATGGTCCAATGGAGGATGGCGATGCTGCATTTGAAATGTACAAGCGGGATGAAGACGATGAGGAGGGAATGGAATATAAAGAATTAGATTTAGCTGCTCTGTCCTTGGAAGCCCAGGAGGCTGATGGCTCTGGTACTGTGGCTTCAGAATCAAGGTTAGCAGAACAAGCCAGTGCTTTAGCTATAATTGAAGAAGCGGCGGCATTAGAAGCCGATGATTCAAATGGACCTGCCTCGGATGCTGCACCCATTAATAAAGATCTATTTTTGGGTTTGGCCGATGAACTTGACGATTTAGACTTGGAAGATGAGGACGACGATGACTAGAAATAATTGTTTGGAAAAAGTTTCCTTTTTTAAAAACCCTACAGGAATGCTTTTGGAATGTAAGAAATATATCTAAAACATGTTTAAATTAAACCTTGATAAAATCAAACAAAAGTGAAAAATATAACGAAAAAAGTGAAATGTTAATAAAAACGGTTTAATCCGAACACAGACTCTGTTGCTGAATAAAATTTAACTTATGTGTAAAATAATTAAAAAAATTTTAATAATAATTATATGTAACTTCTACTTGTGCTCAATAAACTGGATTATAGTGGAAGTTTTCTTATCTTCGAAATATTGAATTGCAAACGAGGTTATTTTATTTAAATAATAGTAACATTCTTTATATTCTTTATTAACAGAAGATGTTTTAAATAATCTTACCAAAATCCTTGAGGCAATATGCCTTGTGGTTTCTGTATTTGACCTTCTCTTATAAATTTTCCTAATAATATTTCTAGCCTGGCTTTAGGGCCACCTTCATCCACCGCAGATAACTTTGGAAAATAATGTTGTTGTATAAAAAATAGTAGCTTAACAAACTGTTTGCCATATGTGGCCCATAAATCACAGCCCACAATTTGTAATATTTCCATAATAAGAGTAGCACAGATGTCAGGCAAGGGATCTAAAGCTACAAAGTTGGTTAGCCAACGCCAAGCATGTTCTATGCCATAAGGTCGTGCTGGCCCATCTTGTTGACGTCCATTTGTTACCATTACAGCAGCGTAGAGCCGTGCTACGCCCGTTTGTCGTTTCAAATACATATCTTGTTGCTCAATTTGACCGTCTGTCATGCGATAGCCCAAAACTTTTGAGTATTCTTCTATTGTTTGTCCTTTCTTTTGGGGTATAAAGTAAGGTACCAAAAAGGGACACTCTTTGAAAACATATGCCAAAAATAGTTGACCGAATTCGGGTATATTTTTCCATAAAGAAACGATAACTGAAGCTACAGGAAAAGCCGCTTGTGGATTGCTTGATATGGTTGTTTCTCCCTGGCCAACAAACTTTTTGGCCATCAATAGAATACAGTAATCTCTGCCCAAAGTAGGCTGCGTTGTTACAAATGTATAAAGTTTTTCATATTTGTCCTGTATATGTTGTTGACTAACCGCAGATATGGCATTCACTGGTATGTTTATATTTTTCTGACAATCAAAACGATATTTTTTCATAGACTCATCTGATTGTAGCACCTTAACTCTTTCGACTTTTTCCTGGTAGAAAGAATTGATTTTTGTGTAGAACTCGAAACGCTCAGAACTAACAAACTGCGAAGAACCCATGCCTCCCCCATCGGTTATGGTGGTGGTCGGAGTAGCACTAAGAGCTTCCGTTGAAGATTGGACTGCTTGGACTTTAGATGGTTCATTTTGAGTCTCTGCAGTTGGTTTTGGTTGTTGGTGTAATTGTTGCTGTTGTTCTTGTTGTTTTCGCTGTGCTTCGGCTAGTTGTTGAGCCTGTTGTGCTTGTTCTTTTTTAGCCAGCTCTTCCTCCTTTTTCTGTTGCTCTCGTTGTTTCTCTTCTAGTTTTGTTTTTTCTTGTCTACAAGCCTCTAATATACTTTTTTCTAATTCTTCCAACGATTTGCACAGGTTCTCGGAAGTTTTTAGTTCTGTGGGACCACAATCACCGGCTTTTATTCTTCCTATTAGCTGCTCAAACATCTGTATTAGTTCCTTTAATTTCTTATTATAATCAGCACATGACATTAAAGCTTGCTTGTCTATGGACATCAACAGATGCACAATTGCCTCATATTTATTGCGAAATTTCGACTGATACTGTGATATTCCCTGAAAGGATATTAATTGCAATTGTTTTTGTGTTTGTAGTCGCACATTTGCCAGTTGACGTTCATGTTCTTTAAGTTCACAGGTAGATTGTTGCTCAGCCTGTTGAAGAATCATAGAATCACTACGGCGTTTCTTTTCCAACCATTTTCTACGCTCTTCTTGACTTTTCTCTTCAATGGGTTTTAAAGTTTCATGCATAAGTGTTATATGTTTCTGCTGCAAATCAATGATATGTTGACGTATAGAACGTTTACGCTGTTCTTCAGCTTCTCTTAGTAACACACTGGAGTTAATGGTTTGAAAGTCTAAACTCTAAATTGTTGGTGGTATATAATAAATTTAAAATATAAAGTTTAATATACTCACATGCAAACTACTCGGTTCCCGACGAAAATTCTCCTTTGTAGAACTTTTATGGGTTGGTACTTCTTTCGATGGAGTTTTCTTTTTGATAATTTCATTTTTATAAATATTGTCTAGGTCGTTGGATAATTCACTATTTTTAGTCCTTAAACATTCCTTAGACAACTCATTTCCGCCAAAATCCACCAAATCAATATCAGGACCAATTGAACGATTTTGCACTAAAGGTGAAATTTCGGCGGCATGTTGCAAAGTCACCAAATGAATTTTATTTACCTCATTTATAATTTCCTCTACTTTTAGGGCCTAGAAAGGATTATTTTCAATTTAATAACAAAACTTTTTAAGAATTACTTACTAAATCAGACATTTTTGTAGACTAAACTAAAATACACTTAAATAAATTAAAACAACATAAACACAGGAAAACAAAAAGCGGCATAAATTAGAGTGATGCCAGATGATGCGCTGAAAATTTTATTATTAAGGAATTTTTAACTTGTATATTTATGAAAATCTCTACACAAAAAAATTTATCTAATGAATTTGAGTAGAAAAATGTACAATAAACAAAAGTATAATACTTTTTTCATTTTCAACCAACACAACACCATAATGCCTATTATTATAACTTGCCAATATATAAAGTTAGGATTTTGTTGGAGTGATAAATAGTTTTTCGTTATTATAAGTAAGCTAAGAAAACCTTAACTATCACTTTAAGGACAACTTATAGTAATGAGCATTACCCTAGCTATCATAACGAAAAACCACCTATCACTCTAACAACATCCTAATCTTAGCTATTGGCAAGTTATAATAATGGACTTAAGACATTTAATGAAAGGTGTAAATGTAAAAAAATACTTCGGTAAGTAATTGTTAAAATATAATTGTTTTTAGCACAGAATAGTTTTAATACATCCGAGATACAGAATAGGAACAAAATTGTGTCTTCTGAAGGTTTTATAAAACTTTTTTTATTCATATTGTATTTATTTTATCTTCAATATACCTATTTGAATTAACAAATAAAAATAAAGTAATGTATGTTCCACGATTGTTGAAATCATTTGCGGGTCATCCCTCTATTGTACGGCCAAAAAAAGCAGTATCTATTCTTTTTAGTCGAATGTAGCCAGGAGCACTAAGAATGTTACGCGCCAATGGATTTGGATGAGTTTCAAGCTTCTTTACATATGTTACCGCATGTCTCGCTATTTCTGATTTAACTGTTGGCACGTTTAGATCTCTGTGATCATTCGTAGAATCTTATTTTGGAGCATTTGAATTTTTTTCAACATTGCTAGCTGAGACAGTGCCCCATAATTGAATCCTAAAGACCAAATCGGTTTAAGGACTTGTACAGTAGAAGTTTGCAATATAAGCTGAGTTTCTGCCAATAAGCCAGTATAGTTGGACTGTTTTTAGTTTTTTAAACCTCAATATAAAAAAATGATTGCATATACCTATTATTTACAGAAGCACAGCATTTACCGCGTATCAATTAAACTACATGCTATGTACATATATAAGTATTTATTATACGTATAAATATTTTTTTTAAACTGTCATAATCATATTACAAATAATATACACAAATATTAGAGATTTTATTTTTTATTTAATAACAAACTTAGAAAAACTTAACGCCATAACTACCATCCATTTCAATAATCTCACACCGACCTTTCTCCTCCATTAGCCGTAATACACTTAGTAAAACTGTTTCATCTATATTATAGAAACTCTTGCCTTCCGAACTCTCGCCATGGCTTATTTCATACAGTGTACACACACTATTAGTTTGCCCCGTTTCTTGTATCCATTCTGAAATCATATTACCATATTCTTCTAACGTATGCCAATACACCTGCCATTCGAGACGTTTTTTATCCAGCGGATTAGCATGATTGGTAATTTGTAATCTTTCTAAGATCTTCAATATCATCTCAGGTGATAAACGACGATTCAAAGATTCATTGTAAAACAGGGGAAATGTATTTTCATGAATGTTAACCGTAAATTTGTTAATATGTTTGAGGTATTTCAGAAATAAATCACTCCAAACATCTAGCTGTTTGTTGCGCGTCTCTTCATGAACTTGAAACCTTTAATAAAGGAATGATCATGTAAATACTGGATATTTGAAATTCTGATTGTACTTACGTAAAAAATGGTGGAAATGTATATTCCCAGGGCCATTGAAAGTCTGTCATTTCTTTTTAAATTGGGTTTCTTTACTTAATTCCTATTTACTTAATTTACTAATAAATGCAAAAAATGACTCAATATTGAACAGCTGTTCAATGCTTGGATGCCACATTATGGTAAATAGTAAACAAAACCAAGTTGTTAAAATCATGCTGCCACATGTATATACATACATGTTTAAGGTATTGCAGTTCATCAGCGAGTGATGATCTAAAAATTGCAAAGTACAAGGGATAAGCTAAGAAAATCTTTACACAAGAAATTATATATATCTATACGAACACATAAAAAGCAGCATAATAAATACATTTTACTTGTACAATCATAAATTCTTATCTTAGTACAAATTAATGTTATTTAACCCTAGATTGGTTCTATATCGACCATCTCATTTTTTGAGTTTAACGAATAAATTTTGTGTGCACAAAAATTTAGCAACTCTGTGTCAAATATTAGCAACGCCAATCAGTGACGCATTTTACGTATTTTTCATTTAGGTCCAATACGTTGATTTAAAAGAGCCAAAATATCTTTGAAAAGGCCAAAATGATTTTTAAATATGTTTGAGTAAAACATTTTTATTCAATTAAAAACAAAGTTCTATAGTACATTTGTTTTATTTTATTTAGAACAAAAACAAAAATTTACGTCAAAAAAGTCCAACAGTTCGTCAATGAAGATTTCACTGTTACATTTTTTTTTTTTTGTTAAAAGTTTTAAAATATGTATCTTTACCATAACAATTGTTAGAATTAGCTTTCATTAAATATTTCGAATGTATTAAGAATGACACAGTATTTACATGGAAACTATTCCTTATATTGGAATTTTGGTATTTTGGGAAAAAAAATGATGATGACTGTGGAATACAAAAAATACCTTGAACAATTCAAAGGTTCATGTACACAATTTTTAATCATAGAAATCATTTTCCAAAATCGAATTATACTTAAATCTTTTGTAGCAGCAGCTGTAGCAAAAATAAAATGTGTTGCCAGGTAGTTGGCCGCGCTGGCATGCTGGCTTTTAGCTCCGGCTAGGGCTCGCCGTCTTGGGCTGGTTCTTTGCCAACCAACTGGGTATTTAGCAGCTACAAAAAAATAAACTCATGCCAGCTAACGAAAATTGATAAATATAAAAAAGTGATGAGGCCCAAGCAAGACTGTCAATTCCTGTTTCCACACACACAACAACATATCCTTCTGGCTGGTAGTCTGCCAGGAACTATCCCTCCCTCTTGAGGTTGGAAGATAACCTCACCATCATAATAATTAAAGCTTTAGATACCCCGAAATCACACTTGCAACTTTTTACCTTACTTACCGCTTGTTAGTGACCTTAAGCTTCCATACTAAATAAAAAAATTAGATTTTTATATGAATATTATAAATATAAACATTTTTAATTTTATTTGACATAAATCAATTACGCATTATAAAATTCAAAAAAAATGTTAAAAGAAATTAGAAAAAAACAATTAAATAAAAAACAATTATTTTCTTTTTAATTATAGGCAAGGTATATTTATTTTACTAGGTAGTGGCGTCCCTACAACAAATACAACAATACAAGAACAACATGGCATTTTGTTGTTGCTTTGTAGTTCGAAATGTCAAAAAACATAGGAGAAAATTGAGAAGGCCTGTATGTGTTTTATTGCCTTTTCACTTCTACACTATAAAATTTCTGAACACATACAACTTTTGACATGTCGAACTACTAAATCAGCTGGGCGGACGACACTACCTAGTAAGATAAATATACCTTGATTATAGGGAAAAAATTTTAAATGAACTTTACATGTTTGTTTAAAAAGAAAAAATGTAATGGCGATTTAAAATGGAATAACAAAATTAATTTAAGATGGCGGCTTTCTTAGTTTCTTTTGCAGGATTCCGGATTTTACTTCATCGGCTATAGCGGCTCTATAGGAATGCCGGTACGTTCGTCCTTTTTGTCACTTGTTTATAGGTACGTACTCACAACACTCATTACTGTATTCAATATATATTTAACTTTCTATAACTTCTCTTTTCAGGTTAAGGAAGACACTTTTACTACGGGCTAATAACCCCTACCGCGAAGACGAAATATCAGGCCTGAGCTCAACCGTACGAAACGCGCACTCTCGGGCCGAATTTCCCGGAGGACTGGCTTGCTATTTAACGTAAGTTTAACTCTGTATTCCCTAACGCTAATAAAAAGATAAAGAAAAATATATATATATGTTTTTTTTGTTTGTTAGGTTCGAGGTCGTCAGTGGTAGGTCAAAAGTCTGTGGCAAAATACCTGGCCGGGTGACGATATAATTTGCTGGGGGGGATGAAATCTAACCAATGTCCCTCGTTGGATGTGACGGGCGATGTGTGGATGGTTGGTGACTTTTTATAAATTAACTTTAATTATTCTTTAAATTGTGCATTCACTTTCTAGTTTGGCAAGTTTTAACTTTTCAATTTTAAGGTTTTACTTTTTAGTTTTTAAGTTTTCATATTTAAATTTTTAACCTTTTTAGATCTTAAGTTTTATCTTTTTAGTTTTTAACTTTTTATATTTAAGTTTTTAAATTTAAGTCTTTAACTTTTTATATTTAAGTTTTTAACTTTTTAGATTTAAGTTTTTAACTTTTTAGATTTAAGTTTTTAAGTTTAAGTTTTTAACTTTTCATATTTAAGTTTTCATATTTAACTTTTTAAACTTTTAGCCTTTTTAGTTTTAGCATTTAAGTTTTAATATTTAATTTTTAACTTAAATATTTTATTTATTAAATAAATTCGAGTTTCTCTAAACTCTTTAAATTTTACACTTTTATTTGGTTGCATCAAAAAAAAGGTAAGTTTTCTACACTTCACTTTTTCACTCTTAGCACAATTAATTTTTTTGGCAGCCACCTGTCACACCTTACCTCGTTTTTGTCCTCAGGAAAAAGAGGCCGACATTTTCTTGTCTTCTTTTCAAGAAGCCTCGGTCACGCCACTTTTATTTTTCCACCAAAAAAAAAACCCTCCGGCTATTTTTATTTCAGCAATTTTAATTTGCCTGCTACAGGTTTTTTGTTTTTGTTTACGTTTTTTTTTGTGTATTGACTATTATAGCCATCCTCTTTTTGCAGCTGATTGCACTGCATTACCCATATAAAATTAAATAATGCACAGGGTGCACACGACACTTTAAACCTTTTTAAGTTCTGTAACTTCCGATATTGCGCTATATTTATTATTTATTTGTTCAATTTTGTCTGTTCCTTTTGGAAAAAGTTTAATAACTTAAAATGTACTGTACGTGTTTAGTACAATTCAAAACGTTCGAACGGTTTAGAAAAGTTCCCTGAGGTAAAAGGGCCAGCATGTATTTAAAGAGGCCGTAAAGGGCAACATTTTGCATCACTGACGCTAATAATTAATTACAACTAAGCGACATACGCTGAGCAACCCGTAGAGCTGGGAAAACTATCGATACTCACCATATTCGATATTTATTAGGAAAACTATCGATAGTATCGAAATCTTTTAAATATAATTTCATTTTTTAATAAGAGAAAAATTATATATAATGAAGTTTCTTTTAATAAAAAATAAAAATCTTAAAATGAGATCTATATTTAATAAAAATATGTTCATATAAATACTACATCAAAACTGTTGTGTGTAGTAGTCTCCATAAAAATATTCATGGAAAACGATTTTATAACCAAACGATTTAAAATGATTTTGTTGTTTTGTATAAAATTTAGTTTTTACAAATTTTTTATTTTTTAAATATATTTGTATAAATTCCTCATTAGTATATGATTTTTATCTTCTGGTATACTTTTCAAGCCAAATGTTAAGAGATGCGTTCAAAAATAATTCTCAATATCGATCAAAATTCTTCACACCCTTTAAAAAAGATCGTTTTAAAATCAATCGTTTTCCATCACATACCTGTGTATAATCCCGACGAAACATTCGGATACCGTTAAATAGATATCGCATTCGTTAGCGAGTAAACTATCGTATCGAATAACAAATTCGATACCAGTCGAGTAAGCTAATTATGCCATTCGACATGTATCGAATCGTTATTTATATCAAATTGTAATAGATTTATAATAAGTCAACAAGTGAACAAGAAAACACGGTTAAAAAATATTTGCTTTCGAATGAAATTACGCTACTTTTTATTCGATATCGAGTGCCATAATACCAAAATGAAAAATTACGAGAGATTTTACTCAATATCGAATGCGGTGATTAGACCCCAGGCTAAGGAAAATCTTTGAAAACAGTGCAACTGATCGTAACGCATTTGTCTCGACTGAAGATCGAGGCAAAAATTCAAACACCATTATTTCCATTTCATACTATACACATTTATTAAATTTTCCATTTTTTCTTTTTTAAATATGAGTTTTATAAATTTACATAAAGTTTACATTTGTGTTTTTCTTTCATTTAGTTATTAATTATAAAAAATATATATTAGAGAATAATAAAGCATATCCTAACACATTTTTAATAAGTCTTTGTTAATAAAAAATAAAATAGAGTCCTTTTGAAGTTATAAAACAAAAAAATAATAAATTCAAAATAATTAAAGCTGTGAAAAAAAGAAACTAAAAAAGGAAAGAAATAAAATCAAATTTATATGCATTTAACAAAATCCTTAATACTAAGCATTTACACAAGGGAGAGGTTTCCGTTTTTGGGTTTGGGGAATTGTTAGTCTTCATTTGCACTTAAAGACGTTTAAAGGTATTAATTTTAAAATTAAACTATTATAAACTTAATAACTAAATTGTTTATTCCTTGCAATGATTTCATTTGATAAACTTTATATTTTATCAATGAAACAAAAAATTAAATATAAAAAGCTTTCTATTTGCATCTAAATATACATATGCAGTAATGGTCATAATTAAATTATTTTGTGTTTTTGTCTACTCGGCCATTTACAAAAAAAAAAAAAAAAGAGATGGAACTTCAATTAGGGTTTTAACATCTCGAAATCTTGTAAGGCCTGTCCCTCGTTTTTGTAACTTAAGTCTGAAAGTTTTTTATTCACAATAAAATAACATAGTAATCTTATTTTACATAAGGTGAACTAGGGCTAATTATAAACTCATTCAAATAAAGTATGTAATACAAAAGTTGATGATTAACTCTAGCTTACCCTGTAAAAAACAAGATGACTTTAATATTTACATCTGAAACATTTCATATATTAGTTACAGAACATAGGTACTGGTTCGGGTATACGCATTAAAGTCCGAGGATGGACTGCTTAATCTGTCAATCCGGAATTCTATTGAGAATTTGTGAGTTTTTTTACTTAAAAATATATAAAAAATGCACAAATTTGCCACAAGGTAGCTTGGGAGGAAATATGTAAGGATGCCATAAATAATTATAAGTCTCAATGCTTTAGATTTAATTCAATAGGATTTTCATCTAACAAAGGGATGCAATTAATTTTGTTTCTTTTATTTTCTGCTTTTTAATTTTTTTTGTTTATCAACAATGAGAATAAAATTAACAAACAATTAAACTTAATAATGTCGGTATTTATTTAAAATAAAAATATGCTTCAAAAATTCGACTGGGAATAGTGATTTAGTTATGGCCAATACTGTACGTATGTGTATTCTAATTTATATAATTACAATATGTAACAACATAAATTTGATACGATAAACGCTATAGTTTTTCAAACGACGGTTTTTTAAACAACCGATTTTTAATTGCCTGCTCCTCGGATTCTATCGTAAGTATGATGAGGTTGATTGTTAAATTTTTAAATATTCGGGCATACAAAATCAAATATTTATTTTAAAAAATTTATAAAAATTCGTACAACTTCCATTCATACTAAGCATAATGGAAAATAACGAAAGAATCGCGTAATTTGGATTCCGATTACGCCATTTGATATTGATCGAAATTTCATTTAAACACTATTTAAATTTCGATCGATATCGAATGCCGTTATGTTATTTAAATCGTAATTACTAGCAGATTGTAAACAGTCTACCAAAAAAACTTAGCGTAACATTTTTTCGGCTAGCGTTTAGGCATGTTACAGACAAAGTTAAATCAGCACGCAAAGCGTTGTTTATCTCCTAAAAATTCTCATGTATAACGCAAATCTAAATAGCGCGGCGTCAATGTTTGGCAATTGGAACATCCGCTTCTGACAGTTCGTTAGGAAGTGAAGTCAACTAAAAAAATAATTGCCATTTAGATATTTAAAGGTCTAATCTATCGATTTTATCTCGTATTTTGTCTTTCTATTTATTGGTTTACATAAAAGCTAGATAAATTAACATTACTGTTAGAACACAACGTTTATGCTCTCAATTAATTATGTCTTTGCAGCGTTAAAGTTAGGCGCTAGAAAACGCTTTGCTTGACGCCCTGTTCTGATTTAGGTTGGCCCTGTTACTAACCGTGTGTCATCACACTTTTTAGTGAATCAAGTGAGAACAAGGCGATACCATAACAGCTGATTGCAGTGCCGAAAAGCTCATCAGTCGTAAAGTAGCTCTGGGTCGGGGAACACGTGCGTGCGTCATTGTCATTATCGCTTAAAATCAATCAGGCCGTCCAGCCACTTGTAATCGTTTCGTTTTCGTTTGTAACTTTTAAATTTTAATTTCAATAAATCGGATATTGGTGGAGCACCTTTTAAAAAAACTCTACTGTTAACTGGAGGAGCACCATTAAACTCAATTTTTAACTGGAGGAGATCCAATAAACTCAAGACTTTCACTGGAGGAGCACCATTAAACTCATTAATTTTTTACCTAGCTGAATTTGGAGTCTCACTTCCTATACGAAGGTATAGGTCGCGCTGCAGATTTTGGAGGAAGCTAAGGCAATCACACCCTGGCAAATTTGCTTACTGCACATGCCATTTATTTATTTATTCAAAAACCACACACGAAAAGCTCATCAAATCCAAATTTCAAACTCTATTAAAAAAAAATTATAAACATTTTTTTATGTATGGAATTTGACACAAGCAAAGTAACGAAAATGCCTGAATTTAATCTAGTATTAACTCGTCTTGGGTGCAAGTATCTCATTTATCTACAAAAGATGAGAGAAAAAACAAAACAACACGAGGTTTTAATTCCTAGCAAGTTGACTAATAAGGAGTGAGTGGTAAGTTTTATTTAGTGCTGGCAAAGTATTGAGTAGCAAGTCCCTAGTATGGAGTATTTTATCCTTTTTTTTTAGTACAAAATACTAATTTTAATAGAAAACTCAGTCATAGAGTGTTTACGATAAAATCTGTTAAGAAGTTTTTGTAGAAAAAATTTAAACATTCGGGGCTGAGACCATACATCATAACACTTTAACAAAAAAAAAGTATAGTGATTATCGTGTCATAAATTTTGTTGCACAGTGTAGTTTTTTGTTATATTTAAGATAAAAAAAAAAATGAAAAAGAAAACATTGCATTATATATAAAACATAAAAACAAAAATAATTAAATAAATATCGAGTTATTTTTTTTTATATATAAAAATATCAATCTAATTGTCAACAAAATGGCATTTTTATAGCAGGTGTTTTTTTTATACTTAAAGTTACAAATAAATTTTTTTTGTTATATCGAATTTTCATTTTAATTAAATATATATAATTTATATACCTTTTCATTTAATGTATTCTTTAGCTTACAATTGTAATTGATGGTTTATACCTTCTTTTTGTTTTATTTGAAAAATTACATTTAATGCGTGGTTTTTGCTTTGCCTCTACTACACATTATTTTTATTTATTATTTTTTTTTTGTTCTATATAGAGAAAGGATTTTAATGTTACCTAAAGGAATTTTTGTTTCTTTGATTGGGGAAAAGGAAGGAGTTTGTTGTTGTTCATTATGTATGTATATTTAAATTTTATCTTAACTAATTTTTCGCTCGGTTTTCTGTTTGTTATTTTTTTAATTAAATACACCTTGAACATGTAGTAAATTAATGTCTTTATATAATCTGTATGTGTATGTATATAAAATTTTTGTTTGTTTGTTGTATTTTTTTTTTACTTTTCTAAAGGCTCTAAATAACATCTCACAGTATTATTTTCATCCAACATGGCTGATATATTACGTCCCACTACTGGCATATTATTGACTGATTGTGGTGATATTTGTTGTTTTTGTTGCTGTTGTTGCTTTTTTTGCATGGGATGTTGATTGGCCGGTGGCAAGGGTGGACCATGAGTAGTGGCAAATAATTCTTTAACAGCTAAGCGGCTACCGTTGGCAGTTGTAGTTTTTTTAAAACTACGCACTGAACCTCCAGCACCGCTACTTACCCCAAAAACCGTTACCGGCTGTTGTAATTGTTGCTGTTGTTGTTGCTGATGTGGCGGTATGGGATATTGGGGTTCATGGTAGTCATTATAACTGGGTGGCACCCCTGAACCCTCACTGGCCTGAGCGTTTTTACGTAATTGGCGCCTATGTACAAAAAAAAAAAAAAACATAAGAAATTCAAAACGTACTTATCTTTTACAAAGCTCTTATTCGCGGAAGTGGCAGTTGTGCCTTATTTTAAAATAAAAACAAAACTTTTACAAATAATTTTTCAAAAAAAGGAAAAATTCATAAAATAGGCCCAAGTTCAAAATTTAACAATAAAAATCGGAATTCAAAGAAAAGCTATATAGCAATAAGTATGCCATGATAGACTCAAGTTTATGTTTTTACAATAAAAATAACATTAACCCTCTAGCCAAGGCATATTAATCAGGTAGCCTCACTATGAAGGAGGAATACCAAGGCGAAATTTTTTTTATGAAAGTTTAAATGGAAGTTGAACTACCAAACCATAGATAACACATAGATAATCAACTGAAACGTCAAAAACCCTAAGTTTCTTGTCAAAAAAATAGGCAAAATTGTATAAGTGTTGGTTTTCACTACACCTAAACTGCACACAGTTGTATAAAATATTTTTTAAAAACAGAATATTTTTTTACTTTCAATTTTAGATGTTTTTTGCTTTTTAATAAACATATGAATTTTACATTTTTCTAATATATTTATGTGCGAAAAACGTTAGATTGAATGCTAATTTGAAATATTGTTTATATTGATTTGAAAATTTTCATCCCCTAAAAAAATACAATACTGAGTAGAAATAAATTTCACCAAAGAAATGTCAACAAAATGAAATTTATTTTGTATTAAAAAATTTATAATACAATAAATTGTTAAATAATTTTTTGTGCAAAAATTCAAAATTGTTTAAATATTTGAAAAGTGCAATGGAAAAGCGCGTAATAGAGTCTAAATGTGAATAAAAATTTTACTCCCCTAAGTGTTGTAGGTACTTCTACCTACTACTTTGCAAATTCTACTTTAAATTTTAAAAATATTTTAAATCAATATTTCATTTTTTATGATTTCAAAAAAATTTTATATAAATTGAGAGACATTCAGTTTTTTCCTTGTAGTTAATATTCAAATATTCTTTAAAATAAAATTGTTTTTAGTATATAAATGCGTTTTCATTTATAATTGGTGACCCCGACGATTCGCAAGAAAATTTGGATAGATATCATCAATCAACATGCCAGTTTTTGGAGATACACCAGCAGGGAGCTCATCTCAAAACGCGCCACCATCAATTAGAACACAACCTCCGGCGGAGCCAGTAAATGTTCCCGAAATCTCTTCAGCAAAAACACCAAAGCTTCCAGCATTTTGGAAAGATGAACCAGAGGTTTGGTTCTATCAGGTTGAATCATGTTTCCGTTTGTGTGGAATAACGCAAGACTCCACAAAGTTTGAATATTTAGTGATGAGTTTAGACCAGTCAGTGTTATATTTAGTGAAGGATATCATAATTTCTCCACCTCCGTCTAACAAATATGAAGCTCTTAAAGCTCGTATTATTAAATCTTTTGCTGAATCTGCTGAACATCAGCTCAAACGTTTATTAAGTGGTATGGATATGGGTGACCAGAAGCCATCCCATTATCTGCATCGGATGAAGTCTCTTTCTAGCGGTAAGGTTAGCGATGAAATTTTAAAAACTTTGTTTTTGGAACGTTTGCCAGATAAAGTGAAAACCATTTTGGCCGTTTGTGAGACCAGTGACCTAGATAAATTAGCTTTTCAAGCCGATAAAATTGTTGAAGCTTTTTCCAGTACTTCGTCAATGTTCGTGTCCGAAGTTTCTCATCCTCCTAAGCTAGACGATTTTTCACGTAAGTTAGACAGCATTATAAATCGTATTGATGCCCTGGAAACACGCTCCAGATCTTTGCATCGCGAAAAACATTCAACATCCCGTGCACGATCCCGTTCAAGAGGAACTTCGAGAAATAGAAAAGAGCCAGGTTTATGTTGGTATCATTGGCGTTTTGCTGAAAAAGCACAGAAATGCATTAAACCTTGCAAATTCGAAGCTACAAAAAACTAGATTTTAATCATACAAGTTCTTCGACCGCTTGTATGGATGAATTATATAATGGTCGTTTATATGTAACCGAGAAACATTCTAAAATTCAATTTCTGGTTGACACAGGAGCTGAAATTTCAGTGTACCCTTGTAAAAATCGTATGTCGCCTCAAAAACTTTCGCTATATGCTGCAAATGGCACAGAAATCAAAACCTATGGTCACATTGTTCTCCACCTAGATTTAGGTCTGCGCAGAAGTTTTCAGTGGAAGTTTATTTTTGCAGACGTATCCCGCCCTATCATTGGTGCCGATTTCCTTCGTCACTACCATCTTCTTCCTGACTTAAAGAAAAAAGTGTTAGTTGATGGTACAACCAATCTTAAAGCAAATGCCAGTATAATTAATGACAACTTTGTTGGTATCAAAATGGTTTCTGGTGAAAGTTCCTGCCATAATTTATTGAAGAGGTATCCTGAAATTTTCACAACATCTGACACATTTGATTCTAACCATGGTACTTATCACCACATTGTCACTAATGGACCAAGCATTTCTTGTAGACCAAGACGACTAGACCCAGCTAAATTGAAAGCAGCTAAAAATGAATTCCAGTACATGTTGGATAAGGGAATTGTTAGACCTTCCAACAGTAGTTGGGCAAATCCTCTTCATATGGTAGCAAAGCCTAATGGTGAATGGAGACCCTGTGGTGATTACAGGGCCCTAAACAAGATCACCGTTGCTGACAAATACCCTGTACCATACTTAACCGACTTTCAGATGAACCTCCACGGAGCGGTAATTTTTTCTAAATTAGATTTAATCAAAGCTTTCTATCAAATTCCAGTCCACCCGGATGACATTCCAAAGACTGCAGTCATCACTCCCTTTGGGCTATTCGAGTTCGTAAGAATGCCCTTTGGGCTGTGCAATGCTGCACAGACTTTCCAGCGGTTTATTGATGAGGTTTGCAGAGCTCTCGATTTTGTATTCGTCTATATCGATGATGTTTGCGTTTACTCAAGGTCTGAACAGGAACATCTTGAACACCTAAAAATTCTCTTTGAGCGATTCAAAGAGTTTGGAGTTAAAGTTAATCCCGCAAAATGCGTTTTTGGTGCTGCTGAAATCGATTTCCTTGGACATCACGTTACATCAAATGGGATTAGTCCACTTCCTGAGAAAGTGAAAGTTATCAATGAATATCCCTTACCAAAAACGGTTAAGGAACTAAGAAGATTTTTGGCTATGTTGAATTTTTACCGGAAATTCCTTCCTCATGGCGCAAGTTCTCAAGCACTACTGAATAATTTTTTGAAAGGAACAACTAAGAAGAACGATAACCGTGAAATTCCTTGGTCTGAAGAATCTATCAATGCCTTTAACAATTGTAAGAAGGCGTTAGCTGATGCAACATTATTATCCCACCCAGCTCCTAAAGCAAAAATGGCTCTTAAAGTTGATGCATCGAATTTTTCCGTAGGTGCAGTGTTGGAACAATTCGTTGGTGACTCTTGGCAACCACTTGGTTTCTTCAGTAAACGGTTGAACTCTACCCAAGAGAAATATAGTACATATGATCGTGAACTTCTAGCAATATACAAAGCCATTCACCATTTCCGTCACTTGTTGGAGGCAAGACAATTTAGCATTTACACGGATCATCGTCCTTTGATATTTGCGTTTAAGCAGAAATTAGACAAAGCATCGCCTCGGCAGAGAAATCATTTGGACTTTATTGCACAATTTTCCACGGATATAAGGCATTTATCAGGTACGAATAATACCATAGCAGATGCCCTATCACGTATTGAAGCCATTCAAATTCATGCTATAAATTACGAGAAATTGAGTCAAGCTCAGAAAGAAGACACCGAACTACATGGTTTACTGCAGTCCGAAGGTAAGAATAAATTTGTTCTCGTCACAATACCAAATACAGACAAGCAAATTTATTGTGAGATGTCTACTGGCGTAGCTCGTCCATACATTCCAAAGGAGTTTAGAATGTTAGTTTTCAAAAATATTCATACACTCTCTCATCCGGGTATACGAGCTACTCGAAAATTAATTTCTTCAAAGTATTTTTGGCCATCTATGAACAAAAATGTCAATGATTGGTCAAGAGGATGTCATGATTGTCAACGTTCAAAAGTCACAAGACACACTAAGAGTAAAATTGCAAGTTTCCCTATTGTTAGCAGCAGGTTTTCAATGGTGCATTTGGACATCGTGGGGCCTTTACCTCCATCCGAAGGATACACATATCTATTAACATGTGTTGATCGTTTCAGTCGATGGCCAGAAGCTTTTCCTTTGAAAGATATAAAAGCTGAAACTGTATTTCGAGTTTTCTATGATGGTTGGGTATGTCGTTTTGGTGTGCCAAGTACTATAGTAACTGATCGAGGCAGCCAATTCACCTCCCATATGTTTGCAAATATAACAAAGAATTTGGGGATTTCTCACAACTTTACCACATCGTACCATCCGCAAGCTAACGGAATGGTGGAACGATTTCATCGGACGTTAAAAACTGGTCTTATATGTGCAGAAAACAATCAATGGACAGTATCATTAAATTCAGTACTACTTGGTTTAAGAGCAAGTCTCAAAGAGGACCTCAAAACTTCGTCCGCGGAAATATTATATGGAGAACCTGTACAACTTCCTGGGGAATTTTTTAAGCCTTTTGCAAAAGATGACGTAATATCTCAATTGACAACAATAAGAAATATAATCAGTAAACTTAGACCCACAGGAACCCTGCATCATCCAAGTAATTCAAAAAAGTTCTTTGTACATCAAGATCTAAATAACTGTTCCCACGTTTGGATACGTCGTGATTGCTATACGAAACCTTTACAACCGAAATATGTTGGACCTTTTCCAGTTTTATCACGTAGTTCAAAAATCTTTAAAGTTTTCGTCAATAATAAGAAGGAAACCATATCCGTAGATCGTCTAAAGCCGGCTTTTTCCGTAAATAATTTTAACAAAATTTTGTGAGGAGATACCTAAGTATCATGATCTCAATATAGGAACCTTTTTTTCGCAAAAATATCTTATTTCCACGAGAAAGTGGAGAAAAATCAGTGAATGTACGCAATTGAACTAAGCGGATAAGCAACTTTATTTTTTATAAATTAAAAAAATATATAAACTGATATGCAGCATAGTTTAAGGCGGAACTAAAAACGCCTCCGCCGGTATTACAACATAGCACTAAATCGTCGGCGAAAATAATCACAACGTGCAATTGCAGTGTTGCCATAAGGGAAGCTTTACTATAACACTAACTATCTGTATTATCTACTACTATTCCTTTCGAAAGGAAGTAACACAGTTAATATAGGCATTAATTGCCTGAGGGTTACTTCCCTTAAAAAATAATAAATACGTAAGGGTCTTTGGTGTGGATTGCCTTCAAAGCAAAATCGAACAAAATATTGCAAGCACGCTGACGAAGTGGCGGGCTCAGCTACTACGAAAGTTCCTTCTTCCACAATTCACAAATTTTCCAGCATAATTCCTTAGTTCACTGTACAAATGGTGAAATTCGTTATTTTCTGATCGTCTTCGATTTGTTCCTTTCTTCTTTAGAAAAATACATTTAGTATTAATTGACAAGAATAAACAAAAAAATCGCTTTGCTCAGTATTCTTAGGTCGTATAAGCTCCCAGATTAATGTAGTGTGTTCCAGGGAGAGGTACTGGCGGTCCTGAAGGCCATCGAATTGGTGTCTGGGCACATAGTAGAAGGAAGGTGGTCACTCTGTACGTCAACAGCTATGCGGCCCTTATACCCTTGAAAGGCCACAGCGTTAAATCAAAGCTAGCGCTGACGGACAAGTATAGAAGAGTTAGAATGGGTTGGGTTCCGCGTCATTGCAATGTTAAGAGCAAGATTGAGCTCGAAGGGGTATAATTTAGAAAGAGTAGAATCAGCGAAGCCAGGAAGAACTAATAAGTTCTAGGGCAGATTGTAGACTGCTGAAATGCGTTAATTTAAAATCATAAATTATTAGATACTTACTGAAACCTTCTTTGAAAATCAGCATCCTGCATTGCCATTAACCTACGCATACGTTCATCACTTTGTGGCGGTAAATGATCATCACTGACCCCATCATCGGGCTCCTCATCATCGTCGTCATCTTCATCATCCGTATAAGGACTTTCAGCCTCGTGACCCTCAAAATCATCCACATAGTCGTGATGAGCACGATGAACATTGGCGGGCATCAAACCAACACCACCACCACCACCTCCATTATGTGGATAACGAGTTTTTAACATTCTTTGTTGTTGCTGTTGTCTTTGATAGGCCGCTTGCATAGCACGTTCGTCTTCGTAGTCATGCGGTAGCAAATCATCGACATTGTAATGTTGTACATCTGAGGTACGATTACTTAAAATCTCCTCGTATACGGGACCATTATCACTGGCCATTGAACCTTGATTATAGTAGGTTTCACCGACAATACCACCACTTACAGCACGGGTTAAATCAAATTTATCTGGTTGGTTTAAATCACAGTTGGAATGCTTATTTCTATAGTAACGTTGTTGAGTGCCCGGTTGTGAGATGCCAAACTCTCCGGGTACTGGGCCACGACGATTAATTTGCTGCAACAGATGAGCATGAGCTGCATGTTCCATCTGTTCATCATCAGAAGACAATTGCTGCTGATGCTGCTGCTGTTGATACGGATGTGGTCGCCGCTGCTGCTGCTTCTGTTGCAGTTGCTGCTGATACTGAGGCGGGGGTGCTCCAGGATCTAAGGCTTCAGCGTAGTAAGGATGTTGAGGTGGCTGCTGTTGTTTAATTGAAGTCTTCTTATATGAAGGATAAAACAATATCTGCTGGGATGTGGCTGTATTTCGTGAGTGCAATGAACCGCTTGGCGAATCTGAACCAGTATTACTGCCTCGTTTCTTTTTTCCTTGGCCCTGATTGTGTTTTTGAGTCCAATAAAAGAACTCGTGGGATTGTTGCTGTTGTTGCGGTGATACTCCCGAGCCATGGTAGTCCCTTGTCTGTCCAGTCCCTCCTTTATTGGCCTTCTGCCAACCATAATAATCCGGTTGATGATAAAGAGCTTCTTGTGTTGGTTGAACGCCATTCATGCTGCCTGCAGCTAATTGCTGTTGTTTATGACCCTGGCCAAATATCAAATGTGTTGAACTTACAGAAGAGGTGGGCGAGGTATGTCCAGCACTTGGTGTACGCATACCACCCGTAGACCTTAAAGTTCCCGTATTGCCGGCACCCCCCATTATATTCACATTACGCTCCAATACCACATGTCCTTGTAAACTAGGATCATTGCCTTTATTAGCATGTTGCAGCACTAAGCTACCGGGTATTATGCCACTTTTCACAGTGCCACTGGTGGCTACATTAACACTTCCTACCGCACTACTGTTGGAAGATGAACCCTGTCTACGAGAATTACCTCCCTCATTAAGCTCACAATCACTTGAGGCCATTATAGCATCCTCAGTGGCCGTTATTATATTGCCAGCTTCATCATTTTCATTTGCATCACCCAGTGGAATTTTTTGTTTCTTCATTTGTGTACCGGTCGAAGCAACCAAAGCATTTGTATTGCTATTCAAAGTTCCCGTATTACCTGCTGAATTCATGCCACAAGCACTGCCTCCCACAATGCCCGAAGATATAGAAGTTTTGGAGCATCGCAAGCATTTGGGCAGCCAAGAATTTTGCCGAACATATTTACGATATTCCCGGCGTATCTAAAATTATTTGAAATTCATGAGTAATGCACTGCGCACGCATTATTAACTATATCAAGTATACCTTTTCATTCTGTATGCAATGAAATATAAAAATATAGATCCCCATCATGGTATTGAAGCTAATAAATACATAACCATATACTTGGGACATTTCATCGTCTATTTTGGAATTTCTCAAATAAAAATAAGCCGAAAACCAGGTACCACATAGTAATAGCAAAAATATAAAGCTACAGCGTATATCAAATCTAAAAAGTTTTTTCAAGAAAAAAAAAATTATAAGTTTTCATAAAAAAAAACATTTTGCCGCCAACTTACCTAACATTGGCCAGTCTAGTGTGTTCTTTATTCTTTAGAGCGGTACGTGACTTGCGGCACATAATAACCCACGATAAGAAGGTATAACAGAAAGCACCCTTTTTTTAGTTTGATAAATAAATTAAAATAAAACGTGACAATTAAAAGTTACTAAGCTCAACTTACCATTAAAAATGCCATTAGGGGAACTACAAATGTGGCATAGAAAAGAAAATTCGTTTCCATCAGTACACAGTAATCGTTTTCGGTGTAAGTGCCGGGGTCTATGGCCAATGATATGGCAACGATGGTAAATGATAGAGCATACGAGAATAAATAGTAACAGTTCACTTTCGAGGTTTGATCAACCTCCAACAATATGTCATCGGTGGTTAGTGTTGTATAGGATTGGAATGCTATAGAAAAAGAAATTAGTTGGTGAAAAGGTTAAAGTGTTTTATAGTAAGATGGTTAAAAGAAATTTTGAAAGCAGAATAAAATAAAAGCAACTTTTAAGAAATCTTTTTAATTTTTTTTTTGTAGTTTAATACGTGACAGTTTTTCACTGTGACATGTCTACGATTTTGCTTAAAATATTCACCCCACGCCCTATCGTGAATACGAAGTGAAATTCTCCTAGAATTGAAAATTGGTATCATAAACTTAATATTAAATTTGGGTCCCTTCAAAGTTTAGAAATTTCGCCTATTGGGACAATAACATAAATGCACGGTATCATGAGGGCCCAGTGAACTGGCAACTATTCGTTCCCAGTAAGTAACTCCATGCGTGTGAAGGAGCCGACCAGGTACGCGAATAAACGGAAAGCCAACCTGATACTTGGCTGTGATGCAAATTATCATCATAGTCAATGAGAGAGCAGTATCATCAACACCAGGGGTGAGTTGGTGTTGTAATTTATTACTACTAACAACCTTATTATAACTAACAGGAAGGAAGTTACAGAAGTTACAACAGGGATCTAGTATTAGATTGAAAGGTTTCTACGGACTGTTCCTTTTCGGACCATAGTAGAATTTCATTTAAACTGATTATTAATAAGCCAAGCGCGACCATTATTTAAATCCCAGGAAAAGAGACAATTGGGACTTATTCAGGGTTAATGTAGAGTCCAAGCTAATTGACAATTCCTTATATGGACAGTTACAAAGGAAAGTGAATGTAGTGGTGGACAAGAACACACAAAGTTTTAAGGAGAGTTTTGATCTGGCATGCCCAACACCAAACACCGGGCAAAAAGAAACAGCCTTCCTGGTTGACCAAGGCATTGAGAACGGAGTCTCATAGAAAAACTCTTGCCAAGGTCCAAAAATGTGCTTCAATTGGCATTACAGGTGCAAGGAGAAGTATACCTCAAGCGGCTTTGGACATTATTCTGCACCTGATTCCCTGATTGAGGCCTTATGATATCGGAATCAGAATGGGTGAGCTCGAGCAATATATAGGACACACAAAGATTGTACTTAAGGTTGGACTCAACGGACCGCTTCCATTAACCCCTGGACAAATCAAGGCTGGTAGGCGAGTTCAAAAAAGCTATCGATGTGCTGGCGTACAAGTATAGGGTTAGATTGTGTTGGGTCCCGGGTCATTGCAATGTTGAGGGCAACATAATCGTTGATGAACTCCAAGATTGGGTTCAGAGGGAAATAACTTAGTTAGGATAGAATCGGTGAAGCCACCGATTAGGCACTAAAATAGGATTATATCCGATTGGGTAGTAAGGAAAATCAACCTGTCTTGTGAAATAAGGGAGGATTGCAGAGTCTCACGGGCAATTCGGCCCAGACAGGACGCTGCGAAAACCAAGTTACTTCTGGGTCTAGATAGAAAAGTTCTAAGAGGCGTGATACATAGGTGTGATCATTGGCCATTGCGTCACTAGGGCAATAATTAAAAATGGGTCGCCGGTACATCGGGCTTTTAAAGGATGTGCGAGGAGGATTTGGAAACTGTTCAGCATATCTCGATGGGCTCTTAGACAACGCGCGGTTTAAAATCGAAGGCTCCATTGGGGAAATCGGGTGGCTGAGTGATGGGTAGCAGAATGCATTTAGGTCTTTATTTTTTCTTTTTGTTTCTTAGATTTAGTTAGCGGAAGGGAATCACAATAAACTTTACGGGCCTCTGAGTGGATGTGCCATTTCTGGCACAACGCTACTTAACCTAACCTAAGTAACTCCACCATCCGGATCTCAAATGTACCAGGGTTGATCTTGTCTTCCTTGGTAAGAGCTGTTCATGATCCAAAATTGCAGTGGATTGTTTATTCATGGCTTTATTGCATCTATTACCATTCATGGTAGTAGCGACCGCCGGATATTCAAGTCACTTTGGTCACCCGGTCAATGTAGATTGAAATAAGAATAACGTCTCGAATATCATATAGTGACGAATATCCTGTCGTATATACCTAGGGAGATACTGGGAGCGTATCCGATGATCAGGATGTCAGCAGGTGATATGCTAGCTATAACTGCATTTTTACACTTATAACTTCAATCTGAACCTTACTTCATCTGCATACGATCATCAATATGATATCTTGGTGTGGTGCAGCAAGCTGGGTAAGATAAATATAAAGGAGTATTGGTGACAATATTTCTCCTTGTGGCACGCCCATTATTATCTTGCGGTAGCTTGAGTTTTGTTTTCTTTTTTTGAAAAGCTGTTAAAAACTATCAGTTTGCAGTGAATGAGAAAAAGAGATTTGAAAAACTCTCAGGACCGAAGATTTTTATTCCGAGCAAAATAAATGTTTTATTTTTTTTTTGTTCCGTTTTATTCGTTTTATATTGAATTCGAGGCACCTCGATTCAAGAAATATTGGCCCAAAAGAACTTTCAGATGCTATTCTTTGTATAGGATTCATTATCTGTCAATAACAACTTGCATCTTACGAATCGTCTAACACACATTGTTGAAGCTTTGCAAGGCCAAATCTTTAGCAATGACAGATAATGTGCTCCACAGCTTCTTCCCTGCAAAAAATCTATTCTTCCGTTTTCTCAAAAACTACTCTGAACTTAATGAAACTTTCGTGCCCAATACTAGAAGTATGTTGAACCTTGCCCCCTTATATCATCTCTACCTCTCTAGGACTGACCAGTTTTACTCAAAGTGAACCTTGCGCCGTTCTATCTGTCTCAGCCTTGGGTATTGCCTAAATGTCAACATAAATATTAAACAAACTACAAACACGTGAAGGCATATATGACATTCGTATCCCATAAAACGTTATAAGAAATTAAATTTGTTTTTATAGAAAAAAAAAAAAAAAAATACACTTACCTTCAAAACAAAACCATGCAATGGCCGTTAATATGGCACAGTGTAAAAATACAGTGGTAAAACCACAAAATATTATATTCGCTTCGACTTGTTCGATACCAATAAGGAATAGAACTTCGATTAATAATAAGCAAATATAAATGTTGCGATAAATAGAGGTGCGGGCAGACTGTAAAGAAATATTAAGTAGGAAGAAAAAGAAAATATTGTAAAGAATTGTTTAGTTTTTGTTTTGTAGCCAAATAAAAAAAAAAAAGAATTTAACAAAATTTAGAGCCAATAAATAAAAAAAAGTAACAATACAAGGAAATGTGGAAAGTTTTAAAAATAGGTATTAATTAATTATGAATAAGCCTTAAATAACAAAGTCTGTTAGGAAACATTAAAACTATCAAAATGAAATTTATAATGTTAGAAAAAGACTTAAATTTAAGGCTTAAACATAAAAAATTTTGTTTATTTTTAAGGTAAGATAGAATTTTGGTGATGGTGGTGGTGGAAATATTTTTTTTTTTTTTTTTGAGAGAAAGTATTTTTTTTTTTTATAAATTAAAAAATAAAAAACGACACACAATTTTTGTTTTAAGTTTAGAATTATTACAAAATAAATTATATTTATTTATTGATGATGATATACATATATGTATAAAAATATACACATTCAAATGGAAATTACAAACAAAATGAAGAAAATAAAAATACCAAGATGGAAAAATGATTTTTTTAACTGACTTAAAATGATAAATAACTTAAAATAAATTAAATTTAACAGCAGTTTTAGTAAGCACACTTTTGAAACAATATGTTTTAATTTTATATCATCAAATATATATTATAACATCCCATTGCAAACGTGTGCTTTTGGGGGGTTAAAAATAAACAATTTTAAAAAACTAAAAAAGAACATTATTTTTTAATCTGTGGGAAATTTTTACATAATATAAAAAACAAATTTTTAAATTTACTTATAATAAAATATATTTATATTAATTTAAGGATTTCATATATAAAAAAATTTTCTATTATTTTAAATAGGATAGAAAAAAAAATTATTTAATTTAATTTATTTTATTTTTGTTTGTTTTATTTAAACAACTACTTAACACATATATCACAAAAAGTGCATAAATAACTTAAAGAGAAGAAAATATAAGTTTTAAACTTAAAAAAAGAACTAAAATTAAAACTTTAAATAAAACAATAAATTTTTCACCACCACCACCACTTATATTGTAAATCATCCATATTTCCTTGCATTATAATATTATTTGGATCTGAATTATTAATACGATTGCTATTATTACTATTATTGTTATGATTATTGTTACGATTGACATTTAAATTATTACTGGCTTGGGCAGCTACCATGGCGGCTGCTGCAGCAGCAGTATTGGTGTTATTATGATGCTGTTGCAGAGCGGCGGCTATTGAGGCTGCCGCCGCTACTGCTGCGGCTGAAGTATTTGACATGGAAGTTTCCATTTGTTGCTGTTGTTGGTGTGTTAAATGATTATGATTTAAATTGTGACCATGATTGTGATGGTTATGAGGCGGTTGTAAATTAAGATTTAAATTCAAATTATTCATTTGCAAGTTGCGCTGATTATTATTGGCCACTACTACGGCGGCAGCAGCAGCAGCTACAACTTGTTGCTGCTGCTGTTGTTGTTGCTGTTGCAACTGTTGCAAATTATAATTATTGGCATTTAAATTATTACGATTGGAATTACGTATTGAATTGTGTTGTATGAAATTATTTGCTGTTAAATTGGAAGGTGCCTGTGTTAGATTTTGCAAGTGTTGCAAATTCAATTGCTGTTGCAAATTTTGTATATTATTAGTGGTGGCATTTGAAGAGGTATTCGTTGATGCTGTATTTCCTATATTAGTATTGGTAGCATTTATTATTTGTATTGATTCATGAGTCTGATCTATAATATTATTTTGTCTTCTAGTGCTGCCGCCACCGCCGCCTCCCAAACTATTGCCCATTACACCAGCTGCTGCTGAGCTGCCACCTTGGCTTCTGCGCGAACGATTTAAATGATTTTGTTGCCTAGAGGTTCTTACCTTAATAAATACTCCATTAAATATTTTCAATGTTAATAAGGCTATCACAATGAACACCAAACAGATAGATATGCTAACATAAATCAATATACGCATATTGCCATCGAACATGGTAAACAAGGAATGGGTGTGATCATCCATTACGTCCATCAAAATGGCAAAGTTGGTTAAATGATTGCACATGCAAATGCTGTGGGTGCGATTGGTGGATTCCAAAGCACAGCCATTAGCAGACCAGGCACTAAAAACACATAGAGTTATAAATTTAAAATATCTGTCTTTCATTTAACACACTTACTGGTCAATATAATTCCAAAAGACACAAGTGGGATTGGTAACATTTTCCATTTTCAAATGTCTCAATACAAGTTTAATGGGTTGGGACAATTGTATATGGCGTCCTTTGCCCAAACTGGCTGATATTACTTTGCTGTTTAATATGCGTATGCGCTGTTGGGAATTTGCAGAATCTGTATCGTTTGCTAAAATGGCAGTGTTGCGTACTAATAAAAAAAAGTATTTTTAATTACAAAATATTACAAAAGATTTCTGTGAAACTACTTACTATAACTTCTGGCCGATTTAAGATCGAAATGATCATAGGAGGGCTTAAGTATCGATTCCAACCGATCAAATGCTGCAAAGACTATACGCACCAAACCGCCCTCACTGTTTTCGATTAAGGCAGCACGTGGCAATTCTATTCTATCGTCACTTATTTGCCACTGTTCAGCATCGGGAAAGACTTCATTGTTTTGTATGCTTTTCGTTTCCAAAACACGCACCGATAGTACTGGAATATAAAAATCTTAAGTAAACATTCAAGCTTTCATTCAAGCTTTCGACTCAACTTACAAATATTTTTAACCTTCTGCACTACATTACGTTCCCTTATAATGGTGTCGGCCAAAAGAAAAGCATTATCCTCCAAACCGGTCAACAAAGATGTTGCCACTCTCATTTGGTCCTCCTGATTAAGATCTAGCCAAGACGATAGCTGCGATTCATCTAAAAGATTTGAACCGGTCTTAACCACACCTTGTAGCAGTTCTAAAATCATAGCTTCTCTTAAACGTTGATCGGGAAAAGTTTCCTTATCATGATACATTTTTTCCGACATGGCTTGTATGATTTTTGTAGTCACTAACATGTCACCACCGTATAGGGTTTTACTGCTAGTAACCTCTGATAAATCGTTGGCTATCGAAATGAGTGAGGAGTCTCGATGATTAACACGCACTTCTAAATTGTTTAACCACAGGCTGCGACATTGGGTTAGATCGGGTGTTAGGGGATGCCAGGTGGGTTCAAAATTGCGTAGTCTGAGATTAATGCAAGAGGTGCCATTGCAAATGGGCGTTTGTGTTGAGCCATTAGAATCATCATCCTCGTCTAGCGTAATTCTTTTCATAAGCACACAACGCCATTTTGCTATGCCAGTGGCACCACCGGGACAGGGTTGAACATTAACATCTCCCACACGTGTCATATTCCAAAAGAGATTGCGTGCATTGATGGGGCCACAAAACATATTGGTCTCATCTTCTCCTGCCAAACCGCTATT
Organism: Phasia obesa; assembly: GCA_949628195.1. Lineage (NCBI taxonomy): Eukaryota > Metazoa > Arthropoda > Insecta > Diptera > Tachinidae > Phasia > Phasia obesa. The sequence continues at coordinate 28,175,903 of OX451219.1, read as the reverse complement.
AAGATTAATATTGTTAATGGACTTTATAACACCAGCCCCTAACGTAGTATTTAAGCTGCCTAGAGAAGAGGCTGTGGTGGTGCCTGTGGGTAAAGCAGACTGCTGCTGTTGGCCCCTAGTAGTGGTTTTTGTGGTAAGTAATGTGCCATCATCACTGCCAGAACCTCCTACCCCCGTTAATATTCTAGTATTGGGTGGAGCGGTGGTATTATTGTTACTGTTGCTATTACTAACTGGAGCTTTGCTGGTTTTTGTTGCTTCTACACTACTTTTATGATTGTGCTGCTGCTCTCCTCCAGTTCCCCTACTAGGACCTTCTCTACCCTGATCACTGGCCGGATGATGACTCACCGCGGAAGTGTGGTGATGATGATGTAAAGGCGGTGGAGGCGGCAGACCATCGTGCCTGGTGGGTGTTTTTAAAGCAGTATTATTATAGCCAGCCTTCAGTCTACCACCCGGCAACGTAGTATGCATTGTAGGTGGACCTTGAGAGGAAGGCACTGCATTTGGCAGGCCGCCTAAAGGTAGATTTGTATTGGCCAAACCCGGCATAGGCATTTGTGGTCGTTGGGCTGGTGGCAAAGGTGGCGATAAAACGGCAGGATTTATATTTGAAGAGCTACCATTTGGTAATAAAGGTGGAGCATTCGATAAAACCCAAGGTGGCGGACTTGGACGATTTGTGGTGGTCGACGTTTGTGATGCTGATATGCATTGATAATGAGCCTCTAAATATTTATGAGTACCCGGACAAGGATCACCAAACATGCTGGTCGTAGCCAAAACACTACAACTTTGTTTATGAGCACATCTGTTAGAAAACAAGTTAACATGAACAATACATTTTAAAATGAGAATTAAAAAAAAATAATAATAACAACCTTGAATTGAGGACCGTTAAACTTTTGGGAAACATACAATTAACACTCCATTCCATATTGCCATGATCATTGCATATCGTTATCGAAAACCGTCCATAATTGGCTCGTATCAGATTTATCAAATCGCCCGGTTCACATTCTATGGTTAATTTCTTACCTTCACACGCATATGCCGTTTGATATTTTGGTGCTAAAATTTTTTTATTTAACGAGGCGATTAGTTAAATTAGGGAAATGTTTGTTTGTTTTATGTATTTCGTTACACATTATTATATGATTCAGTAAATGGTTATTGACAATATAATCGAACAATATAGTGAAATTATTATAGTTTAAAAAAAATGATTAATAAGTTGTTGACGGTGTTTGTAGATGGATTTTTGTAATAAGGATTGGTTTGGTTCATTTTGTAGATCAATCTGTAAAGAAACTTTTTTGATATTTTAAAGTGACCAAATGGGTCATATGTTTATATAGTAACAATATAATGCATTATAATAAATAAGAGTTTTAAAATGAATTTGATTGGTTTTACATATTTTTTTTTATACTTAGTGAGGTGACATTTAAAGTGGAGTTGAATTAGCAGTTAACAATTAGTCAAGTATGTGATGGGACTCCATACTAGTTTTGTATTTAGCATAGCAAAGACATATCATAAGTACCAGATCCAAGTCCTCAGTAGTGATAGATTATTGTCCATCATTTTTTGGCAGCCATCAATTGATGTCATCTTTGTCATTTTTAGTTACGGATCTAAAATATAATGATGACCTTAATGATTTATTTTATTTTATAAATATTATTATTTATTTTTTCAATTGGCCAAATTTATACAGTGGGTGTCAATTAGAAACATTTTTTAAATCTGTATTTTTTTTCACAATTTTGATTTTTAAAAGTAATATTTTTATCAAAAATGTAAATATAAATATACTTATAGGTCGATTATGGATAGCAACCCAACCTCAGTTGCGATGTCAAAAGGCAACACAACTTGGGAAAACATTGGTATTATGTAAGCAACTTTTTTCAGTTGCTATAAAGTTATCGATAATGCTATTTTGACAGTCTAGCAACTGCAATAAATGTAAACAATAAAATAGCAATAAATAGCAAAAAAAATAAATACAAAAACATATTATTTCGTGTCTACAGATTTGATTATTTTTGAAATTAATATCCAATCTCTAAAAAAGTGGTTAAAATGAAAATGCATTGGTTTGCTAAATATTTATGCAAAGTGACATAAACCTACATTGTTTAAAGCTGGTATGCTACAGATTTAAAATTTTTACATGTTTTGTTCTCTTTGTGAGATTCTAGTTGAGATTGTGTATGTGCTCACAGACCCTTAGGTGTTTGCGTGGGGGCTCTTGGTCTAAACACACGAAAATTCGTAAATTTAATGCTAGTTTATCGTCATGAAAGAAAGCTCCTCATCCACCTAAAGATCCTCCTGTAAACTACAACCCTCCGTGTCTTGAGCATTAAGCCTTTGATATACCAAGTTTCATACTAGCAGCTATTTTTTTTACCATTTTCATCAAAAGTTAAAAAGCTGGGACCAGCTGCTGATCAAATATGTGTCTGGTAAAATACGGAATATTATTCTTATCATCGTTATTCTTTTGTTGGCGGATTACGTTAAAGCAGAAAGAGGGCCAATATACGTTGTCTTCAAGATTATAAGGAAAGGGAGTAAACTTACTTTTCAGTTTTAGTGCAGTTTTTAATTTAAAAATTGTGAAAAAAATCAACAGCAACCGCAAATATATGGTTGCCAATTTGGCAACTAAAATTAACATGTTTTAGTTTCCAGTTGCCATACGTAATACAATTTCGGCAACTGACAACGCAACTGTTGGGTTGCCAACCATAATCGACCTATTATTGAAAAAAAACTAAAAAAATAACTTAAAAAAAAACATAAAAAGGAAAAAATTTCAAAAACTCGCAAAAAAATGGCGCAAATATGCGCAACGTTTTTTTACAGCATAAAAGAAGAGATCGTAAATTTTGTAGTGATATACATTTTTAGGACCACGATGGAGATCACTCTTAAAAAGCTTTTCAATTTTTTTTTTACCAAAAATTTTACAAAAAAAAAAAAACTTTTTTTTAATTTTGAACGAAATTTTTTATCATTAAAAATTAAAAAAAAAATATTCTAAAAATTAACATAAGTAGCTACTAATAAACCCTTTCACAGAAAAAAAATCAATACAAAATCTTTATTCGTTTAGCCACCAAAAAATATATTGCAAACCTCTCAAAATCGTTTAAAGTCAATAAAAACGTATGCGATTTACTCAACTTTCCTGATTTTAACAATGTCCCAAAACGACAAATCTCAAGCTAAAGCCTTGAAAATTCACTATACGATGCAGAATTTTGTTGTCTGTCGAGCTGCGTACTTAAATTTTTTACATTTCTCAAAATTAATTGTTGGCGTAATGTCCGGCTAGATTGGCAAAATACCCCTCTGTGCGACGCCACTAACCACACAGCTATCGAAACAATGGCTCTTTTGCGCAACAAATTCAATGGCCTTGGTTATCTCACGTGGTGGCGATGTCAATTGGCCGCTTGATCATGTGATTTCACACCGTTGGACTCCTTTCTTTGGGGTTATTTGAAAGAAAAGGTGTACGTCGATAAGCCAAGAACAATTCAAAGCTAAAGGATGAGGTAATTCGGCACATTAACGGCATAGAACCTTAATTATGCCTCAGCGTCATCGAAAATTTGGAGTATCGCATGGACGATATTTTGTTCCATTGAAAATTGAAATTATAATTTAACCACCCTTTAGTTTGCTCACTCTGAGTCTACTGTAGTTTTTACTTTTTTCGAGTAAGAATAAAAATTATTTTTAACTTTTATATTTTTGCCGAAAATGGACAAATTGTAAGATTATGCATTTAAAAAAAAATTTTTAATTTAAGCCGACAAAATTGATTAGAATGTGAAAAATCAATATTTATTTTGCATGCATTTTAGTTTGTCAGGACAGATAAAAGAACCTTTCCATTGATTTATTGTAAGACAACAAAAGTAAAGAACAACCAGACGACCACAGCTGGCGATTTGTTTACACTTAATGTAAATAAAAATGTTTACTTTTGAGATAAAATTAAACATACGATAGAATTCAAATGAAACTAAACATAAGCCAAACAAATATCTATACTTAAATATAATATCAAATGAAAATGACTATACATACTTTATCTTATACTACGTATGGTAAAGTAAAAAAAAAAAAAAAATAAATAAATTGAATGTAAACTTACCACATGTAAGGAAATATATTTATGTGTCTCGTAGCATTTTTTTTCTGGGAATTGTTCAGCTAAAAAATATAAATAAAATAAGATTATTAAAATACTTGTGAAAAGTCGTCTGTAACAATAATGAAACATTTTTAGGTGATTTGCCTTCCTACAGGAGGTAAAAATAAAGTTTAAACAAGTAACTGAAATGCTTTGGCTGACTTCATAAACGCAGTTTGCAAAGTAACACTGCAATCAATATACTTATGTAGTTCATAAACGCCTTAGCATTGATTTTTACAATTCCGTGAGTTCATTATTGCAGTGCAACCCTTTTCAATGCGCATCAGTTGCCAAATTTGTGCACTGTTTTTAGTTGTGATGCGTTGTGAGATGAGCGGTTGAAATGTATTTTCTTAAAATAAAATGTATTAATTATTTTTCATAATTTAGTAATAAATGTTTTGAAGATCCTCTTCACAATATTTTTTTTTACACACAGCAAACGAAAATTACGACAAAGAAATTTTGTGTTCATAAACGTTTAAAAAATATGTTGCATTATTTGACTGAAGAAGTGTTGACGTGCAATATTGCTATACCTAGCTAGCGCATCTGTGTGAAGTGTTGCTTTTAAAATGCATTTATGAAATCAGTCTTTGTAATGTCTAAAAATGTATGAAAAGCCAAGAGTTTACAATAACAATATCGGCGATACAAATACCGATACTAATTGTGAATTTAAATTAAAGGTAAACTAAATTAAATACGAGTGTGTGAAGATAAATTAGATTTTAACTAGCAGAGACAATAACCACATTTTGTAACTGAGCTCATTTTGCCGTCAACAGACTGCACTGTTATTGGGTATAACATTCCCTGTAGGTATCAATCCACTGATTTTGGAGGCTATAACTTGAAATCAGGAAAAGTTACACCTAAAAAACACTTAAGGGATGTTGCCTCGAGGGATTCTTTTTAAAACTAAAATATTAGAATTTCCGAAATAACTTAAGAAAAGCTATAAAAAGACTTTAAATTTAAAAATATATTGAGAGTATTTTGGTCATTATGAAAAAATAGGGATGGCTACATTATACCCACTATATACAATTGTTGCTCCAAGGGATGCTTAATGAAACTGTATTAGTGGAATTCCTGAAATAATTTTAGAACTTTTATAAAACGAATTTGAAAAAAGTAGTTTTGGTACAAATATCTTGAGGATTTTTTGGTCATTAGGGAAAAATAGGGATGGAAACCATTTACTCACTATATAGAAATAATTTTAGAGGAATTCAGATTTTGATGCAAATTGTATTGCAAAAATGCAAGTCTAAAAAATCATATCTTTTTTTTTGTTAAATCCAACAATAAAATTCTAAAATATTTTGTTTGTTTTCTCTTTGTCATAAACCATTTCTTAAGGGAAGTGGTACTTTGTTTAGTGTTCCCAAAGATGGCGCAAGTAGAGATACGTGGAGTGTTTAAGATTTAAAAGAACTTCATTTGTATGTGTTTATTAACTGTCATTTAATATTTTTTATTACAACCCGAAGAATTATTTTTATTTTTGTTTCGTTTTTACAATTGTTTTTGACAAGTGGCATTTTGTAAAAAAATTAACAGATTTTTTATTGTTGCACTTGTTTGTCGCCCTGCTAGTGAGGCTACCTGACTAGCAGGTTGCAGCTAGTGAGGCTACCTGACTAATGTGATGTGCCTTGGCGCCTCAGGTCCTTTACACGGCTGCCCGATTAGACGATTTATCGTCATGTTGACAATTTTTGAACAAAATATAGCCAAATTCTGATTTGAAGAATTTTTCTTAAAAAGTAAGCATTTTATACAGTGCCAAAAAGAAAGTTGTAGGTCTTGTTGAAAGTAGACCTTGGCATTGTATTCCTTGTGCAAATATCTCAAATTTTCCTCTTGGGTAGAAACAGTAATTAAATGATATTAAAAAGTTGTGGCAATAAAAGTCAAAGAGAAGCTTACATTAAGGGAGGATTGTTATGTCCTTTTTAAACTTATGTGTACGATTGTTAAAAAAAGTTGTCTCTTCTTGTCTTCTATTCTTTAAACTATTCCAAAACATATTATTATCAATAGCATAAAATATATTTTTCACAAGCTTATTTAAAAAAAAGAATTAACCAATTAGGAGCCGAATCATTTTTTTGATTTTTTAATACGTGATAAAAAATGTGATAATATAGATTAAATTAATCAACAAAGAAAAATATAACAACAAATAAACTCTCAATTCGAACATCAATACTGGTTTCGCTTAATTAAAAATTTATGCATAGCCGGCCTTCGATCGGGCGCACGGATTATCAGCACATTAATATGACCAAACACGGGTTTGCTTAATAAAGATTTTCTGCATAGCAGGTCTTCGGCCTTGCGAAACAATTTTCTCCTCTGTGGCATTACCAACACTGGCTTCGCTTACTAAAGATTTCCTATTTTTCCTCTACGGTATAACCAATACCGACATCGCTTACTAAAGATTTCCTGCATAGACCAACACAGGCTTCGCTTACTAAAGATTTCTTACGTACTATAAAAAATCATCGGTTAATTTTTTTTTTAAATATGAGTCTAGATGAAAGATATTTTCAAATATTTTAAATGATACATCTAGTTTACGGACACATCATAAAAATTAAAAAAAGGAGCCTATTGTGTTTAAAATTTCATTTTAAGAAAAAAAATGTAAATTGAAAAAATTGCGGGCGACGCTTACTTTCGGAGTTAGGGATCACCAAAGTTTGGATGTAAAGTATGGTATATTTCGAATAGGTACCTACCTATATTACTTCCAAATAGGGTAATATTGGTATCATTAGAAAGGTAATTAAAAGTACTATCTAACTAAAGTAAAATCAATGAAAAAAATTTCGAGTGAGTACAAAAAAAAACTTTTTTTCAATTTTTTTCGTTTTCTAAAGAATTTCTACATAACCGTCCGTTAGCCGGGCGCAAGGTCTCAGAATAAAAATGAAAAATATTTGTCTTTAACTTGAAATTTGTTAGATTTAATTTCACTTTAGTTGGAGAGTACTTTTAAATTTTTAAATACCATACCAATGAAACCAATATTGCCTAATTCCGGCATAAAATACTCGAGATACACCATACTTTACATAGAAACTTTTTTTACATATTTTACTTAAAATTATATTTTACACACAATAGGCTACTTTTTTAATTTTTATGATGTCTGTAAAATAGATTTAAGCCAAAAAACAATGTTAATTGTAAAATTAAAAAAAAAAACGAATTTCTAATGCTGAAAAGACGTTTTTAATTATTTTTAAACCTGGCAGCCCTGGTCTTTAGTTATTTTTTCTACACGGCTCTCCACCCATGCACAACTAACAGCACTGTAAATTTCTCTACACTGAAAAGAGTTGCCCATCCCAATTGAAAATAGAATATTTTTAAATTCACTGTTGAAAAAAAGGAATATTTAAAACTTAATTTACTATATAATATAGCCAACACCACTTGATTAAAAAAAATAATGCTTGAGAAAAACAATTAATATGTATTCGGATGTTTCTACACACCTACCTATTTAATGATGTTTTGTTCCAGGAAGAAATACTCTAAATGAGATAAATGTACAAACGCCATTATGTTATTCCAATAGAAGAAAATTCAGAGTACATATCCACATAAACGTCAGGAACACTATGTTGTACTATATGCTTTCATCATGAATGCATCATCCAAATTATGCTGTTCGTGTAATTGCACTTACACACATAAAAACTCAACCATCAGTACAAGAACAACTTATGAGTTTTTTCTTTGTTTAAAAAAAACTACCAGATACAGAAAATATTACAAGCGCATACAGACTGCCAGAGTTAAAAAGAGGTCATTAAAATTTCATTATATGACGACGAATTAAAACTTCTATCATCTACAACTCCATAACGTAAAGCAATGATTAAGTTCATTGTAAGGTGCTGTATAACGCCCACAAATAAAAATTTTTCTTTTAAAACTTTTCATGTTTTTGATTAGCAGACACATTATTGATTTTTTTTAAATTTAAATTACTTCTTATCTATAATAGTTTAACTGCATAAAAAGCTGTATTTAAAACAGGTTTCGGTGAACAAAAACCTGTTATTTTTAACGGCTTAAGGTTTTTCTTCTGTTCTAAATTTATCGATGCACTTTCCAAGATTTATTTGTAATATATTTTAATTGGTTTTCTTTAATATAAAATTTTCAACAATTTAACTTTTGTTACAAATTTTCTTTGCGGAGCTCTCGAACAAAACACAACTTAACTCTACTGAAAAATTCTCTATACTAAAAAGAGTTGTCTGCAAAGGCAATTGGGAAATTTTTTAGTTTCAGTGTTGGAAAATTTTAGTAGTATGAATTTTAAGCCTTTTAAATAACATTAAGACACCATTTCGAAGTTAATTCGTAGTAAAATTAAAATTGGAAAATTTAAATTTAGTTTTGAACGAATAAAACACGTTTTATGCGAGGTTTTTCCGTTTGAAGTTTAATGTACTTGACTGGTTGAGCAAAGTTTTACAGGTTTATTTTAACAAATAACAATTATTTAGCAAAATTAGTTAATTTTATTTTGCACATTTTACCATAAAAATTTTTAAAAAGGTTTACGACATTTTTAATTAAATTTCTTAAAAAAAAAAAAACATTTTTTAAATTCATTTTATTGGGTACGATTTTAATTCAGAACTAATCTCAGAATTTAAAACATTCCGAATTCTGATATATCGCCAATACAATTATTGACGATACATGTAAACATATATTATAAATAAAACACAAAAATTAGTAAAAGTTATATCTTTCATCATGTTTTTTAGTATATGTCATTTATGTATCATTTTTTTGGGTATCTCCAGAGCAATAAGTCCAAAGTTGTCAATTTTGAAAGATCTCGGATGCTATTTGGCCTCGTTATTACGTGATATACTGGATAGGAGTTTGGCAATTTTAAATTATTCAGATGATGATCAGCTATTCCCTTGATATTACATTTTTAGATGTGTCTTGAATATAATAATTTTATTTATTTCTTGTCAAAAATATTTTATTCTGCTTTTATGGTTTACATTGAATTAAGTACAATTACATTTAAAAAATAGTTTACAAAATTAATTAAATTAAAATGAATAATATCTTATTTTTTTAAACGCAATATATATTTTATGGCAAGAATTTTAAAAATATATAAATTATGGGCTGATGAATTATAGAGGATTAAAAATATTTTTAAAGATATTTTACTAATTTTATCTGGCAACTGTTCAAGTTAATTTATATTATTTAAAGCATACTTTTAGGGATTATTGAAATTTATATGACGACCCTTTTTATCTTGTTACATTTTTATCGTTTATTATAAAAACTATATATAAAGAAGAATATTTTTTATACAAATTAGGTAATTAATTTTTATAAGGAAAAAATGGGAAAACTTTAATTAGACACTAGCAGAATGGAATGCATTTTCTAGACAACTACGTCCGTCAGCAGCATTATTCGCATCTATCTACTTTGAGTAGTATTTAATTGTAAACATCATCTATTTAACTAACCAAACTCAGATAAAGGAATACTCGAAAAGCTCTATTCAATCATCAATCGTCAGTTGGTGAAACCGAGCTTGCCAATTACGGTTTAAATTATAAAGCCATGTGACAGATGCAGATACATATGTATGTATGTATGTATGTATGTATGTATGTATGTATGTATGTATGTATGTATGTATGTATGTATGTACATAAAAGCGATTTTAATAGCGTCCTATCAATTTAATAAGCAACATGGTTTTTTGTCATAACCCAAAAAGGGAAAGAACTGTTTACATAAAATTTTGATTTTCTTTGAACTGTAGCTCAACTTGTGTAAAAATTAAACAATTTAAAAAAATTCACTTTTTTCCTTCTGTTGTTTGAATTTTTTAATGATCTGTTTATAGTTTGAAATAAAACCATGGCGCACAAAAGAGAAAGCTACAACTGCAAAATGAGCACGAATAATAACATATTAAGAAATAACATTAATAAAAAACTTAATTAATACACACTCTGTGTCAAGTGTCTGTCTATCTTAGTTCACAAGTTAAAACAATTTAATACTATAACATTATTTTATTTTTCTGTCCTTAAATTAAAATTTGTATGGCTTTGCTTTAAGGATCAATAAAGATTTTTTAATCAAGCCCTTTTAATACCCTCGTATAGAAAGTATAAATTCCCAAATTCAGCTTTTATTAATTTACTTACATACATACATATTTATATATTTAGTTTTATATGAAACTCCACCAATGTTCGAATTTTGATATATTATTTTGAGTTTATAAACGATTTATAAATCGTGAGCGCGTGACTGACTCATACAACCAATAAAAACAATTTAAAACTGTATTCTTCTATTATAGTGTTTTACTTAAAATAAAATATACTTTAAGGCCCATTATTATAACTTGTCAATAACTAAAGTTAGGATTTTATCGGAGAGCTCCATACTATAACTTTCCCTTAAAGTACGTGATAGCTACAGATTACTTTTAGCTTACTTATAACCAGGGATGATGGAAGACAAGGTTAAGCCATCCCTTAAATAAAATTAAAATTTTGTGCGCAATATCGGCCTAATGACGTCACGAAAATGTGTTCCTAATGACCAATAATTCTGGTTGGGAGTATAACTATAAATTATGAGAGTTTTTAATACATATAAATTACAAGAGTTTATTTTCAGGGTTGTTAGTTTTTGTCTTTTACTTAGATTTATTTGTACGTGCTTATTTAAAGCAATTTGTTGATTACAGACTTAGCAACCTTTCATTGGCCGAAAAACGTCATCTAACATGGCGTAATCTGCATTCTATCGTTCTTGTTTATAATAACGAAAAACAACTTATTTCTCCGATAAAATTCTAACTCTAGCTATTGACAAATTATAAAAATGGGCCTTAATCAATTATTTTGTTTCCATTTTTGTTATTCTCAATAACATGCTCATTAATATCAACTTTTAATTAAATAATTACTAAAAATTTGAAATTTATTTTCTAATTAATTTTCTAATTTAATTTTATTGTTCATGTTGTGTTTTACGATGCCATCGTAAACTGGCGAATTGTGCAAAACTTTTGCCACACGGCTGGCACTTGTACTTTTTGACAGATGCGTGCAAGTCCAAATGTTTTTTCAAATTGCCCACTGTCGTAAAACCCTTGCCGCATTGATCACACTGATGTTTGCGTATATTTAGATGAATGTTCATGTGATCGGTAAAACGGTTACGTTCATAAAACGATTTATCACAAATCGGGCAATGAAAATTCGAATCATTGAGATGGGTCCTTCTGTGAAGTTTATAAAACGACCAGGTCTTAAATGTCTTATCGCACCACTCACATGTATATGGACGCTCGCCGGTGTGAGAACGCATATGTATATTAACTTCCGTGGAAGTGGCAAAAGATTTCTTACAAATTTCACATGAATAGGGAAAATCTTTGCGATGACGTCTAATGTGTATGGTAAGATTACCAGGCAGTTGAAAACCTTTGCCACAAAGAGCACAAGTGAAGGGTAGAGTGCCATCGTGTTTGGACTTGTGTATTTTATATTGATCAAAAGTTTTACATATTCGTTGGCATTTGCCACAATGAAATGGTCCCAAGTTTGTGCACAAAAATTCACTTAATTTTTCATACAATACAAACGACATTTTGGACTCTTTACATAAATCGTTGTTAGTCAGGCGCCTTTGTTTTTCGTTGGTGAAATCTTTACGTAGTAGATATATTGTTTTTTCCAGTTGCTCTAATTCAAATTTCTTTTCTTTGTGAAAACTTAAATTTATTTTTTCCAGCATTTCATTTAAAGTTTTCCTTCGATAACATAATGATCGATAATCCGGATGATCTACATCCCATAGAGAGTTGTGGCTACGATAAATTTCTATGAATTTAAGTTGTTCTTCCAAATTGACAAATTTTATTTCGACGGCTTTTTGATAGTCATGTTTTCTCTGATTTAAGGCAGACAAAGTTCTATTGTTAATCTGAAAAGAAAATGAAATTGAAGATTATTAATTGAAATGGATATAATTTAGAAATAAGTAAGAGCGCAATATTGGGCTGTGCCGAATCTTATATTTCCTTCATGATAGAAAAATATATATTTTTATACGAAATTCTTTATTAATTTTCTAACCTTTTGTGAATTCAGTCATTTTTCGGAATCTTTGGAATATTTTCACTTTTGTGGGAAATTGTTTTTTTAAGTTTAAATTTCTTTTGATGATTTATCTTTTTTTTTTTATAAAATTTCTATCTTTTGATAAAATTTTTCTCTCATAAATTATTGATTTTTTTTTTGCAAATTTTTGTGAATTTTTTTTCGAAATTGCGATATTTGAGCAAACTTTAGGAAAATTAAGATATTAAAAAAATTTTAGTTTCTTAAACATGATCATTTGCAGAATTTTTGAATATTTGTAAAATTTCCTTTTTTTTAATCAAATTTTGAGTCTGGTAAATTTTCGATTTCGATATTTCGGCGATTTTTTGATTTTCTATTGAAATTAAGGCCTTTTTGAAATTTTTATATTTTTTGTGAAATTCAGTTAAACTTTATATTTTGTTATCAAATTTTGGTTTCTTAAATGAAGTTTTGAGATTTTATCGGCTAATTTTCCTATTTTTTTTATCGGCTAATAGCCTTTTAAGCTTTTGTTCTGGCTGCGGGTTCACTATTTAACATAGGAGGGGCAATAGTTAAAATCGAAAGCGTAGCTTTGAACTAAACACAATCGTTTAGATACAGCATATTGGCACCAACTTATCAAGTCTTCCAGGAAAGAATAATTAGGTTTAGAAATTTATAACAATCAGTTCAGACATATAAATTCCCGTTTTTACCCTTTTTGTCCCTTGTTCTGAGTTTTAAAACATATTCCATCTTCTATATCAGAAACAATCACTGTTTTATAAATCATTAAAAGACGTTTCTACGTTATCCCTCTTTAGATTCGAGCAAGGTAAATTTATCTTACTAGGTAGTGTCGTCCGCCCAGCTGATTTAGTAGTTCGATATGTCAAAAGTTGTATGTGTTCAGAAATTTTATAGTGTAGAAGTGAGAAAGAAATAAAACACATACACGCCTTCTCAATTTGCTTATACATATGTTTTTTGACATTTCGAACTACAAAGCAACAACAAAATGCCATGTTGTTCTTGTATTGTTGTATTTGTTGTAGGGATGCCACTACCTAGTAAAATAAATATACCTTGGATTCGAGTTTTGAAATCAGACTAAATTTTCTAAACATCTGTTCAGCTATATTAACTGTCCGTTTCCCGATTTTCGCCGCCGTGGGTCCGGGTTTTGAAAACAGACAGCCTGCATCCCGTTGCTAATAAATTTCTTTGAAATTGGGTCAGTCATTTCGATTGACTCACAAATAAATGAAATTGCAAATAAATTTTTAATTAATTAGACATCTCTTTTACAAAAACTTAGGCTTGCATAAGAAAACTTGCCATGTGTAAATCACATATTACAAATGGAATAAAAAAATGTATGTACATATATTCCCTTTTCACCAATGGTAAAGGGTAAAAAAATTACCTTATTTAAATTCTTAGATATTTTCTCTTCCATTACAGGTCTTAAAAACTCCATTTCATCGAAGCACCACAACTTGGGTATATATAGGCCTTTCAGCTTATGTAAAATTCTCAACTCCTTACGATATCTTATACGTAATTTTCGTATTTCATTCAAATACTGTGCATGTGTTATATTAATATTAAGTTTCTTTTTTATTTGATCCCCGATCTCTTTACATAACTCCGTTTTAATACATGTTTCATAATCTTTATGTTTTGGATTCCAAAGACATTCGTTTTGACGATATAAATCCAATAAATAACTTAAAATCTGGCGACTGCTTAAATCATTAACTTTTACATTTAAATTGTCAGCATCATCAACCTTATGCTTGTCACGTTCCTTATTGCGTTTCTCTTCGATTGTTTGACGTAGAAATTCCATTTTCTCAAAATACCATAAACGTGTCTTGTGTTTACCTTTACGTACTTCGAATTTTTTCAATTCTCTTCTATAACGTCCTCTCAATTCAGTTAATATGCCAAAAATTTCCTCTCCTGTAAGACAGCATTGTTTATCGTTCAATAATGGTTGTGACAGCTCTTTGAATATGCTGCGATGTGCATTGTATTTGTAGGAGGGATGTTTGGGATTCCAAAGCTTTTCATTATTTTTATAAGCTTCCAGTAAATATTCTATAAGATCTTTGTTATTTAAAGCTTTACGCATAGCAGGCTAGGAAAACATTGGAATAAAACTGATATTAACTAAAAAATTGTTCCATAGAAAAGAGGTGCAGTAAGAGAAATTTTTACCGTTTTAAAATATTTTCCTTTTAAAGAAGAATTTGTTGATTTTTGATGTTTATCATGCATTTCCGGTTGTTTTATATCTGCACTTGGACTTGACCGAGTTTCGTTAAAATTATGAGTTGACTGCAAGCAAAAAGAAAGAGAATAGAAACAGTTATTTATTATCCTTCTTATTTAGAAAGGCCTTTTCACACTATCTTACAAGTATAAACACTTTTGAGGAAAATGAAACCCTGACTTGATGAGTTGTTATTGTTTTCTGAATTTCAAACAGCAATTGAATCAGGGTGGCATTTTATTCATTTGTATTATAGTGTGAAACGGCCTTAAATAATAATAAAGGCGAATTAAGTTACCATGTGATGGGAGCGGAATTTTTTTTTCCTTTTGACTTGAAATATTAAACTAAACCATAATATGCTATCATACAAGGTGAATTTATATAAGGTGGCATCGCCGCGGCAAAAGCACATCCAACAACCTTTTCTGGTAGTATTTTGTAGCTCGTTTTGTACACATAGTCTTCTTCGTTTTGTACACATAGAAGACTATATGTACAAAACCAGGCAGGTTTGGCTGTTCGGAGGCTGGCGGCAGAGAGCCTGCGAAAGTAAAGGGTGTTTTTATAGAGGTATAGAACTTTAAGTTGCAATAAAACAACGATGGATTATTCGCTTGACATGAATTTTATCTATCCGAAAGATAATCTTGTGGCATTACATTTTAAATATTATTTCTGGCATATGACCGCCACGGCTGGCGCGGATGTAGTCCAATCTGGACGTCCAAATTTCGATGACTTTTTCCAACATTTGTGGCCGTATATCGGCAATAACACGGCGAATGTTGTCTTCCAAATTGTCAAGCCATTGTGGCTTATCCGCATAGACCAATGACTTTACATAGCCCCACAGAAAGTAGTCTAGCGGTGGTAAATCACAAGATCTTGGAGGCCAATTCACAGGTCCAAAACGTGAAATTAGGCGGTCACCAAACATGTCTTTCAATAAATCTATTGTGGCACGAGTTGTGTGATATGTAGTGCCGTCTTGTTAAACCACATCTCCTGGACATCATGGTTATTCAATTCAGAAATGAAAAAGTTAGTAATCATGGCTCTATACCGATCACCGTTGAATGTAAAGTTCTGGCCACCATCGTTTTTGAAAAAGTACGGACCAATGATTCCACCAGCCCATAAAGCGCACCAAACAGTCAGTTTTTCTGGATGTAACGGTGTTTCGACATACACTTTAGGATTACCTTCACTCCAAATGCGGCAGTTTTGTTTGTTGACGTAGCCATTTAACCAGAAGTGCGCTTCATCGCTAAACAAAATTCGCTTATAAAAATCGGGAACAACAGTAATCTCGTTTTGGGCCCATTCGACGAATCTACGCTTTACTGTCTATTCATGATGAATTGCCAAACCAAACTGAGAATAAATCACTTGACAGCTGTTAAATCGTTCGGCATCTTGAAAAGTAATGCCAACTTAAAGTTCTATACCTCTATAAAAAACACCCTTTAGAATGGCTGTATTGAATCTGCGAGATACTATGGAAACAATACAACTCCTTATCTAGGCCAGACAACGGTTTCTATTAAGCTTAATTATAATCTGCAGGGTAACATAGAAGATAATTGTCTTGTCTCAACTGCTGCTGCACCACTAGTGAAACGAATAACCCATTATAGAACCCTTTATAACTTATGAACTACCTGTAGACAAATCATTTATCTAGATCTCAATAACAGCGCCACCTATCTGCTTCAATATATGAGCTGGTTTTTTTGAAAGTGGTATAAGTCCATTTTTTCATATATTGATATATTTAAGGGTTTGTGTTTAAATCAATTTTAAAATATTGGCCAACTTTATCAATTCGTATGATGTTTTTTGCACTATACATACACCTTTTATTTATATGATTTTTTTTTATTTTGAAATAATAATTACAATAACTATTTGAAAAATGAAACGTTTTTTAGCTCTACATGGACTTATACCACTTTCAAAAACAACATATTACAAGAAATAAAAACAGAAGCAAATTTAAGTCCATATTTTTATAGACATAGGGCGGCCATATTTATAAAAAATATTTTAGGTTTATATAAGGTTTACATATAATAAAACTATAACATGACCATTTCTGTACATGAAATATTGTTTGAAAATGTTGTAGCTGGTGCAGTAAGTAATCGAAATGGAATACAAAACAGCAATTTTTAGAATTTTTGTCTGTCTGTGTTCGCATCACGTGAAAACTACTGGATGCATTTTAATAAAATTGTGTGATTTAATAATATCTTGGTTCAAATATAAGATACCTTTTTCCGCAAAAATATTTCATTTCCAAAAAAAAAGTACTCAAAGCACGCAATTTACCGGATTTTAAGGTACTGCAAACTAGGCAGTAGTACCTTTTATTTTTAAAATCGCGATATTTTAAACACTATCTCTACAATCATTTTAGAATTTAATATAAATTTTAGAATTTTATGCAGGGATGGTTACCTCTATATAAAGAAAATACATAAACCGTAACTGAAGCGCAGCTAGTAGGGCAATAAACTTATTAAATCGTTATATTTCTCTATTTTCATGCTCCTTGAAGTTTTATAAAGTGGTAACACATTACTTTTGATGAGATTTTTTGGTCTTTCCTTCTTTCCAAATAAAAAAAAATGGTTTTAAATGGAGCATTTTCTTCCATACTACATAAAATAGCTCAGCCGCCTCTGTTCAATGCTTCAATTCGGCTTATTACTTTGCTTGATTTTCATTTTATTTTAAAGTGTGGTAGTGTGAAAACGAAATGTTATGTTACGTTAGATTTTTTAACAATCACAACAATTGTCATTTGATTTCGTTCTTGCAAAGTCCAATACAAATCTGTTAACGAGCAGCGTGCACTGAAGTAGCAATAATCAGTAATAATTGCAATAAGAACAGACTTATTCCACTTTCAAAAGAAATATTTGTGCGATAGCATTGTACAGCAAAGCTGTTTTGTTTATTTTATATAAAAATAGAACTTTATTAGAAATTGTGATTATAACTATGGAGAGAAGGTGCCAATAGCTCATTATAATTGCCGTTAACTTAGTTTTTTTTAGTGGACTTATACTACTTAAAAAACAAAAAAACAGTTCATATTATGTCTTTGACCAAGGGTAAAGAAAGAATAAAATATAATGAATTAGAAAAAAATACAGAACACAGAAATTCACTTACACGTAAATAAATTGCACCTCTTTGGAAAAGTACTATGCCTGTTGCATCTTCTGTTTAACAGAATAAATTTCCTGATTTTTTTTTTAAAGAGAAGTACCACTTAGGCAGTTAATGCCTATAATAACTGTGGTACTTCCTTTGGAAAGGGATAGTAGTAGATAAGACAGATGGTTAGTGTGATAGTAAAGCTTCGATTCTGGCAACATTGCAATTGGACGTTATGATTATTTTTAGAACAGTATTGTAGCGCCTCTGGTGTTATTTAGGCGAATTAGTTCGAAGCTAGCTTAGCCAATTTATAATTATTTTACTTCGCCGGCTATTTAGTGCATTATTATAAAGAAAAATTAATACATATCAGAAAAATTGATGTTGGCATTGCTGAGTATTGAACTCGTGACCATTGCTTAGTAGTCAACGTGCTAACCACTTAAGCTACAATACCCTTTGTCTTCCCTCTGTTATTTTTTTTAAAGAATGATCTATTTTTAAAATTTTATATGAGGATTTATCTATGATTTAAATTTTATTATAATAATTAATATGCTTAGACTTTTGCTTCCTTTTCTTTCTTCTGGGTCCGAGCTTTGAAAGCAAAACCTCTGGGTTTTAGTTTTGAAATTATACATAAGTTATTGGACCTCCTAGGATAAAACCCAACTATATTTAAAATTTCATAAAATTTCACGTTTTTCCCCCTAACCACCCTTCTTGGTAATGGTATTGAAAATAGAGATATCCTATTGGACCTCATATATAATACCTTATTTCTGATTAAAATTTCATTTAAATCGGTTTCAAGCTCGCGGGTTGGTGCTCCAGGCTTGGTGGGGCCCAATACTAGAAGCTAAGAACCTTCAAGGTGTGACCAGTGTCTAAACGACTGATACCACCGGGACGGGTAGACCCACAAGGTCGTCTCCAGTCCTTGTCACGGGTTATTGGTGAGGTCCTTCTGTGTTGGGTGTGGTTTGGAGCCAATTAAAAGGGCTATGTAGTCTGGTGCACTTCAACAGAGGCTCCAACGGTGTGTCAGGGGTTAAAATGGTCTGTATGTTATTTCATGTTTTTATTTTTTTGTTGTGTCGTTAAGCGCAACAAGGGTGTTGGTAAAAGCATTGACGCAGACTACTTCAAGAATAATGTCCGTGTTTGAGTTAAAGTTTGGAATACATTTACTTATATAGCTCACCTACCTGCTATGGCTAGTGTTTTGTCAATGTTGTGTGGATGTTGATGCTATCAATGCAGTGAATGCCTGCCTATTTTTAAAAAGAAGGGCATTCAAATAAAAAACTTACATTTGGTATAAAAATTTTTTGAAAATAAATTAAATTAAAAATTATTATCGTTATTTCTAAACAGAAATTGATCTGTTCTAATAAGTCTTATGAGTTCAAAACTATTTTAGTATTCCAACGGATGGATGTAAATTAAACACTTGATTGACCCTCGTACGTATGTTCATAATATATAAATTAATAATAAAACTTGGAGACCCCAAATTGTATGACAAGACAACAAGTGCTTAATTTAATATTATTTATTATTATTACACCAAACACTTAATAAATTGATGACTTGCATGAAGAAGATCATAATGACGATAGCAATATAACAAACATGCTGTCTTAATTAAAATGAGATGAACAGGGTGTTACAATACGAAACAGACCTTAAAGCATTTATAGTGTTTTTTGGAGCCTTACCGTCTAGACAATTTTAGTACTATAGGCTTGAGTTCTTTACGTTTATGAAAGTCTAAACAATGACGATTTACAAAAAATATTTAATCATTGTTGGCTTTATTTATTTATTTCACTTGGACTTGTAAGTAAAATACTGGCTTATTTTATCATTATACAAGCTCGCCACCAATTGTTTCGGGCAGTTGTAAATGTCAAATTCTACTAATTTCAATCATAGCCCGTTCAGCCTGCCACGAAATTAAGTCATTTTATGATTTCGACA
Organism: Phasia obesa; assembly: GCA_949628195.1. Taxonomy (NCBI): domain Eukaryota; kingdom Metazoa; phylum Arthropoda; class Insecta; order Diptera; family Tachinidae; genus Phasia; species Phasia obesa. The sequence goes on along the minus strand of OX451219.1, from coordinate 28,156,078 downwards.
GAAATCAAGTTGAAATTACGTAATTTCGCATACATTTTAACATTGCCCAAATTAACTCATTCTACTTAATTTCGTCGAAATTAACTTGAAATTACGACAGACAACGCTGGTTTTAGAGAAAAAGCTACTTTTTTTTTGCAACCATGACCATATTTACAACCTAGAAAGTCCGTTTTGTTTGAAAAAATTTAAAACCCAAATGAAATAATGGAAATATACATAATTGTACATTAATTTTGTTGTAGTGTTGTTTTTAATATTTTAAATCAATGCGAAAGTATTGTGCGAAAGATTTTTGCAAAAGAATTAAATTATACAAATGCAACTAAGCGTGATCAGCTGTTTGCGAAATTAACTCAAATGTCAAAAAGCCCAGTATGAACACTTTAGATTTCGTTCGTAATTTCAGCTCGAAATTACTTAATTTCGTGGCAGCCTGAATGGGCTATTACTTGATGCTACTCAATACTTTTTAATCGGGTACTCAATACTTCCGTTTATATAATAGCAGCGGTAAGTTATCATCATAGTCATCAAATATTATAATCTTTCTAAAAGTATGGATTAACTACTTTCGTATATTGAGTACTCAAAAAAGGTTTACATATTCTATACTCGGTACCCACTACTCAATAGTTTTCCAGCACTAGTTATAAAATCTATCACTTTTGTAATTGTAGTTTTAAATATGCTCGAACAAACCGATTTAAATATTTTGCGCTTTGTCATGGATTACTTTTTAGGTCTGCTCCAGGTGCAAACAAATTAGTTCGAAAGCGTTCCAGATATCAATTTTTGTACAATTTCGAGAGAAAATGAGAGAGTAAAACTTTTCATTTCCTGTACAAAGTTGTACGAACTTTTTCTTTGGGTAAGTTCGGACTAGAATTAAATAATCAGCTGTTTTTGTTTACATTTAAAAATCAAACAATTTTTAAATAAGGGAAGAAAGATTTTATTTAAAATTTATAAAAAAGCAAAATGGAAGATTTTCAAATAAAGTTCCCAGAGAACGTGCAATAGTTACTTGACTTTCTATTTTGCAAAAAAAAATTATAAATAATAACTGGCTTTTACTTTTTTCAGTTTATTTTTATTCACTTTTTACAGTTTTTTACAATATTGCAAATGATTTGTTTTTAAATTATTATGCATTTAAGCGTCTAAAATCACTAAAATAAAATTAATATGAGAAAGTAAGCAACATTAGTATTTCAAGATGTTCAATTGTGGTTTTTTGCGTTCCAGAAACTTTGGACAACTTTGTCACATTCAGAGAGTAATTTTGTTTTTACTCTTAATAGTCCGGACTGTTTTGTTATGCACCTGGAACAGACCTTTTATTTACCTTCAGGAAAAACAATATGATAAAATAGGCTTGTTAGCTATACAACTCACTGATGCTTGTAAAAAAATGACAGCTCTGTCATGTAATACTTCGAACCCTGTATTTATTTGTGAACCTAATTAAAAACTAAAATTTCCATAGAAATTTATTAAAGTTTTAAATATTCTAAGTTAAAGAAAAACTTTATTATTGCAATACCCTATTAAGATGTAAAATGTTATTTCTAAAGACAGAAGATGCTTTCAAATAACTATACCGAGTATTTACGACGGTGAAAAAAGAATATGTATTTGTTTTGTAAATATAGAAATAAATGCGGGCAGTGTCATTCAGCAAGTAGACTGTTTGACACGCCTAATAAATTCTCAGTAAAAACCAATAATAATAAAAACTACAACTATAAATGTCACTACAAATAATTCATTCATTAATTCATCTTTAGTTTTCTTCATTCTGACGAAATAAATGTTTGATTACGCGCGTCTATACGTAGTAATACAAATTCATTAAATACAACGTTTACACTAGCACTTACAAATTATAGTTTTGAGATTTCTAACTATTGCAGTTGAGTTGACAAATTGTTAATTTAGGCCCATTATTATATCTTGCTAATAGCTAAAGTCAAGATTTGATCGGAGAGATAAGTAGTTTTTTTATTACGCAATAAATAAAATTAAAACTTATTTACATACATCTATACATATAATAAAATAGCAACTCATTTCCGTCTGTATGTCTGTCTGTCTGCTTTTCTTTTGCGTTCGCATCATAAAAACTACTGGATGGATTTTAACAAAATTTTGTGAGGAGGTACCTAAGCATCCTGGTTCAAATATAGAATACTTCTTTCCGGAAAAATATCTTATTTCTAAGAGAAAGTGGAGAAAAAGCAGTGAAAGAACGCAGTTCTTTTAGTAGGAAAGTAAATAGATTAACCATAACTAAATCACTAATAGATGACGCTGTTTAAAAAAAATACATAACCATAACTGAAGTAAGAAAGGGTTTTTGGTGTGGATTGCTTTCAAAGCAAAATTTAACAAAATATTGCAAGGATACTGACACAGTGGCGGGCACAGCTAGTATATGATAAAACGTTCAATGTACCGTGCCTGCGCTTGAAATATTTTTTTTTAATTTGGTGATGCAGATAGTAATCGAAATGGAATATAAAACAAAGAGTATTTTAATTTTTATCTGTCTGTTCGTCTGTCGGTCTGAGTTCGCATCATGTAAAAACTATTAACGAGGTACGGCTCAAATATAGAAAACCCTTTCGCGGAAAAATATTTAATTTTCGGTAAAAAAAGAGATAAAACCGCGAATGTACACAATTTTACCGATCTTAATGACTTGGCAGCACCTAATATCTTTGTAAAGAGAAAACTTTAGACGGTTACTCTACAAGAATAGAATTTTAGATTAAACATCTGGTTCAACATTCTGAGTTATTATCCAGTAACGGGTATCTCTATACAATTATATATTTAACACTAAAAAAAAAATTCGAACAAAATATTGACAGTTACCCAGAGACGGATCCTAGGAGTCTTAAAACTTTGAATGGATAGCATTCATAACGAAAGACAAATTCGAACAAAATATTGTCTGGACGTTATTATAAAGCAGACGTGTTATAAAATGTTATAATCAAGGCGAATTCATACCAGGTGTGAGCAGTAGGACAACATCTACAACAAAACAACAACTTTGACATTAGATTAGCAGATATGAAACAATTTATTTTTGACAAGACATTAGCAAAAAAACGAGAGCAAAAAACAACCAGCTGGGCTATCGACTCCACCTGGTATGAATTCGCCTTGGTTATAATCTTATTTCATACATATGTAGCAATATAGGCATGGCGCAATAAACGCGGCAAAAAAGTACAACTCTGTAATAAAAATACGTGCATTTTGTTTTTGTGTAAATCATTTTAGGCTGTCAAAACAAAAAATTTTAGTACATTTTAACACTTAAGATGGAGACAAAAAATAATCACCTGAGCTCTCGAGTTTACCTGTTATGAATTTGCCTTGAATACAGTGTATGGTGAGAAGAAGAAGAAGAGCAACAAAAATAAACAAATTTTTCTTATAGTCGCCATTAAAATTTTATAAATATGTATTTTATAAATCAAAATGAAAATAATGTTTATAGAAGATAAATAAAACAAAAATTATTTATTCATCATTTTCTTTGTAATTCTTACAATAATTACTGGATGTTCATAAATAAATAAACAAATAGTGTATTTCAATACATAATACACGATGAAAGGGTTGTTGTGGATTGAACATATAAAGGTACCAGTGGGTACCCTGTAAGGTACAAACAGCCTTGTAGAATAAGAAATTAATCAATTTCTCAAAAAATTTAAATTTCCCAAACATTTTTTAATACTAATTTATTGTATGTAAAAAAAATTTTAATTTTACATTAAAAAATTAATTAGTCTCTATTTCATAATTAAAAACAAATTTTAATTATATAAAAATTAACACTATTTTGTTAATAAAAAAATCGCTGAAGGAGTAATTAAGTATGTCGGCATTTTAGCGCTACAAAAACAAAAATATGACATGATAAAAATTATGGTGTCATTAAAATAAAATAAAAACTGTTTATCAAAATTGTTGAAGAACTGTTCATATAAAATTCGATGGCATTTAAATTTGTGGAGACTAGCCAAGAAATGATACCGAAAAGGGCAATTTATTTGTTGGACATTTCAAAAAGGTTTTCACTTCAAATATATGTTCTGATGTAGTTGAGTTGCCAGCTGTAGAGATTAGATCCGAAGTACCCCTAAGATTTGAAGTTAACGATATTGAAAGGGCAATAAATGATTTAAACACCAATAAAGCCCTTTGCGTTGATAAAACCAGTAATAAGATGTTATTTGGGTTTCCCCGTATAGCTCGCAAAATTATTCTTTTTGTTTTTAATGCCATCTTACTTCTTTAGTACTTTTCCACAGAATGGAAGGTCTCTTTGATAACTATGATTCCTAAGGCAGGAAAATACCACACAAAAGTAGAATCATACAGATCTATAAGCCTTTTAACAAACATATATCAAACATATCAAACCTGTTTGAGAGAATATTAATAACTAAGCTGAATCCAATTCTTAGCGCGAAAGGATGTAATCCGAACCATCAATTCGGCTTTAGAAAACAACATAGTACGACTTAACAAACACTCAGATTAGTAAATGTAATTAAAAAGACCTTTGAAGAACGAAAATACTGTTCTGCGATTTTTATTGACGTTTCTCAAGCATTCGATAAGGTTTGGCCCGAAGGCCTAATGTATAAGTTAAAGCTGAACTTGCCCGAAAACTTATGTAAACTCTTAAAAAATTTATAAACAGATTGAAAGTTTTTACTAAAAGAGGGAGAATTTTTAGGCTTGCCTCAGCTCACTGAAGCCGAAGTTTCCCGAGTCCACACATCAATATTTGCTGATGACACTGCTTTTTTAAGTGTTCATGAAAGCGCCCAAGTAGCATCACAACATTTACAAGACCACATACTCAATTTCGAAAAATGGTTGAAAAAAATAGAGAATAAAGGTGAATGAACAAAAATGTACTCATATAACTTTCACACTGCGTAAAGACTAATGTTCTCCTATTCCTATAAATAACCATATTCTCAAATTGGAAAAATGGTTAGAAAAATGGAGAATAAAGATCAACGAATAAAAATGTACTCACATAACTATCACACTGCGTAGAGACTCATGCGCTCCTATTGGCATAAATAACCAAATGATACCGCAGCTTTCAGACGCCCTACTTGGAAAAACTGCATAGATTTTAAGTTGACACAAATAAAGTTAAAAGCAGTCCAAAAATTGGCTTAGATTAGATTGTAGACTTCTACTGTACAAGTCGATCCTCAAACCAATTTTGAGTTATAGGATTCAATTACGGACGATTATAGTTGCTCCCTGGTATATAAAAAGCTCAAACATCCACTAAGATCTAAAAATGCCATCAGTCAAAGCGGAAATAGCGAAACATGCAGTAACGTATCCAGAGAAGCTTGATTCTCATTCAAATCCATTGGCGCTTAACATACTAAATGAACCTATTTACATTAGACTAAAAAGAAGTCATATTGCTTTTCTTGGCCTTACATCAGAGGAATGACCCAAATGATTAAAACAAACGTGAAAAAATCGGCGTATTTTAACTACTTTTTCTTGGAAACAAGATATTTTTGAGGAAAAAAGCATCCTATATTGGAATCAGGATACTAAGGTACCTCTTCACAAAGTTTTGTTAAATTCGATGCAGTAGTTTTTACGTGATGCGAACACAAAATAAATTAGTCAAGTGAGAGTCAAACTTACACACGTAGGATTCCGTACTATGTTCTGTATAACTTTAAAAATACAAGTTGTTAATTTTTTTACGCCTTATGGAGCACCCTATAATTTTTAATTATTTCAGGACTTTTTATGAAAATGTTAGGAGCCATATAAGAAAAACACATCTCTTGTAAAAATTTCCGGAGTCTACCTATTGCCGTTCAAAAAAGAAGGCCATATACGTCCAACACCCTTTTATTTCTAGTAATTATTATAGCGGCCGTGTCAACATATCTTCTGTACAAATTTCAAGAGTCTACCTATTATAACTAGTTAAAAAATTAGGCCATATAATGCAAATAACGTCACTGTCGGAAAACCCTTTAATTTTCGCTATTTGTTATAGATGCCGTAATAATATAACATCTGTGAAAATTTCAAGCGCCTATCTACAGGGTGGGCCAAAAGAAACCAAGGGGTGTAAAAGTTTAATAAATTTTTTGTTTATTAACTCTTTTTTATTTTTTCTTTCAGATTATATAGACAACACTTGGAATTGTATTATTTAAACCAGAGATCAATTATTTTAACGCAAAGAGCATATCGCCGACATTATTGAAAATTTGATTATGAGTGATGAAGCTCATTTTCATTTGAATGGCTTTGTTAATAAGCAGAACTGTAGGTTCTGGGGTTCTGAAAATCCAAGAGCCATTCATCAACGCCAATTGCACCCCATCAGGTGTACAGTATGGTGTGGGATCACATCTGAAAATGTCATTGGGCCCTACTTCTTCGAGAATGAAGATGGAAGTGCTGTAACCGTAAATGGAGAGCGGTATCGGTTTATGATAGAAAATTTTTTACGTCCTGCTCTTGAAAACAGACCTGGTATGTGGTTTCAGCAGGACGGAGCCACTGCCCGAGACACAATGGCACTTTTAAGACAAATTTTTGGAGAGCCCTTGGTTTCTTTTGGCCCACCCTGTATTATGGTTCAAAATTTAGGACATATTCATAAAATCAAGTCACTGTTGGAACACCATTTAATTTTTACTATTTGTTATAGTGGCCATAGTAATACACCTCCTGTAAAAACTTGAAGAGTCTACCTATTATCGTTAAAAACTTAGGCCATATACATGAAAATCACGTCACTATCGGAACACCCTTTAATTTTTAGGATTATTTTGCATACTTTTTATAAAGCAAACATAGTTTTAATTACTGTCTGCACATTTTAAGTGGTTACCTCCTACAGCTCAAGAAATAGACATAAACGCAAATAACACATCACTTTGGAAACACCCTATAAGTTTCAGTATTTTTTTCCTTTAGCAGCCACACTTATACACCTTCTGGGAAAATTTTAAGAGTCTACCTCTTATGGTTCAAAACTTAGGCCATATACATTCAATTGACGTCACTGTCGGAACACCCTTTAATTTTTAGGTTTGTTTTGTTATACTTGTTTATATAGTGAACTAAGTTTTAATTACTGTTTGTAAATCTTTAGTCTATGCCTCCAACATTTCAAGAAATAAACACATATTCGGAAATAACACCTCTCTATCGGAACACCCTATAAGTTTTAGTGTTTGTTGCTATATATATATATACATCATCTGTGAAGAGTCTTTCAAGAGTCTACCTATTACGGTTCCAGAGATAAAAGGCGCTGACAGACGAATAGACGGATAGACATTGTAGCGAAAACAAATGGGGTTTCGTTTTTACCCTTTGGGTACGGAACCCTAAAAGGAAAGACAGACCGACTGGAAATGAGTTACTATTTTATTATATGTTTGTATATATGTAGATAGATGTATAGATAAGGTGGATGTGATAACAATTCTAAACTCTAATATTGTATTTTAAAATAGACCTAAAAGTAACCAAAATGTCATTACTTTTGCGCCCAAAAAACAATGAGTTTGTTTTTATCCAACTTCACTTCACAATCGGATTTTCCAATTACAAAGCATTTAGTTGCTCACAATTTATTACGAACTTGTTTCCGTACCATGTATGTATGTATTTATTTTACATTTAAAGCAATTTTTAAATGAACAGCTTTTCATTAGTAACTGTAAAGAATGACGAAAGAGGATTTTAAACACCATTTTTTATTTGTTTGATAAAACGCTGTCTAATTTGCTGACAAGTTAAATTTATTATTTATTTATTTTAAATTGAAAAGTGACACGATCATAAACAATAATTTGTCAAGTATCAGAAGAAATTTATTGTGTCTTTGACAAAACTAACATTGAAAGGAGGAAAAAAAACTTGAGATAAATGTAATATAGCACGAGGGTGACTCCTACTGATTGTATGTTGTAAGTTCAACAATACAAATTCCATAACTTTTAGTTAATATACATCTGAATATTTTGGATGCATTCGAGAGATTAATTATAATTTTTCACTTTACGTTCATAAACGCTTATGAGTAGAAATTTCTTATATCATTCCCAAACTGTTCAATTGTACGAGGGCAACTTGAAGTACATATTACCTTTTCCGATAAAAGGTATTTTTTCGAAAAAATCCGTTTTATTTAAGCTCTATAAATTTCCAGATATTAGGATTTCTCAAGGCTCTAAAAATCGAGGATTGGATGACCTCTTCGTTTTACCCGAATCTATTAACATCCAGCCATTACTTCAAATTTGTTAATAGAAAATAGTCGCAAGTAGTGCTGGCAAAGTATTGAGTAGTAGGTACCGAGTATTTGATCATTTCTTTGAGTACTCAATACTCCACAGTAGTTACTCGATACTTTTAACGTTATATTTTCCGATACAAATTGAAACGAAAATTTAAAACTCTGATTATCATGTAAACAAAATACTATTCAGTACCTAATTGATAAGTATTGGGTAGTATCGCACAATTAAAAGTAGTCGAAATTGCCAGCACTAGTTTGAAGGCGAAAGTATGTTGAATGGGATAGCAGGTCATACCTCAATAAATTGATTTTCAATATTATATCTGTCCAAAAGCTCAAAGATTGGCTCACTCCAGCCACTCTTTGAAGGGGTTACACGGATGTGCCTTTGGACATGTGATCAATCGCGGCACTAATAGCATTTTATATCCAAATATTTATGCAAAATGTGAGGAATCTTTATATATAGAAGATATAAAGAAAATAGAAAAGTATTTTTATTACTATATAAAGTTGTTACAAAGATCGTAAACTGACAGGTATATATTAGTAGCGTTAGAACGGCAAATTACATACTTATAATTATTCGTGGAAGCAGGCTCGTAGTAGCACACTCGTGTTAGGGGTGCCGTGAAAGAAAGTAAAATCTTTTTAAAAATCGTTCTCCTGTTGTAACAGCATACATCTAAATTTACATGGACAAGAGGATTTTGGTCGCTATTAGGCGATACCAGACTTTGGATACCAATCGATCGATCTCCAGTTTTAAAACAAACTAACTTGTGTAAAATGAAGCTCTGCACAGGTGAACTCTTTTTCTCCATTACTGTACTAAAGAGCGTCGATCGAGGCGAATAACAGAACCTTGCAGAAAAAAGTTTGTAATCTATGAGTTAAGTCCAAAGGCCCCCAACCAAAAAAAGTGGTTAAAATGAAAATGCATTGGTTTGCTAAATATTTAACAAAGTGACACAAACCTACCTTGTTGAAAGCTGGTATGCTACTGATTTAAAATTTTTATGTTTTGTTCTCTCTGTGAGATTCTAGTTGAGATTGTGTATGTGCTCACAGACCCTTAAGGGTTTGCGTGGGGGCTCTTGGTTAAGTCATATAGAAAAGGGAGTAAACATTAGCGGAATAGACGATTCTGTTTGAGATAAGTGCAGAGACTTGATGTCTACAACGAAATCTAACAGCGTCAGAAAAGCCTGAGATTCTAGTTGAGATTGTGTATGTGCTCACAGACCCTTAAGGGTTTGCGTGGGGGCTGTTGGTTAAGTCATATAGAAAAGGGAGTAAACATTAGCGGAATAGACGATTCTGTTTGAGAAAAGTGCAGAGACTTGATGTCTACAACGAAATCTAACAGCGTCAGAAAAGCCTGAATACAGCTTTTAATGATGAAGGTGTGGGTAAGAAGTTTAAGGATGACATTTCCTTAATAATGGAAGAAGATAAAAACTTGCGTAGAAAGGATGGTCATCACATGCCATAATTGGGAAAAATTTAAAAGAAACTTAGGCCTTGCAATTGTTGGACTCTGTAAATGTGAAAAGGTAGCAGGATACAGTTACTTATTAGCAAACTGAAATGGATCTTAAGAAAATAAAAAAATCTGAAATGGCCTACACTCAACTTTACCATACCCGAAGGATACAGATTTTTGATGGATATATTACATAAAGAATATAAGTTCAAAGTATATTCGAATCGAAAAATTAATTATTTTCGGTTTGGGGTGTTAAGTAAACTACCCCCCCCCCCCTTGCTTTTTCCCGATTATGACAAAATTTATACAGCTCTTCATCTCCATAAACCAAAGGCACATACTGAATTTCATTTTGATATGTCATACGCAAGGCGAATTCATACCAGGTGGAGTCGATAGCCCAGCTGATTGTTTTTTGCTCTCGTTTTTTTGCCAATGTCTTGTCAAAAAATACATTGTTTCATATCTGTTAATCTAATGTCAAAGTTGTTGTTTTGCTGTAGTTGTTGTCCTACTGCTCACACCTGGTATGAATTCGCCTTGGTCATACGGTATGACCTGTAGAGCGTTTACAAAATTTGGGAGTAAGCAAACTACCCCTTCCCGATTATGCCCAAAATTTACACAACTCTTCATCTTCATATACCAACAAAGGTATATACTAAATTTCGTTTAAATGTGTCATACGGTATGACCTGTAGAGCGTTCGCAAAATTGGGGGGTAAGGTAACTACCCCTTGCCCGCTCCCTATTATGCCCAAAAACTATACAGCTCTTCATCTCTATATACCAACGGCCATACTAAATTTTATTTCCGACTGAAACTCCACAAAAATAGTGGCATACACACCCAATCACAGACATCATCGCGAAAATAGCAAAAATGGATTCAGGAGACTTCAAAACGTATAAATCTGTCGAAATCCCGGTCTCGAATTTTTTCATGATTACGAAACCTTACCTTATATCTACTACGTATGGTAAAGTAAAAAGGTACTCTGAACAATTGATGTACCATAACTTCAAATATGATCTGAACGAGATAAGAAACGAGAAGAATAATGTTTGCAGGCTGTGCCTGAAAAAGGCTAAGATGGCAAAGTGCCTTATGTGTAAAATGCCAGTACTTAATGTAGATGACATGGAGAATCTCAGCTTAAAGGCTAGCGATTACGCGAATTCAGTGATAATAAAAGCGGTTGAAAACTACCAGGCGATGCTCAAAAATCAATTAACACCAATGTAAATTTTAATGATTTTGCGGCCCTTAATTTAATGATGTGTAAGAAGGTCGAAAACTACTAGACGATAATTGTAAATTATTAAGGAACCCTTCACAATTATTATTGCTAACTAGCAAACGTTAAAAAAGTTGACATTATCTCTCCAATCTGAATATTTACGTTTCGAAATAGAAAAGAATTTATAATAGATAAAGTAATATTAAAATGTATAAACATTTTAATTTACCCTTAATTAAGCAAATAAATAGTTCTATCAAGTGAAACAAGGTGGGTACGCACATTAATTTTTTTCAAGTGGTTAGATAATCGAATTTAATCACCACAAAACAAATACTAATTCACATTTATTTCGATATGAATTTATTAATATTATTATATTGATTTTTTATAATTGGCATCTATGAAATAATAAAAGTGTTTTTAAGGTGATTAATATACAATTTCTATTTGGCATTCAAACAAACATTAATTAAAGAAAATAAGCAGCCATTATCTTTTTCAATGCAATCATCCAAACTAATGAGCCGTTTATTTTGACGGTAAGAAAAGTGAAGTATTGAGGTATTATTATTATTTTGTAGGGTAGATACCGAAGCAGACCACTAGCTTCATGTGTCCCTTTTCGACCCCCTTCGTTCCACAATGATTTGTGGTAACATCGAATCACGTGCTGTCACTAGCCTTTTACTCTCGCTTTTAATGATTTCAAACTGGCGACTGATACATGTTGACATTCTTCCTCATCACAGAGTCTATGGGGATTGCTAACCATTATAACTCCATAACTCCGTTTAAAGTATCTGCCCGTAGTCTAAAGCCTTTTTATGTTAGCCAATTTCCAGGCACAGTGTACAAGTATCCTCGATTTTTAACTTGGCCAGATAATACAGTACATGACCTGTTACAAACGCAGTTAACCATTTGTAGGCATCCAGATTATATCCAAGCTCCTTCTTGCCTACTTGTAAAGAAAAATTCCAGTCTTTGGTGGGAATCGAACCCACAACCCCGGACTGATAGACTAGCACACTACCCACCGAGGCACCCATATTATAAAATAAAAATATATAAAATTTAACAGATGGTCAATTATCAAGACAGCTTATAATTCGATTTCTCAACTTAGTATGCAAAAGATCGATTGTGTGACATTGTGCGCTACCCTGTCATCATATTTTCATATTTTTCACTTCAGGCCATAAAAAGTCCGTAGTCATGGCTCTGTAGCGCTCAGTGTTGACTGAATTGGCGTTTTCTGTAACATAACATTTCGCAGAAAAAAATGGGGGCAGTTATGCCAACACTCCCAAATTCATAACTTCAAAATCCAAAACAAACTGTCACTTACTGTGGATGCATCGGCTTCTCGAGAATGACGTGCAGATTTATCGAGTGAAAATATGAATTTTTAGACAAATACGATATCAGAAAAGAAAAGCGTAAAGCCACTATTTTTGGTTTGCGTAGGTATGTAGTCGTAGTCAATATTTCGGACATAATAATATATGATTTAAAAAGAATCGTGTATTTGGACCACCCGGTATACTAAGCTGGCGCAAGTCGATCTTAAGTTGAATTTATTTTCACCAAATTTTTAATGGTAGGGCTTAGAGAAATAATAAGTTAAAACGGACAAGGGCATTCAAGCAAACACTTACACACGAAGTGTTAGTTATCACCGTACAGTATTGAATTTTCCATTAAATTGGCCAATTTGGTCCAAAGGTTTTTATGTAGTTAACAACACTTACTTTCATACCCACGTGAAGTTAAAAAGCGAAAAATAATTTGTGCAAGGAATTGCTTTTAATTAGATAGACAGCCTTGAGAAAAGATAGTGTAAAATGTTAATGCCTCGAGAAAGTGTATGTAAATGTGTTACAGTACAATACGCATATAAGAAAGTCTAAAAATGCACCGATTTTCTTTCTTATATCTGTAACACGCATATAAGAAAGATATTTTCTTATATCTGTAACATGCAATTTGTAAGGCACTGGAATATGCTCTCCACCGAAACATCGCGAATTTTTCGATTTTCCAATTGAAAACAGATGCTTGTCAGAACCAGTATCATTACAGATAAAAAGCAATGTTAAACGATTTGTTGGAACTATTTGTCCGCGAACGTTTTTATTGGCTGGTGCATATGTTTTATTAGAAATAACCTTGTACATTAAGCCGGTCTCATCTGCATTGCAGATTTCGTCAAGTTCATATTCAGTTAACTTATTTGAAAGGACATTTTCTTTAAAAAGATCGGCAGCTTCCGTCGCCGGAACTAGCCTCTCCATGAATATTTCTGAACCTAATATTTTCCTGCTTTTTCCAGCGATGTAACTATCCCGAATTCGGTTTAAAGTCAATGCTCAACTGAATTGCAAATTGTTCGGCTTTTTCGAGAATTATTGGTCCGGTGATTATTGTATTCTTTTCAGCCATTTGCGCGAACCATTTGGACATAGTTTTATTCAGGACATCATATTGAGATTTTCTGTTTTTTTTTAATATTTAAATTTTTTCCCGAAAATTTTCGACAATGTGCTTTCCGCTATTTCAAACTTCTTACAAATTTCTTTTCGAGTTTTCCCACTTTTAAATTGATTCAATATTTTAATTTTTATTTTGAATAGACACTACATTTCTCTTGTTTGACGACATTTTATAAAAAGCAAATAAAAATAGCGAAGCAGGTTAATTTCATAAAAATATACGCCGCCATTTGGCATCACGATCAGTGTTTGCAGATGTAAATTATACACAAAAAAAATCTATTTTAACCGAGGTTAAAAAAAAATCAATTGTGAGAATATATACTACTTTCTTATACATTCTCATTCTAAGGAATGAGCATAATTTTTCTTCAGAATTTATTTCTTATAGAAAAGTTTTTCTTATAAGTGAGTTTCTTTTATGAGGATTTTTTAGCACGCAGATATATACAAATGTGCATGGTGTCTAAAGATGTCTTACTTATAACCGTGTTTTTCTTATAAGCGAGTTTCTTATATGCGTATTGTACTGTACAATGATAAGTGGTCGACCGGAATAGGAGGCATATCTCCAAGCGGTTAGCATTGCTAATGGGACATTAGGCTATAGGTATACATGTTATTAGGCTAACATATATAGCGATAAGCTCAAAAACTCCAATTTCTTCTTATTATTAGACCAGATGATATTACCACATATCTCAATGCGTCACGATGGGTCTAGTGCTATTCACTGGACTCCATACTTGAATTGACTGTATTATCTGAATAAAATGCATCCTAAAATATTCGAAATTTTTCAAAAAGCCATAACAACTCATCGGATATTATACAAAACAAATCATCTACATAGAAATTACTAGACTTACGTCTTACCTCTAATAATTTCTCCAAAAATAACAATATCTGCTACAATACACATTGGGGCAGAATCAAAATATTTTGGAAATAACCAATTCATTTCTAAATAACTAGGACGATTGATCAAAAAAGAGCATAGCAGAGGAGTATCTTAACTTAAATTTTAGAGGAGGGGACCATACACCCTCCAGGTATGGCGCTATGTGTTCTCAAAGTTGGGAACCTCGCACCTGCAAATTCTTTACAGCTTATTCTACATGGTGTTAAAGGTCTTGTCAATACCTACAAAACGGTATCTTAATTTGCAAATAATAATTTAAAATTATTGAGTTATAAGCATTTTAAGAAATAATATTTTTAATTTTTCGCTACCCTGGTCCAGTTTTTTCAAAATATTGTGTACAATTTTTACCAAATTTTTTATCATAGTTAGCGAGCCAAATTCTGAATATTTTTAATAAATTTGAAGATTGTATCTATACTGCGTTGAAAACTAGACGATTTTCAATTTAAAAATCCCAAATTATTGCATTTCTGTGTACTTTAGCCCTAAAAAGCCCATTTACGTTTTTTTTTTATAGAAAATATTTTTTTTAAGGAATATATGTATTAAAATGTTACATTTTTGTATAAGCTTACTATATGTGTGTACGCTTAAACAAATTTCGTATAAAATTTATCATCCTTGTAAAAGATGGAGGTCCCACAATATGACCTATTTTACATCGAAATTTTGACTTTAGCCTATATATTCTAAAATGCCAAAGCTGGGATCGAAAGGTAATGTCAGGCTTTCATTTTTCTCAAAATTATTAATATTTGTATTATAGTGTGAAATGTCATTTACTGTTGGTACCAACCAACATAACCGTAGGCCAACCGTATAGAACATTTTATACCGGAAATTCCCTTCTATTTGATTTATAACGTTCTTAACAAACAATAGATCAGCACATAAATACATACATACATATAAAATAAGCACGTGCTTTTTTTTATTCTAGATTTTATTTCCTTTAAAAACTTGCATTTTATTTTAATGAGCTAAAAAAGAAATTATTTCAATAAAAGAAATTACTACATTAATGTCAATTTGGTTTTAATAACATATGCATATGTACGTATACATACAGATACAGTGGTACACATGACTAACTAGACAGTACAGATTACGAAATATGTTGTCACAAAAAAAAGAATAACAATAATTAAAATATATTTGTTCTCTATGTCGTCCCCTCAATAAAATAATAGTGTATACGCATGTACATCATTACATAATAAGAATCTGCGTAATTGATTCTAAATGTGGTAAAATTTTGGTGAAATTCTGCTTCCACAAAGTGGGTCAAAAGATCAATTGAAATATTAGCGTATAATTGAGTGTTTGAAATTTTTCATTAATAATTGTGTAAGTGCAGGTATGCTGTTTTAATTAGTTGTTACTCTGAATATAATTTCAAAGAAAAATAGTGTATAAAAAGCATACACTATTTTTATTACTAACTATTTTTTATTAATTTATAACAAAATAATATCGTATATTGATATGCACTATTTTTTAACAATATATTATTTGGAGTCAATTCAAACAAAAAAGTGTATAACATACAAAATAAAATAGTGTATAATGATTTTCATACATATTGTAAAACAAAAAACAATAGTCTAAAAATGGTTTTACACGACGTGTATTTCTCATATCACTTGTCACTTTTCCATGTGTAAATTCTATACACGTCGTGTGAACCTTTTCAAACATAACATGTGTATTTTTCACGTGTACAATACATATGACATTTTTCATTTAGAACGTGTTCTATTGATGTGACAAAGCATCTGACATCCTGTAAAACCAACTTGATATTTTATTATTTTATGCTTTTGTGGTACCAAAAGCGCTAAAAATGTGATAAAAGCACTAGATTTGCTTCTTTGCATCAGCTGTGGTTGGAAATAAAAATTTGTGTGGCAGCAAAATTATATATTGTAGGTTATGTCACATGTAATTACACATGTACGTTTGAAAGCAAAAATTAAAACCGTATGTAAAATTAAAACCGTGTGAAATTATATATGGGTTATCAAACTGACAAGTCATATGACAAATACACGTCGTGTAAAACCATTTTTAGTGACATCATGGCACTTTGAATCTCATTTATTTGCAATTAAAGCACTTGTAAATTAATGAAATATCATCTACTAGTAGCCTGATTATTCCACCACATATTTAAATGACCACCACTTAAAACCATCGATAATTTTCTGAAATATTACTGTTTTCCCTGATGTCTAATAAAACAAAAACTTTAAACTCCATTATCTCGAAATGTCGAAAAATTATACACTATTGTTTTATTAAGGGGACGATATATAATATGTATATATTTGTATTCTTCTCAAGCTCACTTGTATCGCTTAAGCTGAAATGTGAATGCGTTGTACGTTTAACGAGTTTTAAAAAACGTAGAAACATTATATAACAAGTCAGTGGCAATAAGACATAAGTGCTTAACTCATTTTCAAAAGAATTTAAAAAAAGTAGTGAAAGTACGCAGATATTACCAATGGTACTGAAAACTTGGCATCAACTTTTATTCTTGTGAATACGGTTAATTTTAGACACTTAAATAGAACTCGACAATAATTTTAGAATTATATCTAAATTTCATTATTTAATATAAAGCCTGTGTTCCTGAGTAATTACCCAGGGATGGATACATTTATATAAATTAACTACATAAACCATATCCATGTCATAACCTAAATTGGATAAATTAGCAGTATAAAAGCACTGTGACTCACTATGGTTATGAACCAGAGACTGACAAAAAGTACTTATAAAATAAATGTAGTCAAGTATTTACACATATTTTTGGGTATTAGTTATACCTAAACTTATAACACAGAAAATACCTACCTATTAAAGAAAAAGAATAATAGTAAATGCGAACAAATTTCATAAATATAACCAAGATGGACAATTGAAATTGAATTGATTACGGTAAAGTATTGCCTTCAATAGCAAATCATTAACTAATCGTAATATTCACTTAACTTTCAGAGAACGCAGTTTCAGCTTATACTGAGGTACTGACAGAAAACATGTCGTTGCGATTTTGTACCTACATGTTGTTGCGATTTCGTACCTACATTTCGTTACGATTTCGTAACTATATATCGTAAGGATTTCGTTACTACATATCGTTGCGAAGTGGTGTCAACCCCTTCATATAAAAGTCGTTACGATTTCGGTAATATTTCGGTTCCGAAATCGGAAGATATTTTCGAACAGTCGTTACGAATTCTTTACAAAATCGGAACATTTGGTTTGGTGGGTACACATACATATTTGCAGTAAAATAAATATGGGTGTACCCAATACTTATAACAAACATTATTTATACACAACGAACTTAAAAATGTATAATTAATGCATGTATGAGTACAACTGGTTGTAGGTAGATAATGTGATGGGTATCTGTCATACCCATACTTATAACTAATATCTATGGAAAAGTAGTTATAATACTCTAAGTATACTTATAAGTAAAACAACTACTTTTAGGAATTGTGTGTATAAAAAGGTGGATGATGTTTGGCAATATTTTGTTTATAACCGAACATTGGTTAAGTATGGAAAACCAAAATAATTTTTATATTAGGATGAAGGAATGAATAAACGCATTTTTAAATTGTAAAATAATTAATACATATAGTTATTTTACAATACTTAAAAGTATACTTAAAATGCTCTAAGTATACTTAGAGTATTTACATACTTGTACTTATTCCTACTCTGTATTTACAAGTATGGGTATAGCCAATACTTTATCCAAATTTTACTTATACTTAGTTGTATTGCGAAAAATAAGGAACAAACACTTATTCTCTGCCTGTATTTGTAGTTATTTATGAGTATGTGTGTATGATATGTTGTTTTACCTGTAGCTAAACACATTTATACATGTTTCGCCTCAAATACTTATTAAGTACTAAAAATGATACTTTTGTCAATCTCTGTTATGAACCATTGATAATGCAGAGTACAAGGAAAAACAGGAATTTTTATATGGTGAACGATTTTAAACATAGATTCTTATCTATAAGGTCATATAGACTGCGTCTGTTTTTTTAATGTAGGACCCCCCAAATAAAAAATAAAAAATTTTCCATAAAAAATCGTGGAAAGCACTGTATATGTTAAAAATTAAGTTCAATTCATGTCAAACAATATTTTTCCATTTCTTTGCCCGATGATGTAACCCGAGTAACTAGTGAAATGGGATCTTGCGGTTTATTATAAGAGTATTGGAAAATAAATGGTTTTTAAGTGCTGTCTAGTTAGTTGCACTGAACCACTGTACATACTACATACATGCTAATAAATATAAACAAAAACAAATTTATACCTTTTTAATTTCGAATTTATAATTATTTATTTATTTTTTGTTATTTTTGTTTTCTTGATGTGTACTCGTGGTTAATGTTTGCAAATTTAAACCACCAAGATATTTTATTCTAAAAATATTTTAAATAAAATGAAATTAGTCTTGCATTGACGTTAGAATTACAAAAAAAAATGATGGCAATTTCTTTTTATGATTATTAAATGGAATAGTTCATGTGATATAACATCTTGAATTATTAAAATACTTTATGTCCGAAAGTTCTAGATTCGAATTTCTGCAGCAACGCCAAAAACTATTTGATAGGTGAAAAGAAAAAGATTCAAAAGGGAAAAATCAAAAACTTAAACAGTGATTTGACGTATGCCAACAATATGTCCAAGGCGAATTCATACCAGGTGTGAGCAGTAGAGCAAAAACTACAACAAAACAACAACTATGTCATTAGATTAGCAGATATGAAACAATGTATTTTTTGACAAGACATTAGCAAAAAACAAGAGCAAAAAACAATCAGCTGGGCTATCGAATATGTCTTAATTATTGT
This sequence comes from Phasia obesa, assembly GCA_949628195.1. Lineage (NCBI taxonomy): Eukaryota > Metazoa > Arthropoda > Insecta > Diptera > Tachinidae > Phasia > Phasia obesa. Next base: position 28,136,689 of record OX451219.1, on the reverse strand, counting down.
CTGGACGCCTATAATACGGAGACAATTGTCCGCATTTTTTGACAACTAATACGTATTCTTTTATTGTCATGACAGTACTGTCAAATGTAAACGCTAGGTTATAACACAGCATATAAATTTAAACATTTAATCAATAGATGGCGTTCTATAAAAATCAAACTTTCATACTAAAAACAACATTTGATGGCAGACATCGTTGTGCGTACAAATGTTCGAACAATAACATGACATCGACAACGACGGTCTTCACGAGAGGTTTTAATGCTCACACATGAAATTGTTTAATGGTTGAACAAATCAATGACTCGTCAATACATAGGTAGGTTAGGATAGATTAGCTAGTAGGTTAGTCTAGTATGCGGCTTGCCTTAATTACAGGTTCCCATAAGAAGTAAGTGTAAAAACACATCCTGAAATTCAGGTGATTTTTATTTTTACATACTAATACCAAGAACAATCAATAAACTTCTATACATCTACAAAACGCAAGATCTGTCGAAAACTCTACAACACGAGTATCTGAGACAGTCAGTTCAGAGCGGGAAAAAACGCAATCGACTAGTTTCATGTTACTCCGACTAACGACTACATCAAAATTGGTAAGCTAATGTGATTTTGGACATTCCACTTATCTGTTTTTATCTATTTTTTTTTTTTTTAAGAGAAGTACCACTCAGGCAGTTAATGCCTATATTAACTGTGCTACTTCCTTTGGAAAGGGATAGTAGTAGATAAGACAGATGGTTAGTGTGATAGTAAAGCTTCGATTCTGGCAACACTGCAATTGCTCGTTATGATTATTTTTAGAACAGTATTGCAGCGCCTCTAGTGTTATTTAGGCGAATTAGTTTGAAGCTAGCATAGCCAATTTATAATTATTTTACTTCGCCGGCGATTTAGTGGTATGTGGTAATACCGGAAAACGCTTTAATCTTTTGACGTTTGTTTTTGTTAATGATTTTATGGGGCTTTGCCTTAAAGCCCTTTATTATACTCAAGTCTTAAAGAAATATTTATATAATAAACAAAACTAAACATAAATTTTAAAACGCAAAAGTGTAAGTATAGCTTGGGGATATTTTATTAAAATTTACAGATTTATTGCTCTAACAAGAACATAGCCGACAACCATTAAAAAGAAAATTATAAATTGAATTTTTAAGTGGTTCTTAATTTTCCATGCACTATTTCACTTGCTTGTTTCTCATTAAAATAATAGAAAAATAATTTGCTCAATTTTATAGATGTTTTTTTTTTTTTTTAATCGCACATTATGAAAATAAAATGAACTTTATTATTATTTTTTGTTGTGTTCCTTGCAACTTGCAACCTTGACTCAACAATGTCGACATTTGGTTTATTAAACAAAAAATATAAATACAAACAAGATGTATGCATGGATGTATGTATGTTTGTTTATTTAATTGTTTATGAGTAAACTATTGGAGAACAATAATTTCAAAGAAATAAGTTACGCCCTAATAAACACACGTATAAAGAATTTCTTTTTCTAGGTACTATTCAAATTTACAGAAAAACATCCTCTAAACTTAAGCCACAAAATAATATAAAATTCAAATAAACGCTTTCAAACGTTTTCTTTCCAATGTTCGAACAGTTTGAGCCAAAAGTAAAAATAAGAAAATATGGGCTGTTTTTTTTCTTTTTAAGTTAAACTAAGCATAACATGCTGTTTTTTTAACGGGCTACCGGATCGGATTAGGTTAGGTTATGTGTACTGCTACCTATAACTCAGCCACCCGATTTCCCTGATAAAGCCGACGATATCTTCGATTTTATACCGATGGCGATGTCGTTGAGCCCATCGAGAAATCTCCCACCTAGCCTAAGCCTAAGTCTGCAGCTTTGTAATACCGGGTAGTACATACGATATGCTCTACAGTTTCCAACTCCTATTAATCCTCGCACATCCTACAAAAGTACGACTTTCCTGTCTAGACCCAGAAGTAACTTGGTTTTCGCAGCGTCCAGTCTGGGCCAAATTGCCCTTGAGACTCTGCAATCCTCCCTTACTTCCTAACACAGGTTGGTTCTCCTTACTACCGAATCAGATATTTAACTATAGTAGTGGCTAATCGGTGACTTCACCAATTCTAGCCTAACTAAGCTTTTTCCCTCTGTTATGGGCAACGTAATCGCTAACGCCGAGAGAAATGACCCGGAACCCAAAACAATCTAACCCTATACTTGTCCGCCAGCACATTGATAGCCTTTTTGCACTCGCCTACCAGCCTTGATTTAGCACTATGTCCTTTCAAGGCTTTGAGTGCCGCTTGGCTGTCGACGTACAAAGTGACCACTTACCCTACTAAAACTTGTCGAGACACAAGCTAGGTGGCTTTCAAAACCGCAAACACCTCCGGCCGGAACACACTACATTGATCTGGTAGTCTATAAGACATGCGTGTTCTAGTTTCCAGAATATGGACCCCAGCACCGGTGTCTTCCATCTTTGAACTATCTGTGAGCGTCGCAACCCCGTCGTACAGAGTACCAGACCCCAACCAGTCTTCCCTTTCAGGGAATACAACCAAGGATATCCTACCGAAATCTAACTCGGTGACCATAAAGACCGTTAGCCCAGAGGTTAATGGAAAATTTGTGTATCCTATATTGCTCGACTTCACCCTGATTCAAAAAAGTAGCAGAACTAGTAATTAAAAGTGCACTAATTCCAAATAAAACAAGTGTATCTTTAATACCTCACACATAGTTTGTTTCATGCCATTTCAACATCGAAATGACTTTGGATTTTTGCTAATGCTTTATTTTCTATCTGACAGCGGTACATCTGCATTAAAGTGGTGCCTCCGTAATTTAAAAGAAAACTCTTACTTAAAACTTTAGGAATATAAATTTAAACTTAAATCTTTACATTTTTAGTGTTCCAAAGAGAACTGAATTCGTTTTGTTTTCTATTATGGTACAAATTCTTATCTACATATGACTCCTATCGCTGATTCAAATCGCTCTATTTTTTGGCATAAATTAAATTGTATTTATTTTAATGTTCTTTACCTAAATACTTTTTTTTCTAAATATATTTTCTAAGAGAAAACAGAGCTTTGTTTTCTTTGCAACAACAATTGTCACAAAAAAACTATTTTCATTCACATTATTTGCGAATATACCCAACTGGACAAAACGTTATTTCTTTCGAATGTACATATGTATGTATGTATTTCTTTTTTTTTATATTTCGTTTATTGTGTTTGGTTTGTTAAGCAAAAAGTTAAAAGATAAAAATGGATTAGCGTTAAATTGAAAATGCAATTTTCTATTTGTTTTTTTACGACTTTTATTTGAATTACAATATTTCGTTAAAGAAATAAAATCAAGCACATCAAAGTGATGCCACCCAGTGATAGCATTAATATCCGTTTTACTGAATTTTCTTTGGGAAGTTTTAAAAAATACTTCCGTCAGTTTATGATTTCTGTCTTATGACACTAAACAGTTTGGATCAAGGCGAATTGAATACTAGGTAAAACTGATAGCCCAGGTGAACATCTTCTTTTATATGTGTTTTTTATCCTCTTATGTCAAAATTTGTTTACATTTTCTTTGCGACACATTTTAATAAATAAAAATTTATTTCACTCTAAGATTATGTTCTTTTATTTTTCACGTTTTTTTCACTTTTCACTTTAAATAATTTATTTTGCAAAAAATAACAAAACTTTTGTGTTTTGTCTAACAAATTTTCTTCTTTTTAATTTTTTTTGAATTTTTCTTTGGGTTTTTGACAACTCTGGGTGTTTTTACACAAACAAAATTGCCTGTGGTTGTTTTTGTTGTAGCATTGCGATTACCTAGTAGTCAATTCGCCTTGGTTTTGGTGTAATTTCACATATTATCGTTGCCAGATTATATGGTTCTCTAGGATATCATAATATTAAATGGACCTATTTTTAAAATTACTTTTCACTTTAGTATTCCATCAATTCTCAGTCGACTTTTAGATTTTTTATTTGAATTATGTTTACAGATTGATCCCATTTGCAAAATTTCAAAATTAAAGGAAGTTCCCATAATATACGTTTGCTTTAACCCGATTATGGACAGATACTTTTCACAAAGTGTGTATTACTATGGCCCCAATAAAAAATAAAGTTAACAACTAAATGGAGATCCCATTAAAGACGTGAAATTGACATATAAGTCCTTATTTGGTTAACCGTAACAGATAAGTTTTGAAATTGACTTATCACTTTGTCCGCTATAACAACAAGTATGACAACTAAACCTAAAAATGACGTGATTCTGACGTACATGACCTTATCATTTGAACCGTAATATACATACATATGTATACTACCAATTTATACAGAGCGTGCATTCTATAATGCTATAACAATGTGATAAAAACATAATATCGAAGAAGACCTGATTTTAATATGTACGGCCTTATCTTTTGAAATGTAATAGGTAAACACTTGAAATTGAGACAAAGTGCATATTACGAGGCAGTTAGATAATTCCGTGACTTTTTGTATTTCTAGGACATTAACTTTTAATGCAACTCTGCTCCTTTTAACTGTTATCTATTATTAGGGATTTCATCAAGCTGATCTTTTTGGTTCTTGAGAGCTATTGAAAGTAGACAACCGAATTGAGCATAAAAGAGACATGTTTACTAACTTTTTCAGCAGGAAGGCGATGCCAGATGTTACACAGCGCGATACTATCAATTTACTTAGCAAACAATTTGGCGATAATAATTTTTTATTGATTTGACGTCAATAGATTATTTTCTCTGGGGATATTGATGGGATTGCCAAAATTTGTGAAAAATCAGACCTTCACGTACTGGAGCCAACTTAGAATAATAATTTATTTTAATTATGCTCTCTATGTCCTTTTGCCCATCAATCTGTTTTGAAGTCGGTTTTTTTGTTGCAAGATTGTTCTTTATAATTTTGGGTAATCTTGGAAGAAATCCTTGTTCCTTATGGGGCAGACATAATTGTAACTACAGGGTACTGCAAAATATGTTCTTAAGTATATAAAGTCTAAAAAAATAGACAAGTGCCTTGATTTGAAATAACAGATGATCAAAATACTTCTATGAAATAAGTTATGCAAATTCGGATGGCATACTTTCTTAAGGTTTTACTAGTAAAGTTCCATGAAAATTAGCACTCTTTATGGTTGACTCGTGCGTATTGCTCGATTCACGCACAGAAAATTAAGCAACTTAGGTAATTCCAGACACCTTCACGCGGAGACCTATTGTGTTTTCCTTCTAACTTCTCTTAAAAAAACCTTAGCTATTAATCTATAACTAAGTGTTATCAAAATTTCTATCTTGCGATATCGTCTAGCCTATCGTAGAATTTTTCACCCAGGGCAGTGACAGATAATGTACAAAACAGTTTCGCGCTCTTCCTCGTTGTCACCCAACCTACAAACATTCGGAATGCTATTATCCCATAAGCTAGTCTAGGCTCTAAGCGGACTATATGAACTTTCGTGTCCAAAACAGGAACTAAGTATATTGGCCTGCTCGATGTCCAGTCTGGGACATATGACCTTTGAAAACCTGCCTCTCCAGGACTGAACAATTCTTCCTAAAATTAACCCATGAAGTTCCCTGTAATAGTGACTGACCGTTGCTCCTACGTATTAGAGTTTATTACAGTGACCAACCTAGCTAATTCAACAGCGACCTCATTATTTGTGGTTAACAGAAATTATATTTATGAAATGAACTTCGAAATACTGTCCGTATAAAGAACACTCAGTGTTGATAAAAAGCAAGAAAAAACAGATATAAAGTTTGCAAATAGTGTTAGACTCATCGCATTGATTTATGGTCAACAGTAGAAGCTAATATGACTTGAAGGATGCACTGAAAATCGAGTAGGGGAATATTTAGCCTAGCGTTACCACAAAATTGGTAGCATAGATGCCAAAACGTTCTTGTTGCATACAATAAATAGGTATTACTTAATAGTGTTTGTGACTTTGAAAAATAAGCTGCGAGAATAAAAGTTGTATTTCTTGTTTTTTATTCTTTTTAAGTTTTATGGATGTAATTTTTTACAATAAATGAAAATTTTTAATAACACATTTTCATAAATAAGCTTTGACCCATTGCTTGGTAGATCTCCTTTAAAGAGTTTAACCAAATATCCCAGGTCCTTTCTTACATTATTTTTGAGAATTAAAAAAACCCATCAGGTAACACTGCTTGTAGATTACAATCAAATATTTTTACTTTCTGTGTATGTATATAACTTAACGTTACATACCTTACTGTTGCTATCTTCTGTAAGTAACATGCAATCACTTAAACCACCACAGTCACTATGGCAAGGAATTTGCACCAACATAATGCCACTATCTTGGCCATCGTCTATTTCACATTCATTGTCATCCGGCAAACATTTAAAAATACCCTGGCAGGCGGAAGTGCAGTTAGGGGATATTGTAAAGGTAGGCGTAGAACTGCTGGCCAAGGTGTGCGTGCTAACAGCCATTAGATTGTTAATAAGATTTTCGCAGGGATTAAGCGTAAGAAGATTTTCCAAGTCTTGATTTGCAGAGGTAAATGATATAAAATCATTGGTTTCCACATCATACACTAAATTAAAATCGGTTGTAGGCATTAAATTTTCCTCCATGGGTATTAATACATTTAAATTTACACAATTTTCTTTTAATTCTTGATTTTTTTTCTTTCGTAATTGATTACTGGTTGTATTGTTTGTATTTGTTTTAATTAGATCATTATTAAGGTTTTCATTAAAATTCACTTCACTTAAATTCAACATTAACTCTGCACTAGAACTACTTGGCCAGGAATGCTGGTCCACTGTTATTGTTTGATTATGATTTTCATATAATTTAAAGACTTCCTCTTTATGTTGTTGTTGTAAATGTATTAAAAATATTTCCGGTTGTAAACAAATTCCTGTGCAGAATAAACAATTGAAACCGATATTTTGTATATCCGGTGATATTGTTAATTCACCACATTTTTTGAAAAATACATAATCATCGGGTTGCCAAATAATATTAGCTCCCAACAAGGTAGTCATCATTATATTTTATTTTAATATTAATCCTTCAATTACGCGTGTTTTTTTTTTTTTGTTTTTTTGGTTGCAAACAACGAAAAGAGAATTTATTACATTCCCCACGTTGGTGTTAGTTGTATGAATGCCGGTCGCTGACTAAATTGTGTTCACCAATTTACAGTAAGTTTTCCTCTACATACGGTTAAGCTTTTTTATAAATGCTGTTGCTGTTGTTGTTGTGGTTATTTTGTTGTTCTAATGCGTGTCTGCTTTTTCAGTAAAACAAAACCCATTTAGTGTATAGAGATTTTTAAAGTAGTAATGAAAATTTTTTTATTGAATGGTCACTCTACTGAGAGATTGGGTCTTTGAGTGCCCTAACTGAAGGATCGTTAGTACATATTGTTATATAGAGAGAAAAATACTTGTAACAATTTTCTTACAAAACAAAATGTGCCAAAATTTTACAATTATATTGTTTAACGTCCGGATGCATTTAGATATACTCGTATATAGTAAATTTTGATTAATAATACTCTATTTTTATATACAGTTGATGCAAAAATTGAGTTCTCATCCTTAATTTTAAAAAGCAGTTTTAATAAACTTTATGAAAAAGATCTAGTTTTTTAAGTAACAAATGTAAAGTAAAACAATTTGGGAAACCATTAGATTCGGAGTTACGGACCTGCGTTAGTATGTATAATATGGCATATATCGACTATTCAATGGCGGAATGAGTCAATATGGGTATCGTAGAAATTGTAACTAAAAGTCCTAACAAATTGAAAAGAAATTTGGGGAAAATGGGTGAAAAACCTTCATTGCTCGCACAGGGCCAAAGCACTTTCGCGTTATGAGTTTTACCGCTTAAAATCTAGCTTATAAAGGGTGGTTAAATTTTACGGGCCGATGTTGATTATCACACTAATTATTAAGGAATTATTGTCATTTCTTTTTATTTTGATAATATTGGCATCGTTCAAATATATATGAAACAAAATATCGGCCAAATGGCCGCCGCGATTTTCGATGACACTGAGGCATAATTGAGGTTATATGCCGTTAATGTGCCGAATTATCTCATCCTTTAGCTCATTCCCCCCGGGGGTTCCAATTGTCACTGCAGTACATCCTCAAATGCTTTGACGCGGTTCTCTTGGGGAAAATAGGGGCACCAGACGCTAGGGTTCCCAGAACCTAAATCTGGAAGAAAAGGTCTGTTGTTTTATTACACGGGTCCTCTTCGAGGCCCGACCAGTGCCCAAAGAACTGGTACCATGGGAATCGGTAGCCCCACAGAGAGCCTATCCTCTCTGTGACCGGTTGTTGGTGAGGTCCCCTCGGGGGTACACGTGGTGGTTGTGGTTTAAGATCGATTTATGTAGGTATGGTGCACGGTCGATCAAGTGTGCTGTTGCACTTTCAACAGAACGGAGTTTGGATAGTCTCCAAACCCCTAAGAAAGAGGCTACAATATGGAATCTAGGCTTGCCTTTTAGGCTTGCCATATTATATAAATTGCTACTCATTGTGACTGTATCACACATAAATTGCGATACTGGCGGCAACGTCATATCCTGGAGTGTTGTAATACTACACAATGGGGGCGCTAGGCTACGCTTAAATTTCACTCGGTGGTAAGACCACCGTGGGATAAGGCCACCGAGGCAGGTGCCCATGTAAATCTTGTTCCACATCATCCTTTAGCTCATGAATTGTTGCTGGCTTATTGATGTACACCTTTTCTTTCAAATAACCCAAATCACATGATCTTGGCGGCCAATTGACAACGCCACCACCCGAGATAAAACGGTCTTTGAATTTGTCACGCAAAAGACACAATGGAACGATGTTCAATTGTGTATATTTCCATCGTTTATAATTTTTGTGTATTACATTTTTTAAATATTGCCTGAACGCAAAGATTTCCTACTCTATGGTACATATGTCCAACTGGACATATGAACTAATATACATATATGTAGATATTTTGTGTGCATGTAGGTGATAAATGACAAAACTGACGGAATACATTCCACGTTTGAGCTCATCGTGAGCAAAAAAATTACAATTTTATGCTTGTTATTGTTATTTTTTTTTTTGTCTAGGTGCTAATTAAAAAGTATGGTTGGGAAGCCGCTCGTGTAGTTTATTTGGCCCTTTATTTATTTTATATTATTTTATTTTAGGGCTCAAATGAAATAAGATGTTGTATAGAAATTGCTCGAGATGCACAAAAAATACCTACAAGTCACGATATGCATCTTCAAACGAAATTACAACTCATTAAAACATATTTATGGTCAGTTTTACTACATATATACATTTATGCGCTGGAGACATCTATACATATAATAAAATAGTAACTCATTTCCGTCTGTCTGTGTGTCTGTCTGTCTTTCTGTCTGTGTTCGCATCACGTAAAAACTACTGGATGGATTTTAACAAAATTTTGTGAGGAGGTACCTCAAGTATCCAATATAGAATACTTTTTTCCCCAAAAATATCTGTCATTACAGTTTTATTGAATTAAAATTTCCACATAGACGGTATAATCCAATTCACGCTTCTTTTGGAAAATAAAAAAATCATTAAAATTAAAGTAACATTAGATTTGAAGATAATTATTGTCATGCCATAGATTACACATAGATAGCCAACTGAAATGTCATAAACCCAATTCTTTTGTCAAAACACCTAAGTCTAAGAATATAAGAATATAAATTTTTATATGTGTTGGTTTTTAAAAATATTTCCCCACAGCACCTGAACTGCAGATACATTTCTTTTGTTTTTAAATAAAAATTTTGTATTTTTACTGATATATTTATGTGCGAAGAAAGTTGAATTGAATAATAATTTTAATTATTTGTTATTCTGTATTGAAAATTTTCATTCCCTAAAAGACAAAAAAAAAAAAAACAATAAATAACAAATAAATTTCACCTAACAAATGCCAACAAAATACATTTTTTTAGTGTTAAACTGGAAATAAATTGTTAGTTCTAAAATTCAAAATTATTTATATCCTTGGAAAGTACAACAATATATCGCGTTAAAGCGTCTTAATGTGATCCCTTATATATGTTGAATTCACACCATACCCGAATTCCCGCCCGGGAAAAGATATAAACAATTTCCCGGAAAAATTTTTGATAATTTCCCGGGAAACGGGAAATTTAAAATCATGAACACTTTAAAGAAAGTTCAATGGTTCTTACACAAATATTTGATCGTTATTGTGCTGAATAAAAAACAAGTATTTTTAAAATGGTTTTATTTTTTGCAACTTACAAATATCGTGCAAGACAAACTGTAAAACCATTTGAAAAAAGTCCTCTAAAAACAGAAATATAAGAAACATGAATATGGTCGCGTTTAATTCATGATGTTAAAGCCAGGTAAGTAAATATGATTGAAATGATTCAATCGTTTCATAAATCGAAGAACGCAATTAAAAAAAGTGTGATAGATTACAATTGCGCAGAGTTGTGGGTTCAGGTATATGTTCAGATTTTAGAAAATTTAGTGGCGTTTTGAATCCCATTTAAGATCCAGAGGCCTTGAGATGCAGGTGCACAAATTTGTTAATAACAGATGTTATTATTCAGACGCTCTAAGAGCAGTTTTGGTTATTAATTCGAATCTTTCAAAACCGATGGTTGAAAAGAAAAATAAATGAACGAAGGGATTATAAAACGTTTGCGTTACTTAAGTATTTAGAAAGTGGTGAAACTGCTAATGTGCCTAAAAATGTCATAAAACTTTATTCAGCACAATTTTTCAACAGATTATTCATGCAAGCCACTCGAATCTATAGAACCGTTAACTAGCAGTTGTGTTGCAAAAGAAATGGAAACAACTTTTAAAGAGAGTCTTTCTCAACAATAGGAAGGAAAAGAATGTCCAGTGATTTGTTAAACGCACTTACAGTTCTAAAATCATAGTTTTAACAAAATAATTATTGAAATAATTTTTCAGTAATTATAATTACGAGTATTTGTTATATGTGACCTGGTCTATGAAAAGGTGGCTTATGACTCAAAAAAAAAAAAAAAAAATCGAAAAATTAGCTGTTAAAGATAAACAATGCATTTCGTCAGTTTCTTAGTAGTTTTTCTTTTGCATTATGAACAGTCATGCCCAAAAGGCAACCAAAAAATGCAAAAGAGCATAAATGAGATAAGTTCGTGTGTGTGTATAAAGAGCGATGTTTTTTTTCAATGCAAAGCACAAACCAGTTTCTGACCCAGCGTTGTCAGGTTTTTGGGGATTTTATCCCCAAAAAACTCCCCAAATCGACTTTGACTTTACCATAACTTCTCAGCAAGTTAGGACTTTCTAGTTTTCACCACGTGCAAGAGCGTCTTAAAAACTATCGAAACCAAAAAAAAGTGGAAAAATTTTTTTTGAGTCATAAGCCACCTTTTCATAGACCGGGTCACATATATTATTATTATTTGTTTTTAAGTTTTATAAACTGTTTATACTAATAAAGTATTGAATTTTTAAATACTGTTTCGGTAAATAAAGTTATTTTCTTTAAGATCTAGTTTTCCCAGGAATTCCCGGGAATGCGAAGTTTTTTTCCCCCGTTTCCCGGCAAATGAAAAAGTCCGGGAAATCTCAAACCCTAGTATTAGTCTTTCAATGTAGCTATTATTTGTTTTGCTATATTCTAGTTATGTAATCATATTTAATACATAAAAAGTGTTTTTTTTTTTCGGTTTAATGAAACCGATGGAATCTATAGAAGCGAAAAATTTATTTAAAACCAAGTTTATTTCAAGTACTTAAATTTATATTTTTTCAGTGCGTTCTTCGATACAATTAAAAGCACTAAAAGAAAAAAACCCACAATTTGCTTTGTAATTTCTTATTTCAATTGGCTGTTATTGACATAGATAACACATAGATAGATAGTCAACTGAAACGTCAAAAACCTAAGTCTAAGAATGTATTGGATGGCAAAATTGTAAAAGTGTTGGTTTTAAAATAAAATTCCCCACAGCACCTAAACTGCACATAGTTGTATAAAATATTCTGTAAAAACAGAATATTTTTTTACATGCAATTTTATATGTTAAAATAAATAATTCTTTTGCGTTTTAATAAAAATATGAATTTTGTATTTTTTGCTAATATATTTATGTGCGAAAAACGTTAGATTGAATGCTAATTTGAAATATTGTTTATATTGATTTGAAAATTTTCATCCCCTAAAACACAAAAAAATACAATACTGAGTAGAAATAAATTTCACCAAAGAAATGTCAACAAAATTAAATTTATTTTGTATTAAAAAATTTTAAATAAAATAAATTGTTAAATAATTTTTGGTGCAAAAATTCAAAATTGTTTAAATATTTGTAAAGTGAAATGGAATAACGCGTAATAGTGCCTAAATGTGAATAATAATTTTACTCCCCTAAGTGTGTTGAATTCACACCATACCCGTATGTGTGAAGACATTTGTAGCCACGTTTTTGACATTTGGAGAGTTGACCATCTATGTGTTATCTATGGTTATTGACATCTACCAACAAAATACATGCGATTTTTGTTTTTGTAAACCAACTCTACCTTGTTTATTGTGCAATGGTAAATACATAAACCATAACTGAAGCACTAACCACTAACAGATGGCACTGTTTTTTAAAGTAAATACATAACCATAACTGAAGCATAGTTTAAGGCGGCACTAAAAAAAGTAAGGGTTTTTAGTGTGGATTGCTTTCAAAGCAAAATCGAACAAACTATTGCAAGGACGCACGAAATGGCGGTCACATCTAGTGGACAATAAAATCTTAAAACATAAAAAAATTAGAGGATTTATAAACGAACACTCAAAATGCCCTGGCTCGACCATATATCAAATATTGAAGTATTGAAAAAAAATGCACTGGGGATAACCTTGTGTAGTTCACGATTGAACTAGTTCAATTAAACGATGCAATGAACTAGTTCAAATTGAACATAAACATAATAGTTCAAACACAATGTTTACTTTTTCAAAGTAGTGCTGCCATACAATTTATTAACTATTTTATTGATGTACTAGCTGTGCCCGCCACTTCGTCAGCGCCCTTGCAATATTTTTCCACACCAAAGAGAAGTAACACTCAGGCAATTAATGTCTATATTACTTGTGTTACTTCCTTTAGAAAGGGATAAGACAGATGGTTAGTGTGATAGTAAAGCTTCGCTTATGGCAACACTGCAATAGCACGTTGTGATTATTTTCGCCGGCGATTTAGTACTATGTGGTAATACCGGCGAAGACGTTTTTAGTTCCGCCTTAAACTATGCTGCATATCAGTTAATGTATTTTTTACTTTATAAAAAATAAAGTATCCATATTCGGTTAGTTCAACTGTGTACTTTTCTCCACTTTCTTTTGGAAATAAGATATTTTTGCAGAAAAAAAGTATCCTATTTTGGGATCAATGGATAATGTAATAGATGTATAGATATAGATTTTTGAAAATCATATGCCACATGGTCTTTTATTAAAAAATACTGTCATGAAATCGCAAGAGAACCACTGGTTGCTTTGTGATTAAAGTTCAAAACACAATCGTAGTTAAAAAGCGAAAAGAGCTATTGGACTAGTTCATTTTTTATAATGAACTATAATGAACAAGTCTAACTATGAAAGAGTTCTTTTTACCGACATAAAAAAGTACGACAGCATACCTGGGACGTATTATGAGGAACCCTAAAACATAAGCGAATACTGAAGCATAAGCTGTTAAAGGGAGAAAAGAAACAACATGGATTGATAATATTCAAGGATCAGAGATATGGACGGACTTTTGAGCCAAGCAAGATATGTAGATGCTTTTACGGAAGTGATGAAAAATATATAAAATGATTGTTTGAAATTTGTTAACAAACTGCAATTGTATTAGTCGCTAGGAAGAATGAAAAACGAATTAGCAAATAAATAAAGAAGATGGTAAGGCAGAAAGAAGCCTTTTTAAATTGTACGTTATTATCGTCTTGTACATTATTATCTCTAGCAGTACCCGCAACGTTGTCTGAGTCTTGACAATATTTTTTTCAATCTTACTTTTACAGTACTGCAGATATGGTTTATATATTTACTTTGTATAAAGGTGCCCGTCTCTGGTTATATAAAATTTAAATAATTTTCTATTTGCAAAAAAGGAAATCCTTCCAAGTTTTCAGTGCCATTAAATCTGTAAAATTGCTTGCGATTACTTTTTTATTCCTATTTACTCTTGGAAATGAGATATTTTTACGGGTATCCTATATTTTAACTACGGTACCCTACCCACAAAATTTTATTAAAATTCATGCAGTAGTTTTTACGCGATGGGAACACAGACAGACAAAATTCCAAAAATTTAAATATTTTAAATATTTGGACAGAAATGGTCCAGTTGCTGCGTATATACGAGTATATGTACATATTTATACTTGGATTTAGTTGTGTTCAATCATATTTGTCACAATCGTATGTAGAACTCTTATGTATTAAACACATAGACAACATCAGCCTAGCGGCTACAAACTATCAAAATTAAAATACACACGTTTATATGAAGACGATTATTTTGACACCATTATAGCTACATGGCTACACGACCACCGTTGTGGATGTAGAAAACATAGGCTAATTTCTATTTTTGTATGCGACAATACAAAACTTTGGTGTAATTTCAAGTAATTCAGATTACTTTTCCCTTATTAGTAATCGTAATCAATTAGTAATTGTGCGAAACTGGATATAGTCGTAATTTAATCATGACTTCACCTGTCAAAAAAAGTAATTAAATTACTAATTATTACGATTAGTAATCATTACTTAACAGCTATCGATTAAAATAATCTTTACTAATCTTAAGTTTAAATCATGCGAAACGATTAACTCTTCCTACAGAATTCCCGATCTACAGTTAGGGCAAGTTTTTTTAGATGGATAAAAATTAATCTTTTATCAACCGAATTTCACTTCTATTTACAAAATTTAAATGGAAATTTCTCATTGTAAGACATTAGAAAAAAAATTAGAAAATAAACTTTTAAAATAGTTTGAAATTAGTTTCTTGTATATTCTTAGAAATAAAATAATTACGTTCCATTTATAGTCGATTACGAGCTGTAGTTGTCGGTATAAAATGTTATGTGTATTTGCCATGAATGTTTGCGGAAAAGGAGTGTAACATTGCTAAGAAAAAGAAATTAACGTCGCTTTGCTTTGCTACTTTTAATGTTAAGGCTAAAGGATCTGAAGGTTGTTACACTCACACACTCTGACCGACTAGAGCAGACACATACAAATACATGCCGTTTTAAGTTTTCCAAAGAGATAATTGCATTTTTATGGGTATTGCATAATTCATGACATTTAATGACCATTAAGAAGGTCATCTACGTATTGCAAATGTGGGGATTAGTACCAAGTAATTATTCTTGAAAATTTAAGTGTAGAAAAGTTGCCTTAGCGGATTACATATATGCTTGTAACTTGATTGAGATATTCAAGTATGTATTAAAAGTTAGTGTGAGTACGAAATAAACAAATTTTTTTTATAAAGAAAAAAAAAACTTAACAAAGAAATTTCCGTTTTCGGCTCGTTTGTGTTTTTCAAGCCCCAAGTTCGTTTTTATTTTACAATAAGAAAAGGAAATATTTGAATAATGTTATAATTTACAGAATGCAGGAAATTAATGTCTTCTCTGTGCCGCTACATAAAAATCTACTTTGTTCCATCTTATTTTTTATATCATCCTTAACTTTTCCACTAAGTTTGTTAATTGTATAGATTTTTTTTAGCGCTACTGTTATTTTTTTCTTGTGCGATATAATTTTTCAAAGTTTTCAGCAATTCTGACAATAATTTGTTGGAATTTATTATAAGTTTTAAAAGAAATCCTCGCCAAATGTTAAGACTCTTACTTTTATAGAGATTCATATCTGGGTAATTACTCTGGTACTTAGACCTTATATAAAATTTTAAAAGTTTTTTTAAAAATTCTACAATTATTATAGAATTGTGTAAATAATGTTTAAAATTTCCCTTTAAAAAATTGCTGCCAAGTTTGTAGTACAATTAAATCGGTAAAATTGCATACTGTCACCACTTTTTCCCTATTTTCTGTTAGAAATGTGCAAACCTTTGGAAACACTTGTTATTTTTTTTTTTTTTTTTTTTTTTTTTTTTAATAAAAGTCTTTATTTACAAGTTTAAAATATAAAAGGTACAGAGGTATGAGATTTTACTATAAGTACTACAACAATAAGAGTCTTATAATTAAATTTACAAAACTAATAACAATAAATATACAGCCTTAAGGAAAATAGCTCACAAAAACCTTTTTGATCTCTATGGAAGTTATAAAGAAATTTGTTTGGAAAATCACTAATACATTCATTCTTAACGAACGAATCTTAGTGATTACCTTGTAAATTCCTTATTGATTCAAAGTTTGACAGTCTGCATTTTTCATTAAATGTCAGTGTCAGTTCTCTAGTGAAATCGTTTATCATCTTGTGTCCAAAGTTACTGTGAAGTAAATTTGTCGGATACCTACGAGGAAGATTATGAATTATTTTCAAATTCTTGTTTTGTATAATCTGAAGCTTTTTGGTATGAGTTTTCGCAGTTTTATGAAACCATACTTGACAGCTGTAACTCATAATTGGTCGAATGCACATTTTATATAACAATATTTTGTTTTTCATATTCAATTTAGATCTTCTGTTGAGTATGGGAAACAATGCCCGACCACACTTTATAGCTTTTTCACAAATTTGGTTGACATGTTGCTTAAATGTTAGTTTTTTATCCATTATAATGCCCAAATACTTGATTTCTGACTTTATAGGTATAACATTCCCACGGCACAACATAGATTGAGAAGGTATGCGTTTTGGCGACTTATTATATGGAAAAATAATGGCCTGTGTTTTATCATCATTGACCTTTATTTTCCATTTATTAAAATATTTTTGGCTTGAATTTAAGCTCTCTTGCATTTTCCTAACTAATGAATTAGATACCTTACCGCTGCAAATGAAAGCACTATCGTCTGCATAAAATGCTGCTTCCTGATTCCTGCGTAGAGTGATATCTGACGTATATAACGAATAAAGCGTAGGTGACAAAACGGAACCTTGCGGTAGACCTGCGAGTATATGTTTTTCATCTGATGAGATGCGCTCCACGAAAACTACAAATGAACGTTGGTCTAAAAAGCTTTGTATGATTTTTTGTAAATATAAAGGAAAACTAAAAGAGTTAAGTTTATACAATAGGCCATTATGCCATACTGTATCGAAAGCCTTTTCAATGTCAAGGAATATAATACCTGTACTTCTACGATTTCTTTTATTATTCTCAATAATATTAACCACTCGTTTGATTTGATGTACCGTAGAGTGCTCTCTTCGGAATCCAAACTGCTGCTGATGTATAATGTTATTCTGTTCTGAGAACTCTACGATTCTTTTGTGGATTATTTTTTCAAAGACTTTATCCAACAAGCTCAAAATGCTTATTGGCCTATAGCTGGAAGGCAATTTAGGATCTTTTCCAGTTTTGAAAATAGGTATAACTCTGGCCTTTTTAAATATCATGGGGAAATAACCATTTCTCAAGCAGTAATTAAATAGTTTGCTCAAAGTTTCAAAAAAGTAATCGGGCATATTTTTTAAAATAATGCTGTTAATTCCGTCTAAACCTGGGGCTTTGTTATTTTTTAAACAAAAAACAAATGTCTTTACCTCTACTGCATCTGTGAATTCAAAATTGTCACTGTCAGCGAGATTTACATTGTTAAGTTCCTGCACATAATTTAGAACCACATTATCTAAAGGTGATGAATTGTTGTTGGTGATATTATTGTTGCATCTAAAAACTTCCGCAATGGCATTTGCTTTTGCTTCACCGGTACTTAAAAATTCCCCATTTATATTTAGATCGGGGATTGCAGAATTTCTACCTTTTAAAGCTTTTGTTAGTTTCCAAAACTTTTTAGAGCCGGAAGGCAGTTTGGAAATGAATTTAGCCCACGCTTCATTTCTATCCCTTTTCAAATGAAAATCAATTAATTGATTCAACTGTTTTAAAATGCTGATTAGTTGAGTTCTGTAAGTAGGATCTCTACATCTTTTAAGTTTACGGTTATACTTGTTCCTCTGAGTAATCAGCATTTTAGACGTATTTGAAATTTCCCTCTGCCAAGGATTTTTCTGGCCAATTGGAATCTTGGAAAAGGCTTCTTTAACTATACTAACTAATTTATTTAATGACGAATCTAGGTTTATATTGTTAAGCTCTATTTGTCCGATATTATGATTCTTAATTTCATTCTCGACCCAGTATTTAATTGCTGGCCAATCAGCCTGATTATACAACGGAACTGTAACAAAGTGATTTTGTGGTGTTCCAAAAATGTAACAAGATATTGGGGTGTGATCAGACTGTAAAATATTTGGATGTGACTGTAACTGCGAAAATGAAATGTTAGAGTTAGTAAGTAAAATATCAACCGTGGATGGTTGGACTGGAATTATATTTTGGCCGAATCTAGTATGTGTATCCGGATGATATACATAATAACTTGAACTTAAGTGATGTCTGTACAGTTCTTTGCCAGCTGAATTGTTTGAAATACAATTCCAACTCACATGTTGTGCATTCAAATCACCAAAAATAAAATAGTCACTAAACGAATTGGTAAGAAGTTCTAAGTCAGTTTTAAAATTAGAAGTGTAAACAGGATTATAAGCAGAGATAAAACTTACGGGACGTCCACTTATTTTAACTTCCACAGAGATATTTTCTATGGTTATTGTTTTAATCTTTGGTAACAACTTATGATCTATGTAATTTTTAACCGCTATAAGCACACCCCCACCATGTGTTTGACGGTCTTCTCTGTATATTTTGTAGCCTCCAAATTTTAACCTATGATACGGCTTCAGGAACGTTTCGTTAAGAAGTAAAATATCAATATTTTGCTCATGGAGAACTTTTTCGAGCTGTGCAGCTGCTGACTCAGTTGTTATGCCTTGAGCATTCCAGTGCATAACGTATACATTTTGACTACCCATGATTTTATATAGCATGCTTGAGCATCATGCCAAGCACTCTTAATTTGTCAAATTTATTTCGACATTTTTCTAGTGCATCCACAGCACTAAAGAAGATTTCTAACAGTCTCTCGTTAGATAAGTCATCACCGTTGTTGCTGTCGCGGGGTATGTTTTTCGAAACCTCAGAGTACAAACTTTTCCTTTGGAAGGTGTGCTCTCGTGAATCAGTTGGTTGACTCTGACTTGACAGGTGTGGGAACTCAGTCTCATCATACACATGATTAATTCTCGACTTGTTGAAATTAGGTCTAGACTTAGAAGTTAATCGTAGGCGCATTTCTAAATAATCTTTACGGCAAGGGCATTTAGGATCGTCGGACCTGTGATTCGAGTTTCTTAAGTTCTTTTGGCTACAGTTGTGGCATTTATAAACAACATTACTCCCTTGAGTGTTTTTGGCCAATACACACTCAGTCTGGTCGTGATTGCCAGCACAAACTGCGCAGACGATAACTCTATTGCAGTTTTTAGCTCCATGTCCGTACATAGAGCACTTCGTACATTGCGTAGGCCCTTTATTCCCTTTAAGAGGTCTTCTCCAGTAAACAGCAATATTGCAAAAGTACTTTATTTTCATAATATCATTTTTTGACACTTCTTGTTTGTTAAACTCAATCAAGTATATAGCGTCATCAGCTGTAGTCCTTTTGGTTACGATTTCTTTGACACTTACTGGGTTTATGTTGTGCATTTTAATCAATTCCTCCTTTAAAAGTTTTGCGTCTGTTCTTGGCAAACCAAATAACACTAACTTAAAGTGCTTTACGTCTTTAACTTCGTGTGTATAAAAACTGTACTTCAGTTCACTCAGCTTTTTTAACGCAGCTTCATACAGGACCATTGTGTTGCATGTAACCTTAGTTCCAATTGTCATTCTCTTGAAGAAGTACTCCTCACCAAGTATTTCCCAAACTTTTGAGAAACTGTGACACGAGTCTACCACTATTGGTGGAACCCTTTCTTTGACGGCTCTTGCCTCTTCTTCTTCTTCATTTGCTAGCAAATGAAACCTGTTACTAGGGCCAGGATCAATCCTTATCGTCTTAAATTTGGGACTATTCCCAAAGTATTCTCGCTTCTGGCTAGCCATATTGGAAGCGATTTAAAGGAAAAATTAAATTTTAAAGAAAAATCACACACGAGCAAAAAATAACACGTTGTTTACAACTCCACACTTGTTATTTTTCGATTCTCTTGCGAGAACAAAATTAACTTGTGTATGCTTTTCATCACACCTTACGTCTGCATTCAGCGATGGCAAAAACCCATCCAATTGTAGAAGTACAGTAAGGAAAAATCAAAACATGGTTTGTTTGTTGGTGTTTTGTTGAAGCTTTAATATTCTGTAATATTATTCTATAAATTGCATACTTCTCATGGTGTGTTGTAACTAGAATTTTATTACTTATAGAGTATTTTTGGTTTCTCTAAAATTAGGAAAAAGGTTTCCTGATGATCTGGTCTGAGCAACCAGTGAAATACATTTTTGTTTTTGCATTTGACTCATTTTAATATTCGTAAAATGTATCTTATTTTCGTGACCTTTAATAAATTGTGAACACCTTTTACTAATGTTTCTAAAATAAACCATTTTATTTACAGAAATCTGATATCAGCAAAATTAGAAAAACTCAAAGCCATTGATCAAGCTACAACGCATGTCGGTCCAAAAGAAATGGCGGATGCCAGTCAAAGAGAACCCATGCCAGTCGAAAAGAAATGACAAAAAAGAAATCGTTACGAAGAAATCATAATCAACATTTCTATTAAAATAGATCTGTTAAAATGGAGAGATTTTTGCATGAGATTTTCATGAGATCTCATCAAAACAATTTCATGAAATGAGCTGTTAAACGCACACAATTACAAATATATGTATATGCCTCTATTAAAAATTTGTTTGTTCGAAGCCGAAGTTGTGCAAAATTTAAGCAATTAAAATAAAAACTATAAAATTTTAGCTCATTAAAGAAATATTTTCGGAAATTCGCTGCATTATTTAATAAACATACATGTATGTATGTTCATATGTATATGTTTGATGTTTACTGCACAACTGCCAACTAGTAATTAAATTTCATGAGCATTTTACGAATACGTGTTCCCATTGCCTGAGATTGAGAATAATAGCTAAATTACACGATGACATTTTTCATAAAATCAGTTGCATGAAACCGGTTTTGTGGTGGCAAGAGGTGTAGAGAGCCAAGGCAAAACACGAAAGTTCAAAAGAGAATTGAAGAATTTTCATGAAACGATTTCATGGTGTAAGTTACGTATAATTTCAACAAATAAATTCCGTTATTCTGACGACGTTCTCTCACATATTATCCCAAAGTTTATCTCAGCTGTAGACACTATGTCCGAATTTATACGATGCTATTTTTTCATGCCATTTTTTCGTGTCTCTTTGAAAGTTGCAGCGAATTTCATGGCACATTTTTACGATGAAATTTTGTATGCAATTGAATTTGTTTTTGACATTTTCTTTTGATTTCATATTCTTAATTTTTATTGTTTGTGCGTTATTTAAAAAAAATAATAAAATACAAAATAAATAAAAGTGAGTCAAACATGAAATGAGTCAATGAAATTTTACAAGAAATTGTTAAAATCATACCGAAATGTATACATAAATAAGGCAAACAATATAATTTTTTTAAAATCAACTCTGAACGAACGAAAATTGCACAAAGCAAATGTCAAAAAATCCCTTCAAAATTCAAGCCATGCCATTTTGTTTATCCGTCTTGCTTCTCTACAACTCTTGCCAACAAACAAAAATTGCATGCAACCAGTTTCATGAAAAATATCATGGTGTTAGTTGGCTCTATGTTACATTAAAATAATAAACAATGTTTGAAGATTTATCATATATTTGTATTTTTTTTTAATAAATATAATTTTAACAAGATCAATTTAAACCGTATTTAGTATAAATAAATAAAATTATTTGTATTTAAGAAGATTTTTTTGTAAAATCGGAAGAAATATTATTCTTGCATGTTAAAATCTTATGTTTTAGTTATGGTATCACCGTTTCATTTTTTTTTACTTTGTTTCTACCGCTCACTAATAGTGTAAGCCCCCGTCATAAACTGCAAACTTCATATAAAAAAACATTATTTTTAATACTGTTTTTTATATTTAAAGTTTGAGTTTTGTTGAGACATGTTAATGTCTAATGGAGACGGGGGGTAAAAATAAAAGATTTACATCGGATTTTTGTTGCCATTGTTTTAGGTACGGAGCGTATTTCATTATACTTTTGCTTCTACAAAATCAAACCAAAAATATTATAGTCTAAACATACCTTTAACAAAATTAAAACTTCATATAAAAAAACCTGTATTAAAAATGTTTTGTTTTATATAAAGAAGACATGTTATTGACCAATGTAGACGGGGGTAAACTACAATCAAATATAACTCTGGCATATCAGCTGAATTCGACTATTGTGAATGATAATAACTTAAATTATGTTATCACCCACAAGGAAATATCAGTAGTTATTTAACAATTTTCTAATATTTTCAAAGAAAAAGTATGCTAAATTTTAAACAACTTATCAAATTGGGTGTTAAAAGCCAACAACGTACAATTGTTACTACAGCGCCCTTGGAAGGTAAACGAAATTTTCGAAAATTCTTGGTCTACAATAAACGAGGTACGCGGGTTGTTAAAGAAGCTCAGCGCACACAACTGAACCCGCCGGTTCCTGTGCATAAAAGAGGTGTACGAGATACGGGTGTAATAGTTAATGGCAAATATGTGGAAATTCCTGAAAAGATACCCGATATTATAGTACCCAACTTAGAGGGATGTAAATTAAGACCATATGTATCGTACAAGTCGGCTGACGTCATACAATCAGAATTTACTAGTTTGGATCTGTTTAATGCAGTGTATTCCCAAAAAATTATACAGGATTTTAAAGAAGGGAAATTAAAGGAGGACGGTTCCCCTACGGAGCCTTCACAAAACGAATTATTAACGCCCGAGGAGGCTTTACAAAAAGCTCGTAAAACAGGATCTGATATATTTTAAATTTTACGATTTTTTTTTCAATACTTAAAATAGGTATTTAAAATATTATTAAATATTTTAATTGAAAGAAATAACTTACCCAATCATTTTAAAAGCATATAATTTTTAATGGATGAATTTTAATAATATAATTGGTTTGTATGTAATTCGTTATAAAATTTTTTGTAGTTAATTATTCTGTCATATATTTCTGGCGATATAGAAACAGTTTTCTCACCCACTTATCCTGTTTCTGATCGGCATCACCTAGAAACTATTAATAAAAACACTTATAAATGATTAGTATATGTATAGTAAAAACTAACTCACATTTGGATGAAATATATCCTCTTTAGTGTTTACTTCTTTCAACTTGTCGAAAGACATAGGAAATGTAACTGTTTCTGCCTGTAAATCTATAATTACTTTGTCTGAAGGCAAAGCATTTTTCTCGGGAGCTTCTCTATCTCTTGTGCTAAAGAATGCTCTCGGAACGAATGTGTCTTCTTCAATAGTTTCCAAAGCTTTTTGAACTTTAAGGTCCATTAAATCGATAACTTTAGAGAGCGAAACTGTACTGTTTGTGGAAGATGCTGTAACTGCACTTCTTGAGTTGCTTTCAGAGCTGGGTGCCCTTGTTTTACTATTACGAGAGCTAGAATATTTTGAAGTGCGGCTACTACGACTGCTGCGACTATCTCGGGAACTTGATGAAGATGTAGACGAGGTGCTTGAGCTACGACTACGACGTCGGTGCTTGGTTTTTTTAGAGTGTTTAGATTTTTTAGACTTTGACTTATAATGTCGTGAGGAATAATAATCCCTGTCATAATCTCTATCTCGATCATAATCCCGTTCTCTGTCCCGGCTAGTGCGTTCACGATCTCTTTCACGGTATCGCTCCCTATCTCTGCTCCGCTCCCTTGTTCGTTCCCTATCACGAGACTTTGATCTAGTTTTATGTCTGGAGCGTTGATAACTAGATGATCTTTCAGAATCTCTCATTTTAAATTACTTTTCGTATTTTTATGTAGTTATTCACTTTTTAGTATTTTTTTTTTTATTAAAAACATTGGTAAAACAATCACAGTAACATATTTTACTTTATTTTAATTTACAATAGACTTGTTTATGTTTCATTTTTAAATCTGGCAATGCTAAATCTGACATGTTGTAACCAGTGTTAACAAGGCCATCACAAAGTAGAAAAAGGGGAAGATCTTGAATAATACTAATACAAATTTTTATATGAATTTAAATGTATAAAAGACAAGTGCTAATTTTTTAAAATATCCTTTGGATAACAAGTATTATTCTTTATTTCATTCTTATATATGCTCTCAAAAGTTATATTATTTATTGGCAATTTCTGTTAATCGTTTTAAGAGTGTTATTTTTGGAGTTTTGGCAACATTATTAAAAAAACGCCGCCATTTTTACTTCAGTATGTATTGGTGAAAGAAAATTCTCATTAGACGCGTTGGTTGAAAATTTGTGAACATTTTTCTAAAGAAAATTGAGTATAAATCAAAAAATAACAATAATAAATATATAATTTATATGTTACGTTAAAACTTAACGATGAAAATCTCTAAAAGTGATATAACTTTAGATCTAGACTGTTTAATTGAAGAATTATCACCGGCTCAGTTGGGTGCTTACGAAAGAGTTGCCAACGAACATAATGCCATAAAAAATGCTTTAAAAACTGCTTTAAATGCCAACGATGGCAAAGAACTTTTTAATGGTCAAGTTTTCCAAGCTTATTCTTTCAAGGGCAAAGTGTTGCAAGAGTTAAAAGAGGCCACACTGCCACCGAAGAAAACCCCAAAGCCTGATGAACCACCAGTGAAAGGTGGTACACGCTCCGGACGCAAAAGAGCCCCCAATTTTGTGTACTTGGAGTCTTCTGATGAGGAAGATGATGATATACCTTTAGCAAAGAGAATTGCTGTAGCAGCAGGCAAAAATATTAAAACTGATAGTGCTACACCAGGCAAGGGTAAAAAGGGAGCTCCAGATATAAAAGACGCTACACCTGCAGGTAAATCAGGAAAAAGCCCTAAGGATTCTAAGAAAGGTGTTAAAGCGGCTGTTGCAGAAACTCCAACAGCGCCTAACTTTCGTCCATCTGAGGATTCTGCTGTGGGTGGTTTGATTATTGGTTCCGACGGCAAGGACGGTAAAAATGCTAAAGAAAACAAAGAAACTAAGTTACAGGGAAAAACCTTTCCCTCCCTGGTGGTATTGGCTAAACCTTGGCTTAAAGTTAAAGATATGTCGGCTACACGTAATAAACTGGATTCCAAGGTCAAATTGGTGCTTATGCTGACCCCCAACAAGTTTACGGAATGGTTGATACAAGAGGGTCTCCTTAAGGCTGAACAAAAATGTGCAAATCATAAAACGAATGATTTGAAATTGGGTGTGTAGAATTGTATAAATTTTCTATTAAATTTTTATTTTACAGGGCATATTAAATACATATGTCTTGCAATCTGTATTATAAATTATGAAGTAAAAAGCAGTAGACAAGGTATATTAGTATGCCTTGGAATTAGAAATTGAAACGGTACAAAAATAAAACTTTGCAAGTTAATTTTTAAGATAATTAACTTTATATCTGTTAAAACCCATTTTTTGTTGTTCTTCCAGGTGTTTATTCCGACGCTTCTAAATTCCCCTACACTGGTGGCTATGTTTGGATAAGTGAATGTTGTCCAACACGTTTTGTTTCCGTTTTTCATGGCTCCATATTTGAAGGTGCTCCTCATCCACCCTCATGCATACTTAAGCTGGTTTACCACTGGGCCTGTCAGACCAACATACAAAACGTTGTACAATGGGTCAAGGTAGACAATGTCTACATTAAGGGAGTTTACACTTGGCTACGTGCTATTTGCACCTTAGCTGTACATCAAAAATGTAAAAAACTTGGAGGTCCCGAAAAATTCGTTGAAGTCGGTGTCATTTCATTTGGCACCACCTCCCAGGATGGTCAGCAGCGACAATTGAAGGTGGAAGTTTTGGGTGTTTTAGATTATGCCGAGAAAACTATACGTCTGAGAGCCGTTGAACCTCTATCCGATTCAGATCGTAATTACAAAAAACGTTTTCAAGTCATATTAGAGCCACTTAAACGTTGGGTATCACAGGACAGTATCATATGCATTGATTTAACAGTTGATAAAATGACATTGTATTCCATGGGCTTTAAGCATGTTGTACAGGCAGCTGCCACTGACAGTTCTGCTAAACATACTAATTCAGCGGTCATGGACTATTTGAGGCGTATTGTACCCAGAATGTTCCAAAACACTTTGTCACTGTTATCTCGACAAATGATCCAGCAATTTTTGGATGAATTGGTTTGGCGTGAACAATTTGGCACTTATGCCTTGCAGGCCTTTAATAATATAACAGCTCACATTGCTGAGCAAACACGTATTAATTGTAATGAATCATTGACACAGAGATTGTATCATGTAAGTAAAACATTAAAATTAAGTAAAATATTAAATTGATTGAATTTTTATTTGTTTTTTAAGGTGGCCACTAATCCGTTTAAAGACTGGAGTATTTTACCTGCCAATGCTAAGGAAATACCGGCAAATACTACTCCTAAAAGATTGAAAAAACGTTAGTAATTATATTTATAATTAGCAACTCACAGTAGCAGGGCAACAGTAATTTTAAATTGTTGGTTTTATCTTAGACCATCATAATCTTTTGTATGGTGTGTTTTGTTATGTTGTTGTGTTTTGAACTTTAGGCTGTTATATTAATAGCCATATTAGTTAGTTTTTGCATTGTTTAGGTTCTATATGATTAAATTTCAAAATGTTAGATTATATCAGAACACGAATTTATTTCGCCTTATTATTGTTTACAACAATTTTACACTAGAAAAAGATAAAGCAGAAAAAGTGTCGCACTGGAAGAACATCTACGACAACCGTAACAAATCTGATTGTAGGTTTAAAAACTCATTTCCACTTTTTTTTTAATTTAAATTTACCTTGAAACAAAAACAATACTAAAATTGTGGAGAGACTTGCTGGATTTAACCCCCTAGAGTAGCAGATATATATGTATTCAAGATACATTCGATCGTTAGCACTACTTGGGTGGCTTTGTACCAGAACTGTTTGAAATCCAGGCCAGCCGTGAATCGATCGGTATTAAATGAGTTACTGGAGTAAATCCATATACCGCTTGGTCAGGTTGTCGAAAGTTGGCTCTCAAGGAAACAGAATGAAAGCACTTCTGGGATTTAAAAGGAACAACTAAAAACCCTGGGTTGAGAGTTCGGAATTCTTTGCATTTAGATCACTAAGGATCTTCCTGTTAGTCCCTCTTTCATGTCACAAAGGGACCATAGAGACCCAAGTGAGTCGGTTGTGAATAACGAATCCGGCGACCTGTGCAAACTTAGCTAAGCTTGCTAGGCAATTACGTAAATAAGCAAATTTGGTCTTTAACATTACTCCTTCCCCGACATTTAAAAGATGTAAAGAGTTTTTACTAGGAACTGTCTCTCATTAGATATACATAAGTGCACTGTCCCACGTAAGTTGAAGTATTTGGTTTTACGTTAGGAGTTTCTGATACAATCTTTGATATGATCGATTTTTGTTTTTAATTTTCCAAAAATGTTTGCAAATTTGGAAGATCTTGCTCACGGTGGTATTAATATAAAAACGGTATTTGTTTAAGAGCCGTAAGGTAATATTACTGGTTCTTTGGCAAAACTTTAGATACTTGTTAAACTACGTTTTTGAGCGAAAAAGAAAAAGGCAAAACTTGCAGTTATTGAAACTGTTTTTAAGCTAATTGGGGTGCTGCAGTAATCGGTAGTTGCGCAAATCGAGCTCGCACTGTACTATAATTTAAATCGAATTTAAAAATTTACAGTTCTAGAATTTATTTTATTAAATTACTGTTGTCCCGTTTTCTATAATCTTTTGAAATTTTTTCAGTATGTTCTCAGTTTGTGTTAATCAAAACTTCTTTTTTCCTTTTTATAGATCAAAGTAATAGGATTGATTTTGAATAAATAGAATTTATGATTTAATTCATTTTAGCATGTACTTAAAATTACCTCATTATACGAATTTCTTCAATGAAAATTTTTATTTTATTGATTAATGTTTTTAACTACATATTATATGATTAAATAAGTATTTATTTCCATTACTTTGTTTTTAATTATTTAATATTAAAAAATAAAAACAAATACCTGAATTCGATTTAATAGTTTAGCGTTAAACAAAAAGCATAATTATTATTTATCATAAAATGTATTAAAATAATTGTTTGTTAAAACATAATTTTTCTTTGTTTGCTAAGTTTTGTGTCAATAAATTTTTGTTTTTCTGAAAAAATCTACAAAAATTTAGTAAATTATTTTTCTGTTAACGAGTTTTTACGAAAATAAAAAAACTAAAACGTAAGTTTCATTACTTCAATAATTTTAGTATAAAAAATGTAAAAGAAATTATAAATAATTTTTATGCTTTTTGTTTAAATTTAAATTAGAAAGTAGTTAGAAAAAAACTAAAAATCTAGAAATTTGTGTAAATTTGAATGCTTTAACAAGTAGAATATTTTAATTAAAACTTAATTTTGTTTATTTCAATTTATGTTTTGCTCTTTTTTAACACAATTTTAGCCATTAATGAGGCCGATTACGTGAATAATGAAAAGGTCAATGTGAAAAATATTAAAAAAGAAAAGGACGATGATTCAGCTGCCCAAACTACTAGCGGCAAAAAGAATAAATCAAAAATCGAAGAAGATGTTAAACCTTCGAAACACTCTAAAACAACAACACCAGCAAAAAGTGCTAAAAAAGAACCGGTTTCTACTAAAAAAGAAACTGCTACGGCTAAAAAGTCTACGGATGTAAAACCGGCTAAAAAGGAAAAAGAGAAAGAAAAAGAAAAGGATGAAGATGAACTCAAGGGTTTGGAGGAAATGTATTATGGTGTTATGGATGGTAACGATGAATATTATGAACCATTCCCCTACACCAAAGACAAAAAGCACACTGATGACGATGACATTCTGTATGCTACACAAATTGAGTGTCCTATTTGCGATACCGCCACTACTTTTGATTCCAATGAAAAATTACAAACCCATTTGGTATCGCATCTTAATATTGATGGCAAAGATCATAATTTACAATGTTTGTTTTGTTTGGAAAAAATGGATACGGAAACGGTATTGGCCAAACACAATAATATCATGCATCCCGATGAAACGAAATCCTCAAATTCGGCTTCATATCGCTGTTTGATTTGCCAACAGCGTTTTAATTCTTTAAATTTCCTAACATCACATTTGCAAAATAAACACTCGATGTTGGAATTACCTTATTATTGTCAGGCCTGTGGCTACAGAACTTCATCGCAACGGGATGCCGTGCGTCATTTTTATGATGATCATAAACATCAGAATTTCTTGCAGTGTCCCTACTGTTTGGATGTAAGATTTCACTTCAACTTTTTTCCATTTTTTTACAACAAATTTAACCTTTTCAGATCTATCGCTTCTGCTATAAGGGCATGATCAATCAAACTAATATTGAGAACTACTACATGCATTTAAGGCAACACATGAGTAAAAAGGAAATTAATCTTAAGTGCACCAAATGTGCTTTAAGCTTTGTAGACAAAGGTGTGCTACTTAAAAAATGTTTTTTGAAGGGTTTCTTTATTGATTTTGTTTTTTTGTAGGTGCTTTAAAACAGCATGTTTCTAATCATCATCCCAGTTTGTTAAAACAGTCTCAAAACGTACGCCCACTTTTAAGAAACTCTATGTTGATTCAACAACCAAAGGTATTAAAATGACAAACGTTTTTGAAATAA
This sequence comes from Phasia obesa, assembly GCA_949628195.1. Lineage (NCBI taxonomy): Eukaryota > Metazoa > Arthropoda > Insecta > Diptera > Tachinidae > Phasia > Phasia obesa. The sequence goes on along the minus strand of OX451219.1, from coordinate 28,106,616 downwards.
TTTTTTGAACTCTTTCCTTCTTAAATTTGTTTTCTAGGTACGCAGCCATCATAAAGATCCTTTACCCTTCTCGGTGCAATCAAAATTGGGAGAGTTCTTTGCTTTCATTGATGGTTCTATCTGTGCCGAGTGTAACACGGAAATAATTAATGAACATCATTATATGTAAGTAATGCTGGTATCAATTTAAAACTATTAGACAAGTGCTAAAAAGCTCTTGACGCAATGATGAACAAGTATATTTTAAAATTATAAGCTCCTGGGGGACATTATAGGTGATTGGTTAGAGCAAGGACCAGTTTATGGAAAAATGTCACTTTGAATTTTGCCTGGATATGTGAAGATGAGTAATAGATGGAAATTGTGGAGCACATTTTCTAAATTTCAAACATCTAAATTAAAGGCCCTTTGTATATTATATCCGACTTTATAAATGCACGATTTTTCAAAATTATGTTCGAATTGTACCTTACAAATTGTAAAGGCAGGCGATTGCATGTTTAGTATCAAATTGAAAAACTTAATCAATTTCCCTGATACAAAATCATAGAAAATAAATCGAAATTAAATATTGCGAAAATCATATAAAAAAAATCACAGAAGTCGAATGGGCCTGCTAACTGTCAAGTTTAGTTGTTCAAATTTAAATTTGTTTACAATTTCGAACGCAAAATTATTAATTTATTTCGTGATTAGTATGAAGACGCAAATTATATTTGTTTGTTTTGTATTGATTATTGAAGGCATTTCGAACGCCTTGTGTATCAGATGAAGCTCAGTTATGCATTTTCCAACAGGTCCTATGTTCTAAATTTCTATTTCATCCTTTGTCGCATATAACAAAACAAATTTACAGATTTTATTTTTTAAATCAAAATTAATTTCGAATTTTCGAACATCGTTTAAAAAAAGAAAAATATGATATTGACATTAAAACCATTTAACCAAGCAAGGTTAAACATAAATAACATTACATACTTACATATTCAATAAATCAGCAATTTTTTTGATGCAAAATTTAGCTTGTTCGGACATCATTGACTTATTGATGCATATTAGAACTTCTGACTTTTACAGAGTTCCATTTCAAATAATGCAATTTTGACATTTTTGTATTTTTATCGTTTTAGCGGTAATTTAAAGTGCAATAAGTGTAATTATAAAACTGCTTGCGAACGGGCAATGTTCCAACATACTAGCGATTGTACTGGCACAACCGGCACCAAAGACGTAATGGAAATGCCATTGCCAAATGAAATGCATTGTATTTGTGGTTTTTCCACAGCTAATGGTAATAATATGGCGCACCACTTAGCCAGTTGTGGACAAAAATCAGCCTATCCATCGCTGCAAGTGGCACAGGAGAATACCGTGAAACGCAATATGTTAGATATGTTAGGCTTGGTTAAACGTGATGGCGAAGCCGGAAACGAAGGCGAGCCTGGCAGCTCAGACCAAAATATGGAAGTAGGAGATGATGGCGATGTGACACCAACATTGGAACTGCAAGACAATGTGAGCAACGAACAATCTGATGAAAATTTACAGCAACAGCATCATGAAGCCATGGATGCACAGCAGTCCATTGCACCTGATCAAACACCAATACCATTTGGACAAATGGACGCTACACCAGTCGAACAACAGCAACATGCTACACAACATTATGCTCACATTGTGGACAATAACAGTCATTTGCAGGTGCCGGGACAAAATCAATATCATTTGGGATTTGGTCAGGCTGAAGTCGCCCCGCATACTTTAAATGCAGCCGATATAGATATGCCTCTAATTGGCGAATTGGCTGATCCCAATCCACCGCCAACACCACAATTTCTAGGTGAGGTACATACACCCATGTTTGATGCCGTAGCAGCTGCTGAGCAGCAACATTATCATCAAATGATGCAACAACAGCAGCAACACCATCTTCAACAGCATCCACATATCCAGCATCATCAGCAGCAATGAAAATGACCTAAAACTGCTAGGGAACGTTTACCGTCTATACCACCCTGGCAATATTACTGAGACACTTTCGAAAAATGGTAAGTTCTTCATCAATAACTATTTATAGTTAGATGTTAACTTTAAAACTAACATTTTTGTTGTAATATCAGACAAGTTTTTGTTTGTTTTATTAAAATCTTATTACAAGAAAATATCTTATTATGTACTCTTATTATAGATAAGAAAATATTAGATTTTTTCTAAAACCTTTACCGTAAAATCATAAAAGGAATACTAAAATACTAAATGTTTTAAAAATAACTATAACAATTACGAATTATTACAATACACAACTTAACTTTAAATACAATATTCATAACCATTTAAATATTTGAGAGAATTTTGTAAGAAATCTGTTAAAATTATATAAATAAAATAATACAAGCACAAAATTTTAATTGAAACCTTTTTAATGATAGTGGAAATAATAATTAACCCTGTAATGTTCTTCCACTTGTATTGTAAACAATTGATTAAATTTAAATATTTTAGTACTTTACAACACGTCTGTACACAAAATAACGAACCATATTAAAATATTTCTTATATAAACTTAAAATTATGGTACAATATTTAGAATAAAAAATAATTATAAACAAATTGTGTACATATATTTACTTATCCACTCCTTTTCCTCCTTTTGCAGAGTTGGACTATTAAAAAGTTTGTATCTTCACCCTTCACCAATTTCAAAGCAATCAAGATTTTTGTTATCAATAAAAATTTTCACAATTACAATTTTGATTTCTTATTTTGTAAAGTACTTTACAAAATATGAAAGTGAAAGCTGTTAGAATTATTCTAATTAAAATTTAAAATAATTTAAAAAACAATGGGAATACAGAAAGCAGACGCGTAATAAGTAGATAATGTTTTCCACTTAAAAGGTCTTACAAATTGCTCTAGTTATTATTATTATTATTATTATTATTATTATTAATCAATTCCTGGAATTTTAAACTTGTGGAATTTTAGCTGTCAATTAATTTAATTTAAGGTTTTATATTTATCGTCATTAATTTTATAAAAATAACCAACGTTATTGTTGCGCTTTCTGTCTCATGCGAGAAGTATGTAAAGCTGATAACACCAAAGCTGTATCCAATTCCTTATGAGTACCCTTTTCACTATCCAAAACAATTTCTGAGGCTCTACCATGAAATCTTGCCAAAACGCGAGGGCGATAATCTATGTACAATATTAAATATAATAATAAAGTAAAAAATTGTTTGCCTTAATTGCTAGAACTTACCCACACTACTGGCCAAAGGATTGCCGGTTAATCTCACAGTTTCAAGCAGCGGTAAACAGGCAATGTTATCCACCTCTTCTAAGTCCTCTATCAGATTGCAACTTAAATCCAAATTGATTAAGGAAAGTAGTTTACGCAGACCCTGAATAGTTTTCAATTTGTTTTGAGCCAAATTTAAAGTAACCAAATTACCCAATTCTAAATGCCAATCAATACACTCGGCTATGAGATTTATCGATAGATTTAAAACTTGCATATGAGGCAATTCAGCTAGATTTTTAATGGTGCGCAAACGATTCTGTTCCAAGTTAAGTACTTTAATTTGTGGCACAGTTCTAATACTTTCATCGATTTGAGTTAAAAGATTACCCGATAAATTTAACTCGATAATATTTCGCCACAGTGGCGAACTAGAACACATAGCACTATTACTATTCGTAGTTGAACCTGACGGTAATGAACGATTTAAAGCTATGGCTTCGCCAGTAGGTATATCTATTGTTGCATCTTTGTGTACATTATCGCACAGTAAAACCTGGTTAATGGAAGTTATGGTAGTATTATGAACACATATTTTTTGCAGAGTAGGTTTTAACAACACAATATCGACTATATTTTCAGTTGGTAAGGCAAAGATTTTTAAACACTGCAGATTGCGAAAAGCGTTTAAATTAAATTTAAGATTTTTCGGTATAATATTACTGCGACCTATTGGAACATCTACGGCATTATAATCACTAGCAAATGTATCGTTATTTTTCACTGGTGAAAGTTTGATGATCTCCAGTTGAGTGCAAAAGTCGAGAACATGGGAAAAGTCATATTTTCCTCTTTGTTCTATACTTTCCGGCGGACACGGCAAATTTAAACGTTCACTTATGGCATAAACCTAGGAGAAAAGTTCAAGTTTTGTTTAACTTAAGGAAAGATGAAATTAAATATTTACTTCACCTCTAAAGCTGAAAAATGAAATTCTTTGTTGGCACTTAGTAATGCATCGCCATTTTCATTAAATAGCTGAGCCATATCTTGTAGTAAGTATACAATATCATATTTATTGAATTCTAAAAATTCCGCCAATACCCGTGGCAGTTGTATGCGAAAGAACACTAGCAATTCCGTGAGATACTTTTCCAGTTGATCACGTCTTTGCTCAAGAAAAGCTGGATTTTTATTGCCCACAATCTAAAATTGAAGAAAAAGCGAGAACCTTTTTATGTTTATTAATGAATTTAATATACCGCCGCGTATATAATGGGTGATTTTTTTGAGGTTAGGATTTTCATGCATTAGTATTTGACAGATCACGTGAGATTTCAGACATGGTGCCAAAGAGAAAGATGCTCAGTATGCTTTGACATTTCATCATGAATAGACTTACTAACGAGCAACGCTTGCAAATCATTGAATTTTATTACCAAAATCAGTGTTCGGTTCGAAATGTGTTTTATCGACAAATTTTGTTCAGCGATGAGGCTCATTTCTGGTTGAATGGCTACGTAAATAAGCAAAATTGCCGCATTTGGAGTGAAGAGCAACCAGAAGCCGTTCAAGAACTGCCCATGCATCCCGAAAAATGCACTGTTTGGTGTGGTTTGTACGCTGGTGGAATCATTGGACCGTATTTTTTCAAAGATGCTGTTGGACGCAACGTTACGGTGAATGGCGATCGCTATCGTTCGATGCTAACAAACTTTTTGTTGCCAAAAATGGAACAACTGAACTTGGTTGACATGTGGTTTCAACAAGATGGCGCTACATGCCACACAGCTCGCGATTCTATGGCCATTTTGAGGGAAAACTTCGGAGAACAATTCATCTCAAGAAATGGACCGGTAAGTTGGCCACCAAGATCATGCGATTTGACGCCTTTAGACTATTTTTTGTGGGGCTACGTCAAGTCTAAAGTCTACAGAAATAAGCCAGCAACTATTCCAGCTTTGGAAGACAACATTTCCGAAGAAATTCGGGCTATTCCGGCCGAAATGCTCGAAAAAGTTGCCCAAAATTGGACTTTCCGAATGGACCACCTAAGACGCAGCCGCGGTCAACATTTAAATGAAATTATCTTCAAAAAGTAAATGTCATGGACCAATCTAACGTTTCAAATAAAGAACCGATGAGATTTTGCAAATTTTATGCGTTTTTTTTAAAAAAAAAAGTGCTCAAGCTCTTAAAAAATCACTCGTTACAAGCTTTCGACACATAAGTAACAATTGTTTCACCATATCAGTCTGGACCATAAACATAACTTTTTCTAAGGTGTTAAAATTAAAAACCTATTTATTTTCACTGCGCAAGTGGTAGTTTATGTTGCTATGCAACAACATTTTTGTTTGCTACGGGAGCAACATATTGGACCCAAGTGGGCCGTTTTTATTATGTGCGGCTGCCTGCTTAATCTAACCTAAGACTTCTTTTTGAATATAACCCACATTTTATGAATGCTGTGTAGTATGTTTCAGATCACTGCGCTGTTGCAAATTATATCAGTCATCAACTGACAATTTTTTTCCTTATGTTAAGTTGCCCATATCTGTAAGACAACATGAACCCTATTATAACATAATGCCTGTGGCGTTTTTCAAGTACTCTTTGGGTTGAGGTCTTTTGCTATTTTCCATGATAAGCCAAATTCACTTTACTTTTACTTATTACGATCTCAAAAAAATATGTATTTACCAATTAGATAAGTGGGGTTTTTTGATTAATTGTAGCAATAGTATGAATTTTTATTTACGAATACTTTCAAAGGTGTCCATTTCTAGGAGAGTTATTCAATATCGCATTTTCCTTTAGCGGTGTCAATTTAACGTTTCAAATTTCATTGTTTATGTGCCAATCACGGTTAGTCCGATTTAAATTAAATGTAAAATATATATTTTAATCTAGACTGGTCAGTTGGATCTTAAAACTCCTACACACAGAAGGAAAAATTGGAAAATCAGAAAAGTAAATTTTTACAGCTGAATCGATTTTAATCATTTCTGAAACCTACGTACATACGTACATTGTTAGGAGAAATGCAAAAGCACGTACATGACATATGGAAATATTAACGTGAGTTCATGTAAGGTGGGAAAGGCCTAAACTAACCTTAAGTACCTTTTTCTGTCCGAGTTCGCATTTCCATTCAGACACAAATTTTATAATTCGATAAATAATACCACAAGGAGGTATTATTGAAATACAGATTCAATGTTCTAAAAGCTCTCGCTGGCACCTCTTGGGGCATGACAAAAAAATTAATTACAGCGACGTATAAGGCGATTTGCTGCTTCGTTTTAAATTACGCTGCCCCGATATGGACCTCTTATCTAAGCGACACCCAATGGCGAGTCTTACAAACGACCCAAAATAATGCACTCCGAATTGCAACTGGATGTGTCAAGATGACCAATGTGGATCAACTTCATGAGGAGACCAATATACTGCCGGTCAAACAACATAGTGTGTTGTTGACCAGGTAATTCTTGCTGGCAAGTCACCTGCCAAGTCATCCATATCATCGGATACTCTCTCAAGATCCCCCTCCTAGGCTCATCCGACAGGACTTTCGTCGCTATCTCGATGACATCAGTGATGTTATTCCACCCTACGTTGACCGGATGTCCATAGTGACGGCCCAGAAACTTTTGCATCAACAGACGGTCACTACTACCATGAGCGGGTATAGGATGCATTAAAGTTCTCAATGAACATCCCCCTGCAATCTCAGATCATGAACAACCCTTACACAGAAAAACAAGATCAAACCTGGCACAATTAAGAGCAGGATGGTGCAGTATACTTAACTGCTACCGGGAGCGAATAGTTCCTGGCACTTTGAACCGTTGTCCATTCTGTTCGCAGAGCCCTCATACTGTGCATTTATTTAATTATCCTAAAAGGCCAACGGATTTGCGCCTCATTGATCTATGGCTAAGACCGACAGCTTCAAGTTCCACCCATATGATCCATATTAACAATAATTAATATATATAAATTAAATATTTTCAGGAAAGAACTCCCGACAGCAGCAGAGCTGTTACAATAACAACCAATGTTAGCAAACAGCAAATCAAAATCTTTTCGCGCTTACGCTTAGGACATATGTACATATGCAACACATAATTACCTTTTCAATCGAGAATCAACTTTAGATTATCCCAAATGCGGTTTAATTCTATCCGTTGATCATATTTTTTTGCACTGTAGTCATTTCGATAATATAAGGAAATCCATTATTGGATGTTTAAGTCCAAGGGATCTCCTAAAAAATTCTTCCTATGATAACGTAATTAAAATCAACAACTATATATCTCAAAATGGATTTACAATTTAAATTTAAAATCTCTTCTAATTTCAAATGTACCATTATAGGTACATGAAATATGTAATTGTTAAGTTTTTTTTATTTTATTACAATTTTGTTATCTTCATAGGAGCCGATAGTCTTGCAGCTAGTGCTCCTTAATTTGTTTGTATTAGATATATAATTTATTATGTATCTAATAAAGAATAATAATAATATTTACTCAAAAAGACACGTTTTTATCAGAGAAAGCAATGTCATACTTTGTATAGAGGATACCGGGCCCTTCTGTCCTAATCGCCAAGATATAAATGGAAAATACACGTAATTTTTTTAGATCTAGAAATTTCCATCCTTTTATCACCTTAAGTTTTAACTTTCTATACGAGGTACGACGCCCACTATTCCAATCCGGCTAGTTTTTCGCTCAACGCGGGTTAGCTGTAACTTCAAAAGCTTTTCTATTATAGTGTTGAAGTTACCACATCTTATCTTTCAATCCAGTAAATTTTTTGTGCGGAAATTTACATTAATAAGGGAGTCCGTAGTACAAAATTTCAAGACTACCTGTTCTAGTTCTCCAACTCTAAGTTAATTTTTTCTTTGCATGGAAACTGGTAACCTCGCAGAATAATAAAATGGTTACTTGTACAAAAGGGTTACTCTACCTATTGTTTTTCCTTCAAAACATTATCACATTGTTACAAAAATAGTATGCGTCTTACCTTCTTGGGTGGCAATAACTTTTTCGATATGCTGATTTCCTCTACCAATTTTTCATTAAGCTGGTCAAAATCCCTATATCTGCGCTCCACCAGCCACTCGACTTGAGCCACACGCACCTTAATTTCATAATAGGTTACACCCGCAGCTGATTCATTGTACTTGGATATTTTTATTTTACAATCAGAATTATGCCGAAAATAACAAGACATTTTTAGGTTTCCGCAAACTAGAAACCTTACAAGATAATGAATAGAGAAACACAAACACACGAATTCCACAAGTAAATTTATTATAATTTGAAACTAATTTAAGAAGTTTATCTCTGGACATAAAAACACTTTAAAACTAGTATTGCACTTATAATATGGTTGAATCTAATTAATTTTCTTTAAGTTACACAAACGAATCATTTTATTCGCATGTGAAAAAATAGACGAATTAAAAACTAACAACCATTAATTTCTGACAGCCAGCTGTTGGGTTAGGCAATGTTACCAGCACGGCTACTTGACGATTTATCGCTATTTTGACGACTTTGGTCCAAAAAATTGCAAAATTCCGATTTTTTCTTAAAAAGTGACGATTTTTTACAAAGTTTTGTGTTTTTAGTTTAAATGATTAAACAAATTGTGTTCAATAAATTAAAAAAGGGCCAGTTTAAAGGGGACTATTGTTCGCTTTATAATTTTATGTGTACAATTCTTTAAAGGTGTTTTAGAGTATTGATAACTACCAAACATTTTATCAATAGAATTTATGGTATCCTGCAAACTCAAGACTAATTTATACTGATTGGATTTTTCTGAATGGACACGCGGGTTGAAAATTATGTCTTTACATCAAAAGCGCTCGCCAAATGTACCAAAACAATACTAATTTATACATTAAAAATTTAATTTATGCATTAAACACATAGACAACGTCAGGCTATTTTGTACAGATTGTCAAAAATAAAATGCACAGATTTAAAGTAAAACGATTATTTTGAAGTCATCAAAGCTATTCGACCACCGTTGTGGCTGTAGTCAAATTAGGGTGATTTCTATTTTTGTATGCGAAAATTTTATTTTTTCAACCAAAGAAAATGTCATAAAATTACAAATTCATTTACATGCTAAAGGTTTTGAAGAAACATTATTTTTTTGAAAAAGTTAGTTTATAGGAGTAAAATATGTTTTTCTACAACAATGTCAGAGTTCATGAAGAAGCTGTCGTCTTCAATATAATTAAGTAGCTGACTACACTGCTACAACGGAATTTGTAGTCGTGTAGCCACTGTCGTCTATGTGTTTAAAACATAAGAAAATGTTTTGATTTCAGTATATATAAATATGTATGTTTAAGTTAACTTTAAAATTGACTTCTTATGATTTTTTAAATTGCTTTTTAAGAAAAATAAAAACAAAAAAAAGAATTACTTTTTTATTTTTCCTATTTTTGACTATTTTTTTAAAGTTGAAAATTTTTTTTTTAATTCTTATCGAGTAATTGACGATTTTTTCTTAAACTGACCTGGCAGTCCTGGTTACCAGAGTTCCAATTCATTTAATGATTTACATTTTGTATTTCACCAACTCTTTATTTACCATTAGATGTAAAAACTGATTCTCTTTCCTGTTTCGCAATAAATTGTTACGAAAAATATATTTTTTAGGGAAACCTGTGAAATTTTTGTTGAAAATTTGCTTTTCAATTTATTACAATTGTAAAGTTAGTCAATTTGTGGTTAGCTATAAACTGAATATATACAGTGTATCACAAAAATTAGTATGCAGCTATTCAAACCAAACACTTCCTTGAATTAAAAGTTTATAAGTTAATTTAAACTAAAAATTTTTATTTAGTTTTGACTAGATTAAGGTCAGTTTTTAATGCACATAAAAAGTTCCGTATTTGTTTCATTAGTGCAACAAAAAAAAAAAAATTAACTAAATTTACATCACAAAAGTTAGTATGCAGAATGTATTATATTTTAACTTTTTATGATAGAAAAGCTTGCACTCTGTACATTATATTTTTAAATTTGGTATTTTGTAGAATAATTCTTGTTTTTTGTTACATGCTGAAGACGGAATCGTATTTAAACCACTAATATTTGGGCCACAGAGGGGAGGAGTTTCCGACCAATCTTCCATAATTACCATTTATAATTCATTTCGCCCCTTTATTTTTTATTTGCCGACCTAGATGAACCCAAAAGAGAGGAGTTTTTAGTTGTTTTGTGTTATACAAAAGCCATTCTTTAACTATTAGAGCTATATATTTAGGGTCACTATCCTGTTGAAATATATGGGTGTCTCCTAACTGCAAAGCAATTTCTTTAAAAATTACTATTAAAAATATTGCGGTATAAATATTTGTCCATGTTACCATAGATAAAAACAAGTTTTCCCACTTCTGATTATGATAAGATCTGACAACTTTGGCGGTGAAAATTGACCTGAGATTCGCCTTATTATAATAATAATTAGGGGACTTACATGTTCGTTTAGAAATGGCTCCATTCCCAAAGTGTTAAGCGGCATTTAGACGGTCAACCGCGGCTTGTTAGCATGGCGCGATGAGAGAGAGTGTTTAGCATGAATGAGTTTGAAGAAAATCTAAATACTTTTGATTTTCACTACCGTGGCCATAGAAATTTGAAGCCAGTTTGATGTGTGTGTGCGTAATTACTTCAAATTTAATTTTTACATAATTTTCAAAGCAACAACATGTACTACTTTTTTCGACGCGGTATAATCAAAATGGAGGAGAAAATTTTTATTTTAGAGTTAAAGTTTATATCGATTTCCTGCCCTTGCAAATCAACCTTAAAATGAAGTTTGATGGAATGAGTTTGATGTGTGGCTGTGCTAAGCAAAATGAAATAATACCAATACATACACAAATTTGAAGCAGCAATTTGATGTGTGGCCATGGCGCTTTAAGAAAATACATAATGAGAGAATTAATAAACAAACCAGACTACTGCAAAATATCAACAAAAATGTTACTTGATAACTCTCATTTAATTGGAGAAAAACTGCTAAAAATTATTAACAAATCCCTTGCATCTGGAGTTTTCCCTGAAAATTGGAAGGTTATAATTGGTTACACCAATTGAAAAAGTTGCAAAAACCAGAAAATGTGAAGAGTTCCGTCCTGTTAATACTTTAAAAACATGCGAAAAAATAATAGAAAAAGTTGTAAAAGACCAACTTGAAAAATATTTCGAGAAAAATAATTTGTTATCAAAATATCAATCGCGTTTTAGAAGAAAGTTTTCATGTGAAACAACTGTGAACTATTCAATAAATCGGCAATATTCTTAGACTTTAAAAGAGCATTTGAAACAATCGATAGAAAATTTTTAATACAGAAACTATATATGTATGGTATCCGGGAAAAAGAACTAGAATGGTTTATTTCTTACTTGGTGAACAGAAAACATATAACAAAAATCAAAATCAATTAATAATGATTTCGGTGTTCCACAAGGATATATTTTGGGGGCTTTACAATTTATAATAATAGTTTATGGTTTTATAATAGACAAGGAAATGAAACTCAAAGGCCATATAGAATATATTTGTAAAAAAATTAGCTTTTTAAAAGAATAAGAAACAAAATATCTATATTAACCTCCGTAAATGTATATAATACCATAATAAAACCTTATTTTGAATTCGGGTCTACAATGAACATGCTGCAACGAATCACAACTAGAAAGACTTCAAAGTTTACAAAACAAGGCAATGCGAACAATTTTAAAAAGTAACAGATACACACATATACATACGAGTAATGCTTGATATGATTAAATGGCTAAATATAAAACAAAGACTGAAACTAAATACACTGCGCTTTATTTACAAAATTAAACATGGTAATGCACCTGAATACCTACATATGTCACCAAAAAAATATGTCGGCGAAGTTCAACCATAGGGATTAAGAAATTCTGATAACTTTAGGCTAAGGAAAGCTACTACATCATCTATGCAAAGATCGCTATTCTATAAAGGACTCAAATTATTCAATTCTCTTCCAAACAATACAAAAATAGAAACCAATGTTAATATATTTAAAAGGGAATGTGTAAATGTTGTTAAAAATATTTGCGTTATTTTTTTAAATTTTTTCTAATGTTACAAACAATTTTTATTTTTTATATATTTATTTTTTTAATATTTTTATTTATTTTTAATATTTTTAGTATTTTGAATACTAATAAAGATATACATACATACATACATTCATACAATGATCACATCACATACCTGATTGTATATACTATAGGCAAATTTTAACAAAAACAGATTTTGGAGATTTTTTACAACATTTTGGCTAAATTTGCAAAAAAAACAAAGATCTGACAACCCTGGCTGTGAAAATTGATCTCAGATTCGCCTTATTATAAAAATAATTAGGGGACTTACATGTTCTTTTAGAAATGGCTCCATTCCCACAGTGTTATAAATGCGTAATTCATCGCACAATAAACAAGGTAGACTCGCGGCGTAAAATGAGTACAACTCTGTTATGAATTCGCCTTGTGCGTTATTCATCCAATTTTCTTATAAATCTCTTTGAAGCTCGTGAGGTTTAAAACTGCGCGGGTTCTGTTTGATGAAGACGGTTAAATTTTAGTTACATAAAAATGGATCCTGAATTGGTAGAACTATTCTTAATACAAGCCAGCTGCATGCATTTTAGTGGAAAGAATAAAAATGAGTTCCAAACAATGCGTCTTCTGTTTGATCAAATGCCGGCGATGAAAAGGCAGTTTTTAAGACGATTATCATTAAATTATCTGCATTCCTTGGAACAAACTGAAAAAGTGAATTTTGGTTTAAAAGAAGAGAAAGTTAGGGAATCAAAGGATCTAAGACTACTGGGCAATCGACTTTTTACAGCAAAGGGCAATGAACGCAACGTTTTGGGAGCTTGTCGTCTCTATAGTGATGCTATATACATGGCTTTAGACACCAAGAGTGTAGAACTGGCATTGGGATTCGCTAATCGCGCTGCGGCTTTACTTGCCTTTGGTTACTACCGACAAGCCTATGATGATTGTGTATATGCATTGAAATTGGGCTATCCGGAATTGTCGCGTCATAAAATTATAACACGTCAAGCTTTTTGTAGCATTAAAATGCAGGATTTGCGTAGTGCGGAAAAACATTTAAATGAGTTGCAGAAGTTAACACTAGATGCCAGTTTCACTAAGGATCTGAAGGAATTGTTAAAAGATTTTGATGATCTTAAACATGAAATGAGTAATAAGGAAGACAATTCGAATGAAGAGGAAGACATTTTGTTTACCAGAGAAACTCAGGAAATGTAAGTAAAATTATTATTTGGCTTGTCCTATGCATTTGTTTTGAAAGTAGCATTTTAAAATTTAAGTACCAGTAATTCGTCTAAAAATTTGTATTAAACAGTTTTTTTTTTTTAGATTTTTTCTAGACGAATTAGTTGCCTGCAATGTAAAACCTCAAATTGAGAGATTTTTTTTTGATATAAGCACGATATTTGGTGTTAGGAATAATATATTTAAAACCTTCATTCAATTGTGCTTTTAGAGCTTTTTTTTTTCACAGAGAGGAGTACAAACAGATTCATTAATTTTTCTTCATTTTTGTCCTACAAAAGTTAAAACTTCTCAAGAACACATATGAGCTGTGGGAAAACATTTACATATATATATGTACATATTTTTAACCTTTGTTACGGTTGTCTAAGTCCTTTTTCTTTTTCAACCCATTTTTGTACTAGATAAAAGAAAAATTTCACGTAGGTATTATGTTCTAACACAAAATTGTTGTAGTCGAGGTACAACTGCGACAACCTACACGGGGTAAGGCAAAGCAATCGGTCTCACGTTACGCTGTTATCTTTTCAGAAGAATACTTTATTTCACAAATGAATAAATAGAACCATTTATGCAAATAGTAGTAGCAGAATAATGAAAAATAAAAATTTCATATTTATTGGTTGCTGACGTGACGCTACACAATTTTAAACCCCGCTTATAAAACCCATGCAGCATAATCAGTCTCGCCCTGTCATCAATAATACGATTAATCAATGCCAGTTTTAAATTTTTGATTAATTAATAATAATTTATTACAGCATTACTACAAACAATGGTCGCTATATGCAGGCGAAATGTGAAATTAAAAAAAATCAATTGATTTTTACCGAACGAGCATCCGCTTTTGTTGTTTCAGACGATAGTATAGCTATGTGCCATCAGTGCGGTACGATTAATTTAATACCAATTCCTTGCTTAAACTGCCATGGTAAGGTAAATTATTGTTCTCTAAAATGTCAAGAGAAACATCTAGATCTTCATCTGATTGAATGTCCAGCATATCGCATTCAATTATTCGGCGGTTGCGATATAACTCGTTTAGCTCTAAGAACTATACTCGATAATGGCATTTACTCAGTATTGGATGAATTAAACCTGGGTCCTAAAAGTTCTACTTACGAAGTTTGGCGTAAGCTGGACAAAGGTGGCGACGTTTGGAAAAACAAAAGCATTCCATACGCTGAATCGTTACGCACGCTAACACACTTGAATAAAATGTCTAACGAAGAACTACAAACAGCCGCCTTAGAGTCTCATCAACTAGTTGTCTACCTAAAGCATTATACTAAATACTTTGAGGTTTTAAATGCAAGAAACGGAAACATTAATTGGGAACTATTAACAGGTTCTTTGTTATTACGTCATATTTGTCAGTTTACGTACAGAGTACATACCTTCACAACCTTAGTTCCAAAGCGGTTAACTACGATGTCCAATACAGCCGGTCATATGTTAAATGAATTTGTCTGGTCTAGTGCTTGGCATTTAAAGTTGGGCTGCTTGCATTATTTTGCCGACAATGATGATGTAGCATCGTTAAATTTACCCTACCTAAATAATTGCAATCATTCCTGCGTCAAATTTATTGGTACTAAATATTCTGGACGGTTGGTCAGTACATATGCTTTGCGTAATATAAAAAAGGGCGAGGAGATAAAAAATTACTTAGACGAGACCTATTTTCAAGAAAAGTTTAATTTAAAGGGCAAGTGTAAAGATTGTCTGAAAAATGAAGATGATGAATTTGTAAGTTACTTAGCTCTTTGTTAAGTTTTTGCATTCATAACCGTAACTCTTGTTTATTATTTAGAATAAATTTCGTCAATATCGTTGTGATAACACCAAGTGTGGTAAAATTTATATACCTTCCCCCGATACACTTTCCCCGATGCATGTTGTGTTTTGCGATTTTTCAATAGCACCAAACGTAATTTGCACTATTTGCGGCCACAAACAAGATATGAAATATCTTTACGAAGCTGAATTATGGATGTCTAGAGATAGTGAAGCAATCGCTAGGCGCCGTCTATTTCAAATATTTAAAGAATCTGAACAATACCTTACGGGCTTAAACGAATGCAGGTGTGTGTTAGCCCAGCAATTGGTATCCAATTGGTTTTACTTGTACTTGAGTAAGTAATTATTTAACGTACATAACTAAAACTTTATTTTCTTTCAATTCTTTTCAATCACTTGCAGAAAATGTTACTCTTAATGATCAAGACTACAGTGATATGGTTGAGATGGTAAAATACATTTTAAATGTAGAAAAAGAACGATTTTCGGTTATTTCTTTGGAATACGTTGTTGGAGTAATATTTTTGTGGGATTTAATGGCCAAACGTAAATACAAGTGCCCACAAGTAGACATGGACGAAATGTTAATGTCTCTCAATATAATTCCTGATGATTTAAAACTAATTTTTACCAATTATTACAATGACTATATCAAGGATTACTATATGTTGTAATCGTTTCATCTTTGTTTGAACTTCTTTTTTATTTTTAATTATTAATTTTAAGCATATTTTTTTTCATCCTAGTCTTGATTTTTGCATTGAATTGAATGAAAATAAAAATAAAAAGCATTTTATTTATATTAATGTGTTTTAACAATATTTTAACAGGTATAAACACTACGTTACCCCCGTATCCATTAGACATTAAAATGACTTAAGAAAAGCCAAACCTCATATAAAAAAACGTTATTTTTAATACTAGGTGCGATCCCGTAGATTTTGGGAAAAGTTCGGTAAAATGAGTGAAAACAAAAATAAACTCTGACACAAAAATGCCCAAAAGTACGGAAACACTAAAAACCAACTTTATCAGGGGGATTGCTCCGTAATTCGATTCGAAAGAAAAAATGTACGAGTTTGAACTATTCGTCTGTGTATTACGATTTTCGTATAAATTGTTGCGAAAGTGCGCAATATTGTTTGCTCTAACGAAAAAAAAAAATCCTATCTAAAGAGCAACTCTGTGTTACGAAAACCAAAAATCCCTTTCGAAAGGTCAACTCTGTAGTACGAAAACAAGCATCAGTTACGCGAAAAGCATTAGGAAATTGTTCGAAAGCTATTTTGCTAGTGACAAATTGAAATAAAAGTAAACATTCAAGTATTTTAAGGTTTGAAAATAAATAAAAGTGTATAATACATAAATTAAACTTAAAAATGTTTGGTTTTAATACAATTATTATAATGTGTAATGTAAATTTAATTTTATTTGAACTATTTTTTATTAATGAATTAATAATTATTCAGGGTTAAGTTCTTTATTATGCATTACATTCTGTTGGTATCTATTATTTCTTTCTTTATAATAAAGAACTTAAGCCTAAATAATTGTTATTTAAAGGAATATTCAAAAAAATCTTATAAAAATAAAAAACAGTATGAAGAATTGGTTCAATTCCTGTCTAAGCATTCAGAGTTAGCAAATGTCATTCTAATGTTCCAGATCCTTAATATGAAGCAGCAATTGTAAAGTGACTGCCTCATTTAACGTAGGTGAATAGCAGCGGATCTTTGTGACTTTTTAATTCACTTTCTATGTTATTAAGTATATACATACGTAATTGAATCCTTACTGAAAGAAGTTTTTTACAAAACTAAATCATACATTTTGTTAATATAATTTAGAAAATATTTATGGCCTCTTGCATTTTATCATTAAGATTAATGATATTTGATGGGACCCTTACTATTTTGTTTTGAACTCTTTCTGGAATTTAATTAATTAATGAATTTTAATCCACAACGAAACACAATCCATTATTAAAAAATAATTAGAAAAGTATAATATTTAAACTTTCTTTTTTAACTGCTTTTTGTTTTGGGTTATTTTCACCAAGTTTGACAATTAAGTTGCAGTGCTACCAACTTTTCATCATAATTTCCCATTTGTTTAACAATACAACTCTGTTATCGTTTCGAACGAGTTACGCAGTACGATTAAGCTTTCGATTCGGAAATTGCTTTCGAAAAATTTTAGCTTTCGAATCGAATTACGCAGTTACCCCCCAGGTATCTGATGGAAAACGGTTTTGAAAACGAATTAATTTTAAAACGATTTTGTTGGTTTGTAAAAAAATTAGTTTTGACTAATGTTTTTTTTAATATTCTTGTCTAAATTCCTCATTATTGTTTGATTTGTGTCTTCTGGTAAGCTTTTCAAACCCAAATGTTAAGAGATGGGTTCAAAAATAATTCTCAAAGTCGATCGAAATTCATCACACCCTTTGAAAACGATCGTTTTAATATACTTAGATCGCTTTCCATCACATACCTGTATATCACAAAACGTGATGTCAAAGTGTTTTGTATAAATTCGCACATAATAAAAATTAAAAACTCAAATATTTTGTATACATGCCATTTATTTCTAATCTTTTATGAAAAAAAAACTTTTAAATAATAGTTTTTGTGAGCATAAAAACATTTATTCTTTTTAATTATGTTTGTTTCTAGATTTATTTATCTTACTAGGGTAGTGGCGTCTCTACAACAAACACAACAATACAAGAACAACACGGCATTTTGTTGTTGCTTTGTAGTTGGAAATGTCAAAAACATAGAAGCAAATTGAGAAGGTGTGTATGTGTTTTATTGCTTTCTCACTTCTGTTCTATAAAATTTCTAAACATACAACTTTTGACATGTCGAACTACTAAATCAGCTGGGCGGACGACACTACCTAGTAAGATAAATATACCTTGGTTTGTTTATTTTCAAATAATTGATTGTTTTGTATTTTCACAATCAGCCCAAATAAAAAGTTTGGGCTGTTTCGTGCAAGAAGAAGAAGAGTACTTTCTCTAAAAATTACTCTCTTTTACCCAATCTTGCAGTACGAAAACAGTTTTCGGTGTAATTGGGATCCCGAGGGCTCCCAATGTTGAGTACGGGATCGCACCTACTATTTTTTTTTTGAAGTTTGACTTTTGTTGACATGTTAATAGCAAATGAAGTCGCAGTTTTAAACCCCCGACGGGGGTCGAACAATTCACTACCGCCCAGGACATCGCAATGTTAAAATAGTTAGTTGTTTACATTAAAAAGTAATCCCAAGTGTCAGTCAACACTATTTGCGAAATAGCGTAAAGTTAACTCAGTTTCCGACAGGTTATATATGTAGCAAGGCGATTTCATACCAGGTGGAGTTGATAGCCCAGCTGATTGTTTTTTGCTCTCGTTTTTTTTTGCTAATGTCTTGTCAAAAATACATTGTTTCGTATCTGCTAATCTAATGTCAAAGTGGTTGTTTTGTTGTAGTTGTTGCTCTACTGCTCACACCTGGTATGAATTTGCCTTGATATGTAGATAAGTCGCAATTTACATAGGACAGAAACAGGGCAGACATTTTTTGAATTCTCTTTTGCTCTTGCTTAAACAATTTACATTGGACATAAACAAGACAGACAGATTTTTGCACATTTTATTTTCTGTGTTATATTCTTTACATGTTTGTGTGTTTCCGCACATGCACATTCTACTAGAAACTCATTAAAATGAGGCCGACTTGAGAAATATAAAGTGAAGCAACAAAGAAAAAAGCGAAAAGCAGAAAAGAGAAACGAAAAAATGTCCAGTACACTAGTCATGAAATACACACTCTACCTCTTCAACCCCTTGCCTACAAATCTCGTCTGTCTGCCCATTTTTCTGTCTAATGTAAATTGCGACTAAACACAATCAACAGAGTAATTGGATTTTTCCTGCACAACTGCCACATAGTAATAAAATTTAATGAGAATTTTACGAGTACGTATTCCTATTGCTTGAGATTAAAAGTAATTTTACTATATCTCACATATGTCAAAACTTATCTCGGTTGCAGCCACTATGTTAATTCAGTCTGAAATATCGTCCAGCATTCAACGAAAATATCCAAGAAAATCGTTAATTACTACGAAAGTAGCCAAACCAAAATTTCGACGCCAAATAAGTTTAAAATCATCTTTATATCTGCAATGTGTTCATCCGCCGTTTTGACATTCCTTAATTCAGTTTGAAATGTCGACCAACAATCAACAAAATCGCCAATTATTACAAAAATCGCCAAAAAGTCGCCAAATCAAAAATTACTTCACCAGACCTCTAGTTTAAAAAATATCTTCTTCAGTGCACAAAGTTCTCTTTGCTTCAGTGTGGTAACTTTCTTCAATCAGCTGGCTACCTCAACTAACTGTTCTGGTTTGTGACGTTTTCACTTTTTTGTTTACATCCCAAAATTTTTTAATAATTCTTTTTAATTAAGAGGTGTTGGCTTTTTCCTAATTAAAAAGCTTATTTTATTTAAAAAATGTTTATAAAAATTTTCAAACAATAAATAAATTATACAGTCTAAAGAATATTAGTTACGACCATGGCATTTTTAAATGATTGTATTATAGTGTTTGCGTCCCAGGTGAGTGTTTTATCTCATCAATTATTCAAACACAAAAGCCGGCAATAGCTTGTGTTATTAACCACTTTTTAACCTGTTTTTGTGTATTTGTAGGTATTATTTTTTGCTGGTGGCTGGATATTCTTTGTTAAACAATTATTTAAAAACTATGAGATTCGTCATATTTCCGTACAGTTAATTTTTTCGGTGACATTTGCTCTGTCACTGACAATGTTCGAACTGATCATTTTTGAGATTCTGGGAGTCTTAGATTCAAGTTCGCGTTACTTTCATTGGCGTTTAGGCTTGACCTGTCTGTTGCTAATGATAATAGCCGTTATACCTCTTTATATAATTCATTCCGTCATCCATAGTTTATCGTTTGGTAAGTATCTTATAATTATGATGAAGGATTCTTGTATCATGTTGTCTAAAAGCTTAAACTTTTTCCTAATTAAATGACTCATCATAGTAAACAAGAGTCCAAAAGACTAATTTTATTATTTTGAATCAGTATCATAATTTTTTATTTAGTATGATCTTGCTGTCAACGTTTATCAACGATTTGTGTCGTTCGTTGATTATTCATTCAATAGCTTTGGAAATGCGAAAGGCTTAATCCAAAATTTGGTTGCATTTATTTATAAGAAATAAAAATTTTACTTTAATTTTGATAAATTTAGGTGCAGTGGCCGCTACGTCGTCAGCTTCCTGGCAATATTTTGCTTAAAAGTAATCACCGAATTTTTGTGTTCGCTTTATACTTATAAAGGTACCCATCCCTGGGTAATTACTCAGGAACATAAGCTTTATATAAAGTTCTAAACCAAGGCATATTTATCTTACTAGGTAGTGTCGTCCGCCCAGCTGATTTAGTAGTTCGACATGTTGTTTGTGTTGTGTTTAGAGATTTTATAGTGCAGAAGTGAGAAAGCAATATAACACATACACGCCTTCTCAATTTGTTTCATGTTTTTTGACAATTCGAAAGATTGCTTGTGCAACTCGTGTTCTAAAGCATGAAAAATCCGCTGGAATCTCCCTTTTATCAGCGGTAGCAATAAGACTTTAAGGCCCGGCTTCACTATCCTACACAATCGTACGATTTAATCAACCAAAAATCTGACAGAATTCTGTCCTACTTTAAAAATAGTTTAAAAATGGCGTTTGTAGATGCCTCGCTATCATACAAAACAAGTCTTAGCAACTCTGATCGCATGGAAAAACAATATTTTATGATTTTTTTCAAAAGATTATCAAATCGTACGACTTGTCAAAAAGTGTGTAACACACATACATTTCTAAGTCACACTTTCATACTTTTTGAGCACACATGCATTTTTTG
Organism: Phasia obesa; assembly: GCA_949628195.1. Taxonomy (NCBI): domain Eukaryota; kingdom Metazoa; phylum Arthropoda; class Insecta; order Diptera; family Tachinidae; genus Phasia; species Phasia obesa. The sequence continues at coordinate 28,085,243 of OX451219.1, read as the reverse complement.
ACAGATCGTACGACTGAGTATGATAGTGAATCATGGCCTTTAGAAGCTTTGCAGTTGCTAACCCTGAAAGAGCATTTCTTGCTGGCCCGACACTAATAGCTTCATGGTGGTGCCTATAGCATCACCACGGCTTTGAATTTGATAGCTGACTGGAGTGTGTTGCCTTAGGCATTTACGATAGATCACTCTGTGGTGCTCAAGGAAACCACGAACTCCATACACCTTCATGATGTCAAACTTTTGATTGCCTATTATCTCAGGTGCATAGCCTTTGTTGCGTTCAGTATCCAGAAGTCAAAATATCGCAAGATAAGAAAGAAGAGTACTATTTCCTCCACAGCTCCGCCCTAAGATAGATAACAATTTAGTGGATGCTGACGGTCTGCGAACACATTGAACTATTGACCAGGCAGTATCTGGTGGTATATCACCTGAACAGCCTCCCTAATCATGAAGTGTTGCTCCTCTTCTTTCACTTTCACGACATCAGTAGAGCTGTTACAATAACAACAGTTAAAAAAAAACTTGAAGGCCACTTAACTAACGTTGATGAAAAATTAAAAAAAAGACTTAATGTCTTCCACATATTTCACATTGCTTTTGGTCACGGTCTTCCTCATATTTCACGCAGGTATCGCAACATCCTAGATTTGACATAATTGGCAGATTATAAAATTTATAGTTTAAGCTGTTACAAAAACAAATAAATTTATCACAACCAGACTGTTTAAACGCTTTTGAAATATTAAACTTTAATTGTTATACCCATTTTAATGTTTTTCGAATACACATTTTCAGTCTCTGAAAAGTGGGTACGTATAATGACCGCATGCTGTTGGTTTATATTTCTGTATGGTTTATGGCGCATAGGTGAACCCTTTCCTCTACTAAGTGTCTCCAATGGCATATTAACCATTGAACAGGCTGTTTCGCGTATCAGTGTCATAGGTGTAACGGTAATGGCCGTGTTATCAGGATTTGGTGCAGTTAATTGCCCCTATCAAAGCATGACTTATTTCATAAGGTAAAGTAAGAAAGAAACATTTAATTTGAAAGAATTTAAAAGAAGTCTATAATAAAAATATAAAAATTTAGGCCAGTATCCCAATGTGATATTGTTAATTTGGAACGCAGACTTCTATTAACGGTTGATATGTTAACGGGCAAAAAGAAACGTGTTGCATTGGAACTACACAGGCGTAATAAGACCAATCAAACAAGGCCAACACTGTGGAATATATTGAGCTCGGCTGTAAATAGAATGGATTCAGGAGGAGAAAGTAAGTGGTTGTATTTTAACATTAAAGAAATTCTATAAAAAGGATATTTTATATTATAGATCTCACTCAATTACGCATGGAAATCTATGGCTTGGAAGAGCTTTTGCGTCAACTGTTTTTGGAAATTAACTATTTGAAAAATATGCAGGAACGTCAGAAATGGTCTCAAACATTGCAGGGCAAATATTTCAATGTCATCGGACATTTCTTTAGTGTCTATTGTTTGTGGAAAATCTTTATTGTAAGAATTGTTTAATATTATTTTTTTTTTATATTTAACTTTAAAATAAACTACTTTAGTGCTGCGTTAACATAATTTTCGATAGAGTGGGCCGTAAAGATCCTGTTACCAGAGGCTTAGAAATAGCCGTACATTGGTGTGGCTTTGATATAGATTTGGCATTTTGGAATCAACATATCTCCTTTATGTTAGTTGGCTGTATGGTGGTTACCTCTATACGTGGCTTATTACTAACTTTAACCAAGGTATGCTTAATTATTTCTATATGATTGCTATTTACAATATAATTCTCTGTTTTGCAGTTTTTCTATCGCATTTCCTCCAGCAAATCTTCCAATATTATAGTCCTAATTTTAGCCCAAATAATGGGCATGTATTTTTGTTCCTCCGTTTTGTTAATGCGCATGAATTTACCAGCCGAATTTCGCGTCATCATTACCGAAGTTTTAGGTAATTTACATTTCAATTTCTATCATCGTTGGTTTGATGTTATATTCTTGGTCAGCGCCTTATCTACTATTGTTGTATTGTATTTATCCCAAAAGCCCTGGAATTATGGTGATTCCTCTTTAGATTAATAGTTAGTTAACTTGTATGTAAATCTATTTGCAAATAAAAAGTATTGTTATATACTTGTTATCGTAATTTGATGTACATATGTATGTGTAAATTATCAAACATTTAAGACAATATTCTTTAAATTTTATTTAAAAAATTTTTAGAATATTTTCGTATATTTATTTATTTTCTTGCTTTATATAAAAAAAGACTAGTTTCTTCAGTCTATTTTTTATACCATGTCTCGCTTTATCTACATACATGTAATTAATTTTAATAAAATTTTCATTTGTTTGTAAATTATATTACATTTATTTTATGCACAATTTATAATTTTAAATATTTAATTTAAATAAAAATGTATTTAATTAAAATAATAAACATAACAACTAAAAGAATTTAAATAAAATTAGATTATATATTTTTGTGTAAAAGTAAAATGATTTCTTTTCTTTAATACTGCGCATATCGATTCGAAAGAAATCTTTGTTCGAAACACAATGATAAAGTCATACAAACTGGAATGACTTTCTTTTAGAATCGAAATACGCAGTAACCCCCCAGATCTCAGAGGATAACCTCTACTTATGCAATGTCTTGTGCCTGGAACCTACCTTAGGGATCAGGAGATATATCATATATCGCTATGCTGCTGTGAAGATAACTTACATGTAGGACGTGCAAACATGATGGCCTAATGAGGTCAAGGCTTCGATAGCCTCAATGTGACTGCAAGCCTGCTGAGAACGCCTCGAGGACAGATGGGCAGACTAGTGGCTGGGCACTAGGCCTAGCGTGGATCATAATCATACCTCTTTCAGGCGTCACAAAAGGACCACAAGTGAGTCGGTTTTGAACCGGCAACCTGTGCAAGCTAACCTAGCCTAATGCCTTCTGTCGGAACTAGGAAATTAGGTTTCGGAAAGGAAGCATAGAGTAGTAGTGTTTGCAATTTGAATTTTTGTATATTGAAAGTGACAGGAAAGACCTCTGCAGGGAGTTTATTCCACATACAAACTATTCGGCTATGAAATGAATGCGTAGTGCGATTCTTTGTGGCGACGTCCTATACATGAGAGTTGAATTCCATTTTAGGGCGTATATATAAACATAAGTGATATAAAAAGTAAAAAGATTAGATGAATTGAAGTATCTTTAAAAACGTTTTAAAAACCGAGGCACTTTAAAGTTTCTTTAGAGACTTGATTTTCATGCCTAGCTTCCGATTCCATGATTCTAATATCACCTATAGTAACAGATGAAGCATCATTTTCGATCACTCGTCTTTGTGGGGCATTAAGTCTTGTTAGCATTAAACTCGACTCTATTGGCAAATCACTTATGTTTTGGATTTTGGTCCCCACCTTGGTCTATTACTGAATGACTACAAATGGCAAACAATGTTGTCATCTGCGAAAGAGTAGATAGGGTTGTAAGTTTGAAAAAAAAACATCGTTAAGTAAAAGATATATGGTAGGTGGGGTACCCCTGAATTGCCCTTGGTGATACTAATTGTCATTATCGACATTAGAGTATCTTGTTAGGCACTGACGTTAATCTTGATCACATTTGGTACCCCTAAGTTAATTTTTAATTAGTACAGTGCGATACCTTAGAAAACTCGACATAAATCAACAGGTTTTGATAGAAGCGCACCATGCCACATGCTATCAAACACCTTGGAAATATCTAGAACTAGCCATAAATGTGCATTTTGAACAGCCTCGACAACGGCTTGTGATTCTAGAGACTATTAGTTCACACTGTAGCACTCGAGAATACTAAACCATACGGCTGGCTCTCAATTGTGCTAGAGTTGATTGAGTTTTCCCAGGTAACAGCCAATACTTATCCGAAATTACAGAGGATATAGCTGCCGTTACCATTGGCGTAGGTCATCTTAACACATTCGGCGATGCGATCTAGCGACTAACTCTCGTATTTAAAGTTTATATTAATTATTAAAAAAACAAAAAAAAAAAAAAAAAAAAATATTATAAAAGATTAAGCGCGCAAAAGGTATAATTACACTTTTGTGCGTTTGAAAGACCATTTGACTTATTAATGGTAGTAAAAGGTTATACTATTTTTTATCTTAAACGACTAAAATATCTGTCAACAATTATGTAACCAGAAAAATTATGTTCCAGACAACATCAAATATTTTCTAATGCTTTTTAACTTTGAGCTCATTTTTCTATTATTTAAAAAATTGTTACTTATATCCCTTGTGCGCTATGCCCCACAATAAAATTAATTATTTTATCTGGATATTGAAATATTTGTACGTTATACTGTCTATATTAATTTTATTATTAAATTTTAATTAACTTAAAACTCTACAGAATAACAATCAACACTCTAAACAGCAATCTGACTGTTAATACTGCAACAGAATAAATTATTTAAGTATGCAAGTGTGAAGTTTAGTAACATATTTCCGTTTCCGTTTAGCATTAGTTTAAATACACCGTAATCAAAAGCCAAAAGTTCGTCCATCATATGGCGCTTACAATAGCAACACCTTTAGCGACTTTTATCGCAAGAAAAATAATTGTAAGCAAGTACTTGGCCGCTTCGAATCTTATATACCCTTTTTAATGTTATCCAATTTTATTTGTACAATTGTAACAAACATAAGTAAATGGGTCAAGTGGCAGTTGGCCCTTCGCGTGGATTTGAAACCAGTTATCACGATTTCTAAACACCCGTCTTCATGTGCTATCAAAATGTCTTAACAAAAGTCAAACTTGATATGAAAAAAAAAAACAGTATCAAAAATAATGTTTTTTTCATATGAAGTTTGACTTTTGTCAACGCATGTTAATGTCTAATGGAGACGGGGGGTAATTGGGACTGGGGGTAATCAATGTTCCAATTGATGTTTCCTCGTATGAATTTAGCATTACCCCCGTCTCCATTAGAAATTAACACGTCTTCACAATAGTTAAATTTCATATAAAAAACATTATTATTAATACTGATGTTATATGTAGTTATGAAGTTTGAATTTTATTAAGACATGTTATTGACTAATTTAGACGAAAGTTTAGGGACACTGCTAAATCAATATCGACAGGTGGCAACTCAGCTATATAAGTCAGTATATTTGGATCGAAAGATTAGTAAACTAAAAGTTTTCTCAAGTTAATTCCAAAACTTATCTTATATCTGATATCGTAAATAAGAAATTCTCAAATGCCTAGAAGTGCATATTGTTCGGGTTCCTGACCATGTAGGAGACGGATTTAATGAAAGAGTCGACTTCTTGGCTAAACAAGAAGTTTCCCTTGGGGCATCCCTGGATGACAATCTCCCTTACGATGATGCAATCAGCTTCCACCAAAATCTGCAGCGCGAACTATACCTTTGTATAGGAAGTGAGAGTTCAAATTCAGCTAGGTAAAATTAAAAAGAGTTTAATGGTTCTCCTCCGGTAAAAAAAAACTTGAGTTTATTGGTTCTCTTTCAGTAAAAATTGAGTTTAGGTAAAAAACTTGAGATTATTGGTTCTCCTCCAGCAAAAAATTGAGTTTAATGGTGCTCCTCCAGTTAAAAGTTGAGTTTTTAAAATAGTGCTGCACCAATGTACGACTTATTGAAATTAAAATTTTTAGGTTATATACGATAACCAAACGATTACACGTGGCTGATTAAGCAACCACCAATAACAGTACCGTAGTACAGCTATTCGAGGACATTTTTTAATACTCTAAACAAGGCACTCGATGCTAGTCTACCAGCCTAAGTTGTGGGTTCGATTCCCGCTAAAAGCTTTCTAGAGACAAGCAACAAGCTTTAAAAAAATATTACGGTCGTTGAATTCTACGATTTTTTTGTGGTGGTCTTAAATAATGTATTTATGTAAAGATTAAACATACTTTTATTTTTCTGTTGAATATTAATAAATGATTCTGAATATTTATTGTTTCATTTTATTTTACATGATTTTGTAATAATTTTCTTAAAAAAAATTATTTGATTATTTGCAGATTTAAAAAATTTTATCCAGATTTTTTAGCCAAATTTTAAAGATTTTCTGGCAACACTGCTCGCGGGTCGATTTTTAATTTTTTATTGGTCTCAGTTTAATAATATAAGAACCAAACACCAGTTAGTCCGTATCTTCACAAACCTTTTCGATCTACTTACCTCCCATGATATTGGTATATATTGTTACGTTTTTACCTTACGTTGGGTTCTTTTAATTGCAACATAAATACACTCTGTTATTACTTTTACTGTAAGTCACTTTATTTATTTAACACCACTGTTCAAAAATACAGCAAACTGTTAAACACTCTTAAAATTCGACAACTTAACTCTTCGACTCAATTAATACTGCCATACTACTCGCCAGCACGATTCACTTATATAGGTGATTTAAAAGCACCAGAATGTTCTATTCCAGACAGATCTGGCAGGTTCGATTGTTATTGCTCTTGTTTTCTGTTTGTGTATTTGTTTATTTATTTCTTTATACCTGTATGTGTGGCTGTTTATTTGTTTATGCTTGTATTTATGTATGTATTTTGCTTGTATTTATGTGGCTGTGTATTTAACTGATGAGTCTTTATTTAATGTGTGTTGTTTAAGGCGTTACTCTTTATTGTTTGTTTCTTTCTTTCATCATTGTTAGAAAACAAACCATTAATGTTGTTGTTGTTCGAGAGTATTGTTGTTCAGAGCCTATAATGAATAAATTCTTCTTTCGTAACAATATTATCAGCTAGTTAATTTCATCAAAGAAGCTAATATACAAGATTGTTTTTAATTATTATACAACCGTTAGTCACTTCAAGTGTTTATATTCAGAAGTAGGCATTTTTCAATGCCCAACTTTACCCGAGTTAATTTTTAATTCTTCGTGTGGGATACCCTGGCAAATTTGCGAAATGGTAATGCCATTTATTTATTAACCGACTTCAAAAAAAGAAGGAGGTTATCAATTCGTCTGAATGTTACTTATTTTATGTTGTGCCCGACAAACTCGAACCATTTCTGAAAGGATTTTAAAATATTTTTCTTTATTTGAAAGGTTATGCTTACAGATTGGTCTCGTTTATTTTATTTTAAAAATTAAAGCGTGCCTCGTACAACATACATTGTTTTTTCGGGTATTAAAACCCATAAAGGGAACCAAAAATTGCGTATCACTATAACTCCCAACAACAAAAAGTAATAAGAAAATAAATTTAAAGGGTGTCCCCATAGGTGGCGTAATTTTACCTTTATGGGGCTATCTTTTGAACCGTTATAGACAAAACCTTGAAAGTTTGACAGAATGTCGATTACTATGACCGTTATATTAAAAAGTATAAATATTCAAAATTAGAAATTAAAGGGTGCTCCAATAGTTCATTTAATTTGATGTATATGGCCATACTTTTAAACAGCTGTACACCGACCGTTGAAATTTACAAAGAACCTGTATTGCTAAGTCCGATATAACAAAAAGTAAAAAATTTGAATTTGGAAATGAAGGGGTGTCCCAATAGTTAATGTTATTTTATGTATGTGGCCAAACTTTTGAACCGTTATAGACAGACAGCTGAAATTTACAAGAAGCCTTTATTGCTAACAAGTATACAAGTATAACAAGTATACAATTTGAATTTAGAAATTAAAGGGTGTTCCTATAATTAATATAATTTGACCGATATGGCCCTATCTTTTGAACCGTTATAGACAAACACTTGAAAATTAGGCACAATATCCACTACTTTGTCTGGTATAATAACAAGTATAAATATTTAAAATTATGAATTAAATGGTGTCCCAATAGTTTATGTAATTCGCTGTATATAGCCAAACCTTTGAAACGTTATAGACAGACAGACAGTCAGTTGAAATTTACAAATAATCTTTGTGGCCAAGTCCTCTATAACGACAGGTTTTGAATTTAAAATTGTAAATTAAAGGGTGTCCCAATAGGTGATATTATTTGTTCTATGTTGCTCTATCTTTAAAACCGTTATAGACAGAGGCTTGAGAGTTAAATAAATTGTGTTTTGTTATGTCAGTGTAAGTGTAAAAAAGGTGTACTCATACCTGATGTTTTTGCAGTATATGGCATTAATTCTTGAACCGTTATAGACAGACATTTGATATTTGCATGTATATTACTATGTCCGATATAGCAACAAGTATAAAGTTGGAAATTAAAGGGCGTACCTAGAGTTCATGATGTTTGTACAAAAAAACTTAAAGGGTGTCGCCATAGCTGACGTAATTTGACTTATATGGCCTTGTCTTTTGAACCGTTATAGAAATTGGTGTTAAAAATCTATTGGAACAGGGTGCTTGGGTCGCTTCACCCAACAACACCTCTAGTTAATGAAATTTGACAAATGCCTCATCTTTTGAGCTTTTTAGATAGAGAACTGAAATTTACACGTAATATTACTATGGTCGCTATTACAGCTATAAAAATTTAAAATTAATGGTGTCCCCATAAAAGACGGATGTTGGTGAAACTTTAACTTTTGAACAGTAATAGGGAGATGCCTGAATTTCACATAGTCTTTACTTATTTTCCTGTTGTTAATGTTGACGCATTTTGTTCTTACAGATTACTTCTTACATTTTTAGCTTAGAACTAGAAGAAGAAGAATTATTTATTCTAAAACCAAAAAAATATTTGTATGGTTTTTAGAAAAATAATATCAATTCGACATTTATAGATGAACAGACGGACAACGTTAAATTTATAAGTATCCAGAATATGCATACATATACTTTATAGTATTTCAAATGAATCTTGTCGAAACTGAATGACAATCTTATATACCGTTTCTTTTGGCGAAGGATGTACTCGAACAAATAAATTAAAATGTTGATTCAACACGTTATTTTACATTTCCACATGACGGCGCATTGATGTTTAAAAATACATATATGGCATATAAAAATAACACAAAAATCCAAATACCGAAGCTATAATGGTTTTTGTTTTTCTTTTGGTATTCCATTCAATAGCTCAGTCATACTTGCCACACCATTAAACATAAAAATACATACCTGTAAATATAAAATTCGTTAATTGCGGTATTAGTCATTGTTTAGATGGCCCTTCGATTTGCAACTGAAATAATTTTATTTTAAAGAAAAAAAAAAACGAGACCTAAATTAATTAATTTAGATATTAATTTATTTAGTTTAATATTTAAAAAATCTGGTAAGATTTATTAAAATTAGTAAATAGTGAAACTAGTAAAATAAAACTCCAGTCGTAAAGTAGCTTTGGGTTGGGGAACACGTACGCGCGTTTTTTCATTATTGCTTAAAATCAATCAGTCCGTCCTTGTTGATCGGCCTTCGAGTGATTTACGTCTCACTCATACTTGCTGATTGGCTTCCTCGAATAGCTGTACTGTTGTACTGTATTGGTGGTTGCTTTAATCAGCCATGTGTAATCGTTTAGGTTATCGTGTTTAACCTAGTAATTTTAATTAAATAAGTCGGACATTGGAGCAGCACCATTTTTACAATTCAATTTTTGACTGGAAGAGAACCATTAAACTCAATTTTTTCACTAGAGGAGAACCATTAAACTCAAGTTTTTTTTTTCAATCGAGGAGCACCTTTAAACTCTTACTAATTTTACATAGCTGAATTTGGAGTCTCACTTCCTATACGTAGGTATAGGTCCCGCTGCAGATTTTGGAGGAAGCTAAGGCAATCACACCCTGGCGTTTTGGTCTTTTACCAACTTTTTTTTAGCAGAATCAGAAAAAAAATGAAATAAAATAAAACTGTAAGCGGTAGGTGAATTATTTACGCATCTACTATAAATATCTTTTATAAACACCATCATTTGCGGACCTACTGGTCTATGGTGCATACCTTCCGATTTTTAAGAACAAATCCTTCGATGCTTTTTTGTAGTCACCCGATTTCCAGCTCAGCATTATGTGGGTACGAAAATAAGAGTTTTAAACCAAAGGGAACATTTTGGACAGTTAAAACACATTGATAATGTTAAGAAACGCTTCGACTTGCACATGGTGCAGCCCTAAAGTAGGCTGCAATTAATAAACGAAATTCCTTTTTGTGTAGGGAATTTTTAATTCCTCAAAGTCTTTCACAAACAATTTTCTTCCTGTTAGTTTTTTATTTGCTCTTTATCGCGTAATTTAAATGTAGTATTTTGTTTGTATTTTGTGCAAAATATTTATAAATAACATGCATGCAACGTTGAAATAATACCATAAATACCACAATTACCAAAATGGGCAAAGGATTATATTTTCATACAATGTTTTTTCGTTTTTTTTTTTTTTAAATTTGTTTTTTGGTCTGTAGTAGTGGTTATAACTGTTATACACACCTTTAACAAATATGTAAATTGAAAAAAAAAATATTACATTACGAACAAAACTATGCATTTAAACTTAAAGTATGAGTAAAATCCTTTAAAACTTGTTAAATGTACTAGTATGTGACTGCTAACACTCCCTTAATTGTGTGACCGTAACTGTTGGAAAGTGATAGGCGTCAGATTATAATAATTTTATGAGTATGAGACCACCTTAACAGATGGGGTGGAAACTATGATGTCTCTATCCCACAATTGGTTGGTTGCCTCTATACTCGTACATGGTTAAATAACGTGCTAAAATGCAATTATAGATTATGGACAAAAGTTTCGGTTTTATAATAAAACACCAGGACAGTCAATTTAAATAATATTCCGTAATATCACACAACACACACAGTTTTATTGTAGTATAGTTTTAGGCAGCATTATTTGGAATTATTTGCTGTCTGCTGTTCGGAGAATTAAGTTTTGGAAAAAAAATTAAAGTAATACAAAAGAAAGTATTATTGTTTTTAAATTTAAACCAGGGATCTTAATGATTATAAGTTTTATTTAAAAAGTTACTTTTTAATGATTATTTTACAAGTTTTATTTTTTGTTTTGAAATTAAAGATTATTTATAAAGTTTTTTTTTGCTTGAATAATTCTTGAAAAAAAAAATTCGACTTTAAAACAAATAGATGGACATCAATTCTAGTAAAAAACTAAATAAAAGATAAAAAAATTGGCCAAATTATGTATACTATGTATTGTTCACCTCTTATTTTAGCGGACATAGAAGTAAAGACTATCAGCCCAATTCTGAATAGAAATTCCCCGGGGATTTTCTCCCTATTCCCTGTTTCCCTATTCTAAAGGAAATCTCCTGGGGAAATTTTTCCCATTCCCTTTTTCCTTATTCTAAATGAACTTCGAAAAAGGGAAATTTCTCCCTGGGAAAAAGTAGGTATTATGAATAGCAATTTAAGGGAGATTTTGATAACAAATTTTGGGAATAATTCCGCCACAAAATTCAAAGGGAGTTGTGAAAAAATTCATGTCCTTGATATTTTTTATGAAAAATGTGATAAATATCGTAATTTATTCATACTTTTAGGTCAAATACAATAAACAGTTTTAAAATATAATTTTTTTACTCTCCTTTTAATTATAATTTTTTTTTTGTTTTCTTTTAACAACATGTGATAAATTGACAAACTTTTTGATTTTAATTATTAGGACAGAATTTTTTTAGAGATTATTTCCGATAATATTCCTAATATTTTGGACAAAGGACAAATATTGCGGTGACGCTAAGGACACCACATCACTATCTTGGACGCTTGAACTATTCAAATTGTCTATACCATCATTGCATTTAAAATCAATGCTGATATTAGAGAACGCACAGCAAACATTTTTTATTTTGGCTGTATTTTCTGGAACGAAGTGCGGCAAATCAAGCAACAAGAATGCAGGGGCCAGGGATACGTCGGAATTTTTCCCTATATATATATAGGGAAAGAAACGTAAAGCTGCACTTAGTTTCACAAGTGGGGACGTTGCGAACGACTTTATTCGTGGCTGACTGTTTCGAATCTGCATTGCAAAAGTGAAAAAATCATAACTAAAATGAACAAATAAATATATACATATATACAATAACATATTTTTATACTCACAAAGTTTGTGGCAGCTCAAGTGGATTTTAGAAATTTGTAAAACTAATTTGAAAAATCCTCTCAAGAAATTTGTACCAAAAACTACTTTTTTTCAAATTCGTTTTACAAAAGCTCCAAAATCATTTCCGGAATTCGACATATACAGTTTCATTAAGCACCCCTTGTTTAAATTTAGTCTATTTATAGCTTTTCTTAAGTTATTTATAAAATCATTCTATTTTACTTTGAAAAAGTGTCCCTTGGAGCAACATCCCCAAGTGTTTTTTCAGGTTTAGCTTCTCCCGATTCCAAGTAGTAGCCTCCAAAATAATTGGATTGCTATTTACAGTGAATGTTATACCAATAACAGTGCCCTGTTGACTGCTCTGTTAAATGATGTGGGTTTTGTCTCTGCTAGTTAAATTCGAATTTATCTTCACACACATTATGAAAATTCGATATTCCCTTTCCCGCAATAACATTTTCACCGTGTGTTTAGAATAGGAGAATTTGTTCCCGGGGAAAATGAACTCCCAGGGAACTCATTTCCCGGGGAATATTTAGAATCTGTCTAAAACGGTTCAAACCATCAAGTCATATATTTTAAAATACAGCACCTACGGACACAAACTTTAAATCTTTTTACTAGTTACTGTGGACTATACTATACTGTGTTGCTATAGGGGACAGAGTAATACAATTACAGAGTAATTGGGACATCCTTTAATTTCCAATTTTAAATTAAACACTTGTTATAAAGGCCTGAACCATACAGATTCTTTATAAATTTCAACTGTCTGTCTATAATGGTTCAAAAATTTTGCCATATACATCAAATTACATCAACTATTGGGATACTCTTTAATTTATAATTTGAAATATTTATACTTGTTATAATAACGCAGATAGTAGTATACATTCTGTCTAATTATCCACTGTTTGTATATAACTGTTTCAACGATACGGCCATATAGGTCAACAATTATTGGGATACCCTTTAATTTCCAAATTCAAATTTTATTATACTGGACATAGTAGTGGACATCCTGTACAATTTGCAAGTGTTTGTCTATGACGACTCCAATGATAAGGCCATATAGGTTAAATTACATTAATTATGGGGACACCGTTTAATTCCGAAAATGAAATTTTATACTTGTTGTTATAGCGGGCTTACCAATAAAGATTCTTTGTAAATTTCAACCGTCTGTCTATATCGGTTCAAACGTTTGGCCATATACATCAACTATTGGGACACCCTTTAATTTCTAATTTTAAATAATTATGCTTATTATTAGAATATACATAGTAATGTAACGGTTCAACAGATAGAGCCATATATGGATCAAATGAAGTCACCTATGGGGACATACTCTTTTTAAATTTAGGTTTTTATTACTTTTTGTTATTTGGGGCTACAGTGATAATGTATGTTGTAAGGGGTAATTTTTAAAATTATAAACTGTTTGGGATCCATCTATTTTTTAAATCTTAGCGGTAGTACAGCACTAGCCTCGACAAATAGATTGGCTTTTTCGGTATCACTCCTTGTCCAGCCTCCAGACGAAGAAGACTGGCCTTTTAAGGTTCCTACAAGCACGCCATAATGAATAATCTGCTTGAGGAGTTGCGGATAGGTCTTCCAGATAGTTTTCGGGGATGCTAGTTACTCTTGGACATTCCAGCACTTCTCTTAACCGTTTCGTGTATTCTTTAAGTCTGCTTTTGAGTTGAGAAGATCTGTGTGTTTGCCATTCTCTACGAACTTTCTTTTGTTCAGCCAAGAGCCGTTCGACTTCTACAGAATAAATTTGATTGTATCTAGCTCGTTGTCGGGTTATTGTTGAATGTTGGGCAGCTGATTTGTGGTTTTTGTTAAAATCAATAAGACTCCGCTCTACGTCTTCAGGTGTTCTTAGCGGGATGTTTTCCGAACAGTGAGTATTGTAGAGTTTTGCCGGTCATGTACGACCTAGTTCAATTGAACGATTCCCGCAGCTGACCGATTCCGACTCGGTCAGTGTTTTCCTTTTTTATCGTTCATCGTTCATTGCAATTTTTTTTGTTTTGTTCAGGTACTTGACATTTTGCTCTATAAAAGTTCATAAAAAATGATCAACTGTTCTAATGCTTTTCGTCTTATTTTGTGTCATTGTCGTCAACTGGTAAATCTTCTGAATTTTTCTTTTTTCAATACAAACAAGCCAGAAAAAATTCAGAAAAACAACAACAAGAATGAAAAACGTATAAAAAATAGTAGCGCTCGCCTCATATTAACCATATCTCCAATCTTTATGAACCGGTGGTGTTGAATTGCAATAACAACATTTTCGAAACTATGCCTGACAGATTGGTGGGGCTTAAATTTACTGTGACTCTTCCGCTGCCTTGGCAAAATCGATTTCAACCACGGACAAATGTGGGTTTTAAGATTAAAATTCTACCCGACTGACCGATTTAGGCAATACACCTACAAGCAGTTCGCTTTCGGTCGCCACGACAAAGGGGCATAAGTTGCATATCTACACAAGGCACATCTATTTACTTTTAGAACATTTTCAAACAGCAGTTTGGAGTTCACGTTCACCAGCTTTTGCCGAAAAATCTTTCTCCCCTACACTCGATTTTCGAATAGGTTTTGTAGGACCTAAATTATACGAAGAAGAAAGGTGGTCTCTCTTCTTTTTTGTATTTTATGTTTGTGCCTTCAGAACCCCGTCTCATTTGAACCGATTTATAAAATAGTTCTTAATTTTCAACTTATTAGGACCAATCTGTGTTATTCTTATAAAAAACAAAATAAACATAAATTTAACAATTAAATGCTGTCCCATACAACCCACGTGAATTTGACGTATCGGTAGATATTTAAAATTGTCACAAAGCGAGTATTACTATAGCTCCTAATAACAAAAAGTAATAAAAATCGAACTTTAAAAATTAAAGGGTGTCCCTTCAGGTGATGTCATTTGATTCATACACTCAGACTCTGGAAAATTAAAAAAATGGTTTTAACATACGCTATAACACGTACATCTTCTGCATCGTTACAGACAGATACTTGAAATTTATTTAGTACATATATGTACAAAATTTTAGTACTAAATTTGTCACTATAGCGACAAATCTAAAAAAATCAAATGAAACATTAAAGGCTGTTCCCATGCAAGGCGTTTTTTGACATATTGAAAGTATTAAAATTAAAGGGTGAGCCCATAAATGTCGTAAATTCGGTGCAGACGCTTGAAATTTCCTCAGAGTTTACATTACTTTGTATGTTATAGCGGATAAAAATAATATGGAAAATTACGGGACGGGTCGTATACTGTTTTATCTCTTATAATTATTTTTTTTTTAATTTCTAGTTTATACTGGCTGTGCCCCCATACGTTGTGTGCGTCCTGACAATATTTTGTTCGATTTTGCTTTGAAAGTAATCAACACCAAATTTTAAAACTCTTATAGTGCTTCAAGTATACTTATTTACTTTATATAAAGGTATCTATCCTGGAAAAAAATTTTAAAATTTAAACAAAATTCAAAAATTTATATAAAACTAGTGTATTTTACCCGGCGCACATTGGGTTGAAATTGCTAAAAACGGCTCTTAATTGAGGCATTAGAGATAGCACTTATTTTTTCGTTTTGTATTATTAAGTGCGTCATTACTACTTAAAAAAAAATAATTTTTGAAAAAAAAAATTTTTTTTAACGCCAGGGGTGTTCGTTTGTCAGCTGTATGAATATTTAAATTGCTTTGGAAGCTCCATTTTTGAAGAAAAATTAATGAAATTTGGGCAGTTTGATTGTTTTAGGTTAGTAACTCAACATACAAAAATTCAACGAAATCGGTAAATGATTTCGTATAGCCCCCATAGAAAATTTTCCCGGAAATAGGCCATACTAATCTTTATTTATTTTATGTTTTATACTAGTAGTCTTCATATTCGCTGTCACAAAAATAAATATCATCGGAATTATTTTCTGCAGAAATTTCAGGTAATAATAGAAATGCTGTGGTAACACGCTAATTTTCTTTTTGTAATGTTTGCTCATTTTACTAATAATAGGATCAGTCAGAGCTTATTAAAAATCTATTGAAAATATCTTCATTGGACTTTTCACGACTGCATTTCCGTGAAAAATGTTCTCTGTATGATTTAAGATCTTTATTACGAGCTTCCTTCCAGTGCATGAGTAATAATCTGAGGACCATGTATTAAAAATTTATGTAAAACTACATGTATAAGTACACACTTACATACATAAATGATTAATGCAGTGCGTTGCTAAGCATACACGAATTTTTCTTTGATGTTGAAATAGAAAACAATTTTTTTTCCTTTTTATCGCAAAAAAACTGCAAAATGTTTTTATATGATTTGTAAGTAGACACATCATAGAAAATTCCAAATTTTTTTTTTAACCCAAGCTTCCCCAAACCGGATTTGAATTTCTACTTGAAAGAGAAAAATGATTGTTTTTTACACCAATTTTCCAAAAAATTTTAAAATATTTCTACAAAAAAAAAAAAATATTTAACTGACATACACATTTGAGTTTCCAAATACCTGAACAAGGTATATTTATTTTACTAGGTAGTGGCGTCCCTACAACAAATACAACAATACAAGAACAACATGGCATTTTGTTGTTGCTTTGTAGTTCGAAATGTCAAAAAACATAGGAGAAAATTGAGAAGGCCTGTATGTGTTTTATTGCCTTTTCACTTCTACACTATAAAATTTCTGAACACATACAACTTTTGACATGTCGAACTACTAAATCAGCTGGGCGGACGACACTACCTAGTAAGATAAATATACCTTGTACCTGAAGTTGAAGGTTCCATTGAAAAAATATTACTTTTATGATAGGAAAATACAAAAATTTAATTTAAAAAAAAATTTTTTTTCAGTTTTTACCACTGTTTTCAAAAACTTCAACTTTGACAGCGCAAAACTCGAAAAGTAGATAACATTGAAAAATTAAAAAGATAATTAATGATGCACATTTTGTTTACTATAACCTGAAATTGATTACTTTTTAAAAATATAAATTTTAAATTTACAATTAAGAGCCATTATTGGGAATTTCAACCCAACGTGCGGCGTTGCCTTGGTCCACCCTTAGAGCCCTTCTAAGTGCTTGCGAAATGATTAACCTTTTTTTAACCAATCGAGAAGGTGATCAAGGAAACGCAAAGAAAAAAGTAACACATACCTATGGTACAATGCAGGTGTATAGCAAGTGAAAAATCGAATGGTAAGCGCACAAATAAAATGACGATCGAAGCAACGGCTGAAAAGATGCAGCTCAACATTCCAATTAGAAAGATCGAATGTCATTATACACATAAGACATTACGATACATGGTTTGATAACTCTTCAAGTGACAACAAAAAATCATAATATTGAAAATGGAGGGCATTTGGTTGATATTTGTATGGGAATATATAGGAAAATGTAAATGCCATATCTCCGGAACCACTAAAATCAGTCGACCCATTTTCGCAGTTAGTGGTGACATCAAAGTGTACACTTCTATTTATATATATAGATTCTAAAATTCAAAAAAATTTTGTAAGCCTCTGTAAAAGATGTTTAAAATATTTTAATAACAATGTAATTCCACAAAGTAAAAATACAAATTTTATTCAAATGGCTATTTGGCAGTAAGTAATTCATATTTTGTGATTATTTTAAAACAGCGCCATCTGTTGCACAACTGTGTTTAAAATATCCCGCTTTTAATTCATATTTTTTCACTGCTTTTTCTCCACTTTCTCTTGCAAATGATATATTTTTGCGGCAAAAGAGTATCCTATATTGGAATCAGGATGCTAAGGTATCTCCTCACCAAATTTTGTTTAAATCCATCCAGTAGTTTTTACGTGATGCGAACACAAACAATAAAGGACGGGCATACAGACGGAAATAAGCTACTATTTTATTATATGTATAGATTAGATATTCTTCTGTCTATCTTGAATCCGATTTGAATTTATTTTAAAGTTACTAAAGTTTTAACACTCTTAAGCAAATTGATTTTTGTTACTGTTACTGTACCCATTGATCTTTTTTCAAATAATTGTTTTTAACTTCTTTTATTAGAACATATTAAAAGTTTATGCATGCAAATTTCCATCTAGAAATTAATATTTATGTAAACAGACATCTCAAAAAAGCCAAATGGTTTTAAAGTATGTTTTCTATGCTCTTCAATACATGTGTATCTCTGGCTGTATATGTATGTATGTGTTTAGTATAGTTTAAGGTTATACGATTGACAGCTTTCAGACATTTCCTGCCTTCAAACGAGAGAAGTAAAGAAGGAAAAAAAAAGAATAGAAAATAACACAAGTAAAAAAATAGACCTTAACATCGTTACACACATAACTTTACACTTCAATAAATATTTATACTTATATGCTGGCATGTTTAGATATAATTGCATGAGTATGGGTTTTTAATTCATGCATGAACTTGTTCTTTTAACTCGTATATACATATGTATGTACATATGTATTTGTGGTTGATGCTGGTTTTGTTTTGTTTTTTCTTTTTCTTTTTCATTTTCCTCTATCTCTTGTACATATTTGAGGCCGTGTTGTTACTCTTTAGCATAAATTTGCATGATATTACTATTGTTAATAACATATATTTAGGCGCAAGTTGAAACTAGTAACAATTGCATGTATTTCGTATTTTATCTGTTTTTAAAACAAAAACAACATTTGTGAACTAGAAGGAGAAACATATTTATGTTGAATATAAAGGGTATTTTAAATAATTCTTGCAAAAAAAAACCGACTTCAAAACAGATAGAAGGGCACAAATTCTAAACTAAAAATGTAAGAAGTAATCTGTAAGAATTTAATAAAGTATCATTATTTTTTTTTAATTCTTGTTTTCTTTTTTGTGTGGATTTAAGAATTATATTTACTAACAATTTTCGTCTTTCGTGAAATTAAAAACGGAAAAAAAACATTTTTTGTTTGGTGAAATTTGCATCTATTAGTAAACTTATGATTAGTTATAATTCTTACTAACACTCTTTTTGAGTCTCCATGTACATTTTTTGGTGCAAAAGTACATTGAAAAATACAATTTGTTTATCATCTATACATGTCATACAATTTGTGGGTTAGATTCATATCATACAAATCCTACATAAACATTATACACCCACACAAACACACACTCTCAGACATACATATGCATGTATGTCAGAACATGATACAACAACACTTGTTTACACTTTGTGGATTTTTCGACAATTCAGACTGGTTCTCTTTCAGTTGTTCTCGTTAAAGTCTATAAAAATTATGTTTTTGTTTTTTTTTTATTACACTTCATATGCATCATGTCTGCCTGAATACAGTGGGATTTTTTCTTAAAATGAAGTCACTATAAAATAACAAGATTTTTTTTTGAAGATGAAAAAACTATAATTCTCGACAATAAGTGCAATTGTGTGGCCAATTTGAAAAAGACGTTTGGCGAAGATCAACTGCGATCTGAACAAGCGTTTGCACCGTTTTGCAACTGTGGACGAACGAAAAGCTTTTGCGCAGATTTTGATATTGATTTGAAGCAAAAACGACCTCAAGTAATTAACTGCTACTCCATCCAGCATACATTTATTTATTTATTTAGTTGGGGAAGAGGTCACTCTGTACGTCGACAGCCAGGCGGCGCTTAAAGCTTTGAAAAGACACAAGGTCACATCTAGGCTGGTTGCTGATTGTAAAAAGGCTATCGACGCACTGACGGACAAGTATAGGATTAGACTGTATTGGGTCCCGGGCCATTGTAATGTTGAGGGCAACGAGATTGCTGACGAACTTGCGAGACTGGGCTCGGAAGGGGTAAATTCAATTAGGGTAGAATCGGCTAAGCCACCGATTAGTCACTACTACAGGATGATATCAGACTGGGTAGTCAGGAAAATCAACGTGTCTTGGGAAGTAAGGGGGGATTGCAGAGTGTCAAGGTCAATCTGACCTAGACTGGACGCTGCGAAAACCGAGATACTTCTGGGTCTAGACAAGAAGGTTCTAAGAGCCGTGATAGGGTTGATTACAGGTCATTGCGCCATTAGGGCAATGGCTAGAAACTGGGTCGTCGGCACACCAGATTTCTGTAGGTTGTGCGAGGATGAGGAGGAGCTGGAAACTGTAGAGCACATCGTGTGTCACTGCCCGGTATTACAAAGCCGCAGACTTAGATGGCTAGGTGATAGATTTATCGAGGGGCTCTTCGACATCGCGCGGTGTAAAATCGAGGATGTCGTCGGCTTCATCAAGGAAATCGGGTGGCTGAGTGATAGGTGGCAGGAAGCATAATAAGGCTCTCTTTTTCCCCATAATTTTCTTAGTATTGTTCTAGTTTAGCTGAAGGGAATCACAATGGACCAATAGGTCTCGGAGTGGATGTGCCATGTTTGGCACAACCCTTCCAAACCTAACCTAACCTATTTATTTAGTTCCTTGCGACTATTTTCAGTTTCCAAATTTTAAGAAATATCATTGTAAAAACAAAGGCCTGAGGTCCTTTAGATTTCTTATTATTTGGAGGCAACAAAGATAGTACAAAGATGCTGGACAAAATGAATTGATCTTAAATAAGACTATATTAAGAAACTAGCTGTACCCTTGTCAGCGTCCTTGCAATATTTTGGTCGATTTTGTTTTGAAAGCAATCCACACCAAAAACCCTTCATCCCTACTAAAATAAGTAAATACATAAACCATAGCTGAAGCATAAACCGATATACAAGTTTAAGCATATCGGTTAGTGCCTTCGTTACGGTTTATGTATACGCTTTTTGTAGGGGCATGGCACTGCCCTATTTTATGAACTAAACCCTATACTATTAGAAAAAATAAAAAAAGTGTTCAAAGTTTAAATAGAATCGAGAGAGTCATTTATATGGAATGGGAGTGGATCCGTTTAGGTAGCGCTTAGGTAATGTTGATGGCCCTGGACTTTTGCGGCTACCTAAGCGCTACCTAAACGGTGTTAAGAATCATTCCTAGGAAGTTCATATGTTCTAGAAAGTTGTTTGTTGAGACCTTAGGTTCATTTTTGTAGTTGATTGTTTCCTTGAATTTTGAACGGTTTGCCACCTATGGACCTGAACAGGGGAAAAAAGGTAAAAAAAATTGAATTTTTTAAAGTTTTTGCCTTGACCTTAAAGATGAAGTTTTTTTGATTTTATATGTTAACAATTTTTGTTCTTTATGACAAGAGCTACAGAGAGTATATCAAAATTTCAAACGGTTTGCAAAATATGAGCTTGAGGAAATGATCATTTTTTTTCAAAAATGACATCGAGTCCCCACATGTTTGAGGGCCCTGGAGGACTTTGGGCAAAACTGGGAGACAGGGGTCTTTTTTTTTGGTCTTTTATCACGTAGTGGTGTCCGTATATGGTTATTTTTTTCCGTGTTGCACTGTGTTATCCAATTAAATCTATACTTATTTTCTCTAACATTTTTATTTACCCCACTGTGCCATGTATTTAAACATATTTTCTTATTGTATGCAGTTTGAAATGAATGAAACATGTTGTCTTTATTTAAGGATTTTTATGCTAGTGTTGAAACTAGCCTTTAAAGGACACACATATACACACACAAAAACAGTTATTTGCAAAATAAATACTTTGAAATTGACTAACACTTTTAAATTCCTCCATTAACACACACTATACACACGTTTTATTGAAGAAATATTGTTTCCTTGTTAAATGTCTTCTTAAATGCAGTCAGTCAAAGGTTGTTGGTATCACAACAAGATTTTTTGGTTAATTATTGGATTTTTCAACACAAAGACTTTTAATTATTTGCTTGATTTGGCTTTTTCAAAATGGTTCTTTATATAACAGAAGTACACGTAAGTATTTTGGTATTTTTAAAGACTTTACAATTGATACTTAAGATTAATGAATTGAGGTTTTGAGAAATAAATGGTTTAAGGTTTTATTTAAACTTTAAGAAGGAGAATTTGGAACTACGAGTAGAAATTTAAATAGAATTTACAAAAAATAAAAAACAGTTTCTTTAAAAGATGTCATTATGGGAACAAAGTTTCTTCTGACAGGTTTCTTACCCCGAAGCGGGCTTTAATGGAGGATCAGATATTTTGTTTAATATCAGAAAAGAAAGCGATATATTAAAAATTATGAATATGTAATAAAGTAGTTAAAATATAATAAATAGTAAATAGTAAAGTAAGATAGAGTTATTACTTAGCTAAAATATCTAAATCAATGTTTATTTTTAAAATTTTTTATTCGATTAATATTTATTCGACTAATTTTTTTTATTCGAATAATTTTATTAGTTTTTTACCTCTTAATTAGAAAATATTCATAGAAAACAAAGAAATTGCTCGAAAACATCTAGAATTGGTCAACAGATCGTAAGTTTGTTTATTAAAATTTTTTATTCGATTAGTAGTTTATTGGAATAAGTTTTTTATTCGAATAATTTTATTTGTTTTTTACCTCTTAAGTTAGAAAATATTCATATGTGACTCCCTAAAGTATATTACATACACATTTGTTTTTGGTTATTAACGAAATTTTCGAGGACTCGAGATAACTAACTGATATCGTGGAAAAGCTTCCAAGCATCTATAGAAAAAAAGAACGAAATTTCTCGAAAATATCCAGTATTGATCAACAGATCGTAAATTTTTTTGTTAAAATTTTTTATTCGAATAAAATATTTATTCGAATAAGTTTTTATTCGAATAATTTTATTTGTTTTATTTTACCTTTTAATTTAGAAAATATTCATCTGTGTAGCTGTGTTTGGGTTTTAGTGAATTTTTCGAGAGCTCGAGATAACTAACTGATATCGTGGAAAAACTTCCAAGCATCCATAGAAAAAAAAACGAAGTTTCTTAAAAATATCCAGAATTGGTCAACAGATAGTAAGTTTGTTTAAAAATTTTTATTCGATTAATATTTATTCGAATAATTTTATTTGTTTTTTACCTTTTAATTTAGAAAATATTCATTTGTAATGCCGTAAAGTACAATACATACATAGCGGTGTTTGGGTTTTAGCGAAATTTTTGAGGACTAGAGATAACTTACCGATATCGTGGACAAATTTCCAAGCTACCAAAGATAAAAAATGAAATTGCACGAAAATATCCAGAATTGGTCAACAGATCGTAAGTTTGTTTAATAAATTTTTTGTGCGATTAATATTATTCGTATAAGTTTTTTCGTCGAATAATTTTATTTGTTTTTTTGACTTTTAATTTAGAAATTTTTTGAGAACCCGAGATAACTAACTGATATCGTGGACAAAATTCCAATAAACCAAAGAAACAAAAAACGAAATATTTCTAAAATATCCAGAATCAACAGATCGTAAGTTTTTTTTATTAAAATTTTTTATTCGATTAATATTTATACAAATAAGTTTTTATTCGAATAATTTTATTTTATTTTATTTGTTTTTTTTTTATTTAATTTAATTTAGAAAATTTTTATTTGTGACACCCTAAAGTACAATACATACAGCGCTGTGTTTGGGTTTTACCGAATTTTTTGAGGACCTGAGATAACAAACTGATATCGTGGACCACAAAAAAAAAACGAAATTTCCACAAAAAAACGAAAATATTAAATTTGGGCTAACAGATCAAAAGTTTTTTTTAGCTGGTAGCAAACTATTGAAAAATTGTAATTAGTGCTACAAGTATACGAAAAATTTTCTATTTTCGAAAAATAATTATGTTTTTATTTTTTGCTCTAAAATTTATGTTAAATTTTTTGCTATGCTGGTGTATGTAACTTCATGCATTTAATATTTTTTTTTATTCGAATACAATTTATTCGAATAAGTTTTTTATTCGAATACATTTTTTAGAATGAATTTTTTAACTTTTAATTTTTACAATGTTTATTTGCGTCCCCCCTATTATATATTACTATTTTAGATCCTTATAGGCAGTAACGAATATTTAACAATATTCGTATTTGGGTTTGAGAAGCGCATTTTTCGAGAACCCGATATAATTAACGGATACATACATATGTATAGTGGATAAATTTCACAAAACAAAGAAAAAAATTTACGAAAATAACTAGAATTACCCAACAAAAGATCGCAATTTTGTTTAACTAGCAGAATACTGATAAAAAATAAAAGAACAAAAATCTACATCTTCTCGAACTACTTCTCTAGTCGTTCTAATGTCGTTCTCTTGCTCTTTATAGTAGAGGAAATTTACAAGCCAGGCCGAAATACGTCAATTTTGGTTCACTCCAATCCAAAATAAAGAAGAAATAAACCCCATCTTCGCACAGCTCTATACTCCACAAGTAAACCTATGTTGAAACGGAAGTTTGCTTCGGCTTCCAGAGTCCTCCTGAGTTATGCAGATAGCAACTATAGCGGAGGAAGAAATGTTAGGACGAAGATTCTGTGCCTTGCGGGAAGATATAAATTGTAATTTTATGAGAAATTGCCTGCAGGCTACCTTACGACCCTTTATGTATTTAAAATGGACGAGATGATATTTTGGATTTTCTATAAACATTTCTATAATTTAACACATTTTTGTTATTTTTTTTAATATTTTATAGTTTTAAAGTTCTTTTTATATGTATCATAACATTTTTTTGATAATTGTATATTTTCCTTTAATAACAAACATTCTTTAACCAACATTTCCAATTGCTTTAATTCTTTTTTATATTTTTCATTGCACGAAAATATTCCCAATTCAAAATAAAAAAAATTAATATTTCACATACGTCATGTGGAAAAAATAAATGAAATCCTTGAGGACACTGAGTTGAAGTCAATTTCCTACAAATAAACTCCATTAAAATACACAAACACACACACGAACGCATAAAGCAATTTTAACAAAAAGAAGAAAAAAAAACATTTCAAGAGAAACAACACAAAACGGCACACCAAAATAAAACTCAATAGCAATAACAATAACAATTGCAATACACTCTCCCAAAAATAATAAAAACTCAGAGATAAAAAAAGACACACACAACTCAGCCATAATACGAAAACAAAGAAATAACTGTAAATACTCAAATTGTATATGAGAGTAGATTTAATAACAATATAAGTTAGACACATACATATGTATGTAAATATGTAAATATGTACTCGTACGTACCATAAATTCATGGACTCAAACACATGTTGAAACGAATCTATTTTGTCTGTTTTCTATAAATTTTATAATAAAATATAATTAATTTGGTAAGTGACATCATATCCGAAAATATATATTTTTATTTCTTGTTGTTGTTGTTGGTTTTTAGTGTTCACACATTGTCAGCAAGAGATAATAAAAAGCAAAACTACAAATAAATTGTCATACTCTTATAGTAGTATCCTGTGAAACATGTTTATTCGGATAATTCTAGTTATACACAAAAAATATTAAAATACTAGCTGTGCCCACACACTTTGTTTGCTTTTTTTGCTTGTCTGCAGCAAAACACTCAGAGTCTGTGGCGGGAACCGAACCCGCAACCCCCAGACAGATAGACTAGCGCGCTAACAATCAGTCTATCGAGGCACTCGAAAGCTTTAGCGTCAAAATGTTGGAAGTCGCCAAGACAATATGCCGCCGGGGGAAGTTTATAAAGGCAATAATTTTAGGTAAAAACAAAACAAAAAAAAAAAAACTATTAAGTTATAAAAAGTAAACTATTTTATGATTAGAATAGAAAGAAAGAAAGTTTAATGCTTGACAAAGAAAACCATCCCCCGCTAATAACGGGTGGTTGAATTTTAAGGGCCGATGTTGATTTTAAATAAAACACAAATTATTATTATTATATTATTGTCATTTTTTTTTTATTTTATATTTTATTTTATTTTATTTTATTTTATTTTATTTTATTTTATTTTATTTTAATATTGGTATGGTTCAATTACGTATGGAACAAAATATCGGCCAACTGGACTCTGCGGCACACCTCCATCCGATGCTCTAAATTTTTGATGACGCTGAGGCATAATTGAGATTCTATGCCGTTAATGTGCCGAATTATCTCATCCATTAGCTCTTGAATTGTTGCTGTCTTATCACCTTACACCCTTTCTTTCAAATAACCGCAAAGAAAGAAGTCCAATGGTGTCAATTCACATGATCTTGGCGGCCAATTGACATCGCCACCACGTGAGATAACACGGCCATTGAATTTGTCGCTCAAAAGAGCCATTGTTTCGTTAGCTGTTTGGAAAGTGGCACCGTTGTGTTGAAACCACATATCGTCCACATCAATATCTTCCAATTCGGGCCATTGAAAGTTCTCACGATAGCGAACACCATTCACAGTAACTTGTCTGACCGGCCTCATTTTGCCGCCAGCCCATAAACCGCAACAAACAGTCACTCTTTGTTTTTTGGTTTTGCGACAATCACTGCTTATTGAGGAATCCACTGAGGTGAAAATGTGCCTCATCACTTATTCGAAAATCAGGCCCATTTTCATAATAAGCCTGAATAAATTTAACGCGCTGCTCGATTGTGTTCAAATTGAGTTAGTCTGAAATTGAGAAATGTCAAATTAAATGCAGAAAAAAACTTGGCGTTTAGTTGTGGTTCACATTCAACATCTGCCCTTAAAATTTAACCACCCAATACAAAAGGATCGCCGGGCTCTACGGTCGTTTTGGCAGATTTAGTGTATATATGTGTGTTCACTGGACATTGTATGTAGAGCTTGACATCTTTCCCAAACGAATTTGTATTCGTTACTCCACACCATTAGTTTCTAAAAATTTTGGTCCTTAAGAAGGTGGCTTTGGCGCTCTGCAATTGGAAGTTGGATTATAACACCATATTCGGTAAAATAACGGCCTCAATAGGGACACTAGCTGTGCTCACACACGTAGTCCGTCCTGACAATATTTTGTTCGATTTTGTTTTGAAAGTGATCCACAGCAAATTTTAAGACTCTTATGTATTTAATTTATATAGAGGTATCCATCCCAGGATAACATTCTATAGTTTATATATAATTCTAAAATTCTAAAAATTATTGTAAAGTGCTCAGTAAAAGGTGTTTAAAATATTTTAATAACAATGTAATTCCCCAAAGTAAAAATATAAATCAAATACAAATTTTATTCAATTGGCTATTTGGCAGTAAGTAATTCATATTTTGTGATTATTTTAAAACTGCGACATCTATTGCAACCGTGTTAAAAATACTCCGCTTTGAATTCATTTTGTCATTGTTTTAAAACAGCGGCATCTGTTGCGCAACCGTGTTAAAAATTTCCCGTTTTCAGAAATAAAACATGCCTTAAAGTATGCAGTACCTTTAAATCGGTAAAAAAATCGAGTTATTGTAAAGCTCTGTAAAAGATAGATAGGAAATGAGTTATTTTAAAACAGCGCCATCTGTTGCGCAACATTGCTTAAAATATACGGTTTTTAAAAATAAAAGATGCCTTAAAGTATGCAGTACCTTTAAATAGGTAAAAAATCGGCGTACTTTCACTAGTTTTCACCACTTTCTATTGGAAACAAGATATTTATGCAGAAAAAAAGTATCCTATATCAGGATACTAAGGTACCTCCTTATAAAATTTTGTTACAATCCATCCAGTAGTTTTTACGTAATGCAAACATAAAAAGACACACAGACTGGAAATGAGTTACTGTTTTATTATATGTATAGATAGAAGATAAAGTAACAAGCTTTAAATAGATTTTATTTTATTTTAAGAGACAATTTTAAAGTTCCATTCGAAGATAAGTGGTCACAAGTAATCATTGCTTTCACTCACGGTCATACTGGTTGCATTAGGGTAACACACAGTGGTTACGGTTTGTTTACATATTACATATGTCTTCATAGGCTCGGAATGCTATATTTTACTAGATTTCAATGGACCATAATTGGATGCCTATATTTACTATAATTTTTAAAAAATTTTTATACCCGAGGTCGCCCGAATTGGAGATATGTAGCATAGTTTCCCTAAGGATTACAAACCTCCTGCTCGATTTACATTAATTTTAATCGTGACTGAGAGCATTAGTAAGAAATATTACACATCTCTAGCTATACGATTTAAAAAATTAACTTTATATAAGAATTGCCACGCCCACTCTTTCAATCCAATCCTACTTCTCGTTTAACTATGCCCGGAACATTTTGGAATTTTCGTTATATTTAGTTTGACGGTATATATATATTCAATCTAAGCGAAAAGAAAATGCTTGTTGCTGTCAAAATTTATATAGAAACAAAATTAAAAATTGTCCCTTTAATATTATGGCTCAGCCTTGCGATGCCACCTGGTTTAATGTGCCTTGTTTTTTTCTCTGAATATAATAAATGCAACACTAACTGCGGAGCTTCTGGCTTGTCTGCAGAAACTACGCAGTCCTAGTTGGGAAACGTCTCCACAACCTCCAGAATGATAGACTACTGCAGAAATCAATGTATGGAGGCAGGTTACGTCCATTATTTCGATTTCTTCTATTTTTAGCGCGTGCGTACGTATTTTTAAAACGTTATTATTCATACAAATTTTAATGATTCTAGTTATTATTGCTATCTACTCGCATATTCTATATAAATTATTTACTTTCTATTAGAGATGCCACGCCCACAATTTTTATTCCGCCCATGCTTGTCTTAATTACGCATCTCACTGTTATTGTTACAGATCTGCTGTTAACAGTTAAGATTTGTTGTAAATAAATTATGTTGCTTGAATGAATGTAACCACGCCCACTATTGCAGAAAAACCAAACTTTGCTATTTTTGGTTGACTGGTCACCTTAGTACCAAAGGCGACCAACAAGGTTTTTTAAACTTTAGCGAATGTTGTATTCTAGCTAAAGGAAGATTTTATTATAATAAGCCACGCCCACTGTTTTGATCTGTCCTATTGTTGACGTGCGTACTATTTGTTATAACGTTATTATTCATGTTAATTTTTAAAATTCCAATTATTATTGTTGTTATATATTCTATATCTAAATTAATATTTACTTTATAGGTTATATGCCACGCCCACTATTATAATTTTGTCTATTTTGGTTTTAATTACAAATCTAACTGACAAAGTTATACACATTTTTAAGATCTGATGCTAATAAGTTTATTTATATTTAGTTTGAATGATGTGACCACGCCCACTATTCCAATAAAGCCATTATTTGCTATATTTTCTTGACTTTGTCATCTTAGCAGCGAAGACGACAAAAAAAAAAGTTTTAAGACTAGCGAATATAGTTTTTTAGCTAAAGAATGATTTTATTATAATGAGCCACGCCCATTGTTGCGATTTCTGCTATTTTTGGCGTACTTTCGATTGTTTTTAAAGTTGTTATTTGTACAAGTCTTTAATACTAGCTATAAAGGTTTTTCAGATTAAAAATTATAATTGTCCACTTTATATGAGAGATGCCACGCCCACTGTTACAATTACGCTCATGTTTATTTTGACTACGCATTTTAGTGAAAACGTTTAAGATTGATATCTATTATAGATCTATTTATTAAGGTTGGTTGGTTTACTTTATATGAGAAATGCCACGCCCACTGCTCTAATTAAGCCCGTGTTTATTTTGCCTAAGCACTTTAGTAAATAAGTTTGAGGATGGTAGCTATTATAGATATATTTATTACGGTAAAATAATATTAAGTTTGAGTTGGAGTGGCCACGCCTACTATTGTTTCAATTAAGTTAATTTTAGCTTCGAATATGCGCTTTAATAGAGGAGTTATTCGAACTTATCAATTTTTATGCCTTAAGCTATTTTAGCTCTCTAGCTACACGATAAATAATAAATGTTTTCTTTGTGTAAAAATTGCCACACCTATTTAAAATAGCAAGACACCCTAAACTTTTCAGAAATATTGGTCTACTCGTGCTTGACTTTGACTTTGGTGTGGCACATTTTTGTAATAAATTTTTTTAATTTTTATACAGTTTGCTGTTACGGTTACTATTTAAAGCCATGTTCGTAGCATACCATACGGAACTTTGCTGCAATAAATATAAACTAAAACACATACATACTACATTAAAAATAATACTTTTTATATAGAGAAGTTTTTTCCAGTTAATGTTTTTATATTAAAGTGATTGATTATTAAAACAAAAGAAATTCAAAAACAAAAAATTGAGGTCATCCTAATGTTTTTTTTTTTAAGACCGAAGTAACGACAATGACCCCACAAACTCATACACTCACCCACATGTGTGATAATGGTCAAGGTAATCAAAACAATGAGACAACTTGAGAATTAGTTGTTTTGAAAAATTTATAGAAAATAAAAAAACAAATAAAAGTAATAACCCAAAATAAAAATATCTTTTTTTCAATAAATAAACAGAAAGGCCGGCGGTAAAAGGGGCGTTGATGGAAAAAGGAGATTTAAGTTTTAGTTTGGAAATTATTATTTCAATGGTTTTTAAATCGCTTAATATTTTTTCCTTCTTCTTTTTTGTGATGTTTTTTTAAGGACAATCATAACAAATTACTAAAAGTTTAATTTTATATTTAAGTGAAACAAAATTAAGAGTTGAAAAAAAAATAAAACTAAAGTTGGATGGAATGTCAAGAAAAGAAGCAGCAGAAAATTCGGTCAATGCACGATATGTTCGTAGAAACAATCATTGAAAGCAACCCATTATGTTTGAAAAAAATAGCAAAATTTTCAAATTTGTTCGATTAATCTACAGTCGTGTGTCAAAGTCTATTCATACTTCTCTATAACAGATTAGATAAGAATTAAGTCATATACGCCTTGTTTGATGGAGGGCCTGCGGATATTTAAATGGGGCCTACACAAATATACCATACTGGCTAATGATCTTATCTAATGCTAAGAAGTTCGAGACTATTAAAATAGACTTTACCCATCGTGGTACCAGTGTTAAGTTACTGATCGAACAACAATATAAAAGTTTTCTAGACGGCCGTTGATTGGTCTGAACAATCGGCCAGTGTAGGTGTCAAAAATGGTCACCTAAATCACTGTATTACAGTGATTAAAAATGCTTGACTATTTTCCATGCATATGTAATTGCTTAATTGTTGCTTAGAAAAATGTGCAGCAAAAGCAAAAAGCAAAATAAAAAAAAGAAGAGCAACTCATTTGCTTAAGCTTACTGTGTCTCTCTCTGCAGCAAGGCAATCAGCAAAGCAATTACTTTAAAAACGTTTGCTGTTGCTTAAGCAATAAGTTGTTCTTTATTTTTATTTTTGATTTTGCTTAACTCTTTAAGTGAAGTTGTGGCTGACTACGATTGCTGTTTCTTGCTGTTATTTGCTGTTACTCGCTGCTTCAGTCTTTCGTTTTAGAAAATTCTTTGACAGTGAGAGTTTAAAATTATGGCGCCACGTGTAAATCGAAAAAAAAAAAATTTAAAAGACCTGCAAAGTAAAGATTTCCAATATTGGTTTATAGCAACAGCAAAAGAAGAAAAAATGATAAACTTATTGCTTCAACAAACGTTTTCAAAAAAATTGTTTTGCTGACTACTTTGCAGAAACACATAGCGAGCTTAAGCAAATGCGTTTCTTTCTCTTTTTTTGCATTTGCTTCGCTTATAACAAAATGCTATGTAAATGCTGAGAAATTCAGTTGTTTTTATTTGCTGAAAAAGATGTAAGCAAAGCAAAGATTTTAGTGCTGTTGCTATTTTTAAGCAAGCAATTTAAACCCTGCTGTATTAAGCAACACTTAAACTAACTCCGATTTATATGAAAACTTCAAGTGTCATCTAGTCGAGATGAAAATCAAATAAGCTGATACTTTCAGACTGTGCCTGGAATAGGCTGATATGGTAGCGCACAGCATTGGCTAGCATAAGGCTTAGGACTACGGGACTATTGTCGGAATAGATAGCTGAAGCCAGTCTGCCGAAAAATCTATATCAGTATGTAAAGTAACATTTAAACTAATTTTGAACTACATGGAAACTTCAAGTGTCATCTAGCCGAGATGAAAATCAAAGAAGATGATACTTGCAGACTGTACCTGGAAGAGGATGAGACGGTAGGTAGCGCAAATTGCGTAAATATCCAGCACTGGCTAGGCGTAAAGTAGCAATTACTAGAGACTCTATGATGATAGAGAATTCCGACAGTTACCAGTCGACAGTCAGAAATCACTATATTCAATGGTAAAGGCTGGTGTTACATGTGTTTAAATGAAAGTAAATTACAAATTGGTTGCCTATAATCATTAAAGACGGAAGAGGTTCGAAAAAGGACCGATTAAGAAATCAGTTTGCTTCGATATCCCCCTACATTAAATATAATAATAGCTCCGAGTTACATGATCGATCTTTAATAGTATTGAAGCTTGTACAATTTCTCACTGCGTTTGAATTGCTAAATCAACGACCAAACTTCAAAATGTTAAGAGACTATAAATATAAACTAAATGAGAATTACTAGTTAATAAACCATTTAAGCATGTTCTGGTAATAATCATCATATAAGGATTTTGTGCGGTAATTGTTGTGGAGCCGATTTAATCTGTTTGTCGTTTTACTATCAAATGCTTGGTAAGTGACAACTTAAAGAAATTTATGGTAATACAGGTAAATAATCAGGTTATGAGTGGTGATGGCATAATGCAAAATTTTAATTTCTGTATAATATACATTTTGAACCCGTAAAGTATATAAGTGCTGAATCCCTATAGATAAGAAAACCGATGCTAGTCTATTTGTCCATTTTCGAGTTGAAATGTATTTTCTGAGGACACTAGAAAACCTATGAAACTTTTTTGAACACAAATCTGTCAGATATAGTTTCGAAAATATTGCATGTGAAAATCAGCCAAATCGGTTCATAAATGGCGGAGACATGGTTAAAAAATGGCGAGCACCTCTATTTTTAACGCGTATTTTCCAAAAGTTTTACTGCTTCTTTGTATTTAAAATCCAACTTTTAGAAAATAACTGAAGATTAGAAAAATGTTCACTAATAAATATAAATTTCTCTAAACCATAAATTTTTTTTGGCAAATAAAAAAAAAAATCAAAATTTTGAAAGAATTGAATATAGAATTTACTTAAATACACACTTTATTCTCAGCGTGACTTACATATTGTAGTTCTTCAGATGTAGGGCAATTACTGTGTATGGGGAGTGCCCATCTTACTTCTTTTACAGTCAAATTTAAACTCGAACAAGCACGTTATGCTCAGGGTTAACAATATCAAATTTAGAGTGTGCAATGTGAATAGTCCTTAACTAGTTCTAATACTTTCTATAAAATAGATCTGGCACTTTAACATGGCGCTGACCTAGGAAGGGATTAATTGACACTGTTAAGATATTTTGTGTTATATCAACTTAACTGATAAGTATCTGCCCAGCTCTAGATAAGCTGTTTGTTTTTTACACATTTAAATTAATTACGTGATGTCCTTTATTCACAAGTCACGATTTATAGCTTCTTGTATCACTTCTAATTGGAAAAGTTGTGAAATAAGTACGATTGAAATATTTTTCTTTAAATAGCCTTATACCATCAAGCCTTCGAAAACGCACCATATTCTCAGAGAAACTTGTATCGTATATAGAAACTGTTCTCTACATATAGCATTATTAAGAAATACTTTATATGGGGAGTACCCATATAAATTAAATTAACTTTTGCTCGAAAACGCACGCTGGTTTTAGATAAGTTTTTGTAAAGGTCAGAAAATGTATTTATTTTAGTTCACGAGATATAGAATCTATACATATAATAAAATAGTAACTCATTTCCTACTGTCTGTCTGTCCTTCATTGTTTGTGTTCGCATCACGTAAAAACTACTGGATGGATTTTAACAAAACTTTCTGAGGAGGTACTTTAGTATCCTAGTCCCAATATAGGATACTTTTTTCCGCAAAAATAACTTATTTCCAAGAGAAAGCAGTGAAAAATGCATTTTCCGATTTAAATGTGCTGAATATTTCGGTTTAAAACTGGGATGTTTTCCACACGGTTTTTTCAACACGGTTACATTTTCACCACACATCTTTTTATTTTTGAAAATAGGATGTTTTTAGAAACTATTATGCCACAGATGGCGCCAGTTGTTATTAAAATATTTTAAACACCACTTACAGAGGTTTACAATAATTTTTTGAATTTTTTATAAATTTTAGAATTTTATCGAGGGATGGTTACGTTTATATAAATTAAAAACATAAACCATAACTAAAGCACTATAAAATTAAGAGTCTTTCACTTGGTGTGGAATACTTTCAAAGCAAAACCGAGCAAAATATTCTCAGGACGCCCACGACGTGGCGGGAAGAGCTAGTAATTAATAATTGTATTGTATGGAGGGTACTCCTCTCTCCGGTTTGCCAGTAATTTTGTTTTCTAGTTTTCCGTTTGGCTATAAGATACACAAAAAGGATCAATATATGGACCCAAGTGAGCTGCATATAGAGCTGCCTGCTTAACCTAAGGTTCAGACTTATTTTTCTATGACTTTCTTTTGTCATTGTCGTTTAAGGGCAGTCAGTTCATTTTTGTTTGCCGGCCATCGAGTTCTTCTCTTCTCACTGAAGCATTGGCTGATTGGTCTGCTGTATAGCGATGCAGTTGTTAGTGGTTGCATAAATCAGCCATGTGTGTACATTTTATGAATCGTTTATAACCTCAAATTATTAAATCAAAAGTCGTAAATTGGTGGAGTACCTATAAAACTCAACTTAAGGTAAATAATAAAAGCCAAATTTGGGAGTTCTGGCTTCCTGTACGCGCGTATAACTTGGGCTGTAGATCCCGGAGTGGGCGAAGAGCATAACTATATTTCTTGAAAGCCCAAAAACTTAAACTACTTACGCAGAAGAGGTTTCATGCAGTTTATACTTAATTTAAACTATTCTTTTTTTATTGGTTATTTTTGTAAGCAAATTTAAAAAAGCCTATATTACTTTTTATTTTTATTAATATTCATTTTGATATTCTGCCATTAATATTACTATTGTCAGGTGTCCAATTTATTCAGGTTGAAATTTTTCAACAGCATGTCAACTTAATTTTTATAACTTAAGGGTCATGTGATTGTTACACTTAAGAAAAATGAAATTTTATTTCTTGCTCTAAATATCTCTGACTCTGTGCCTATTTCAAATGTGTTAAAAATACATCATAAATAAAATATTCTTCTAAGGTTTTATTTTTGCCTCACTTTCAATCCTTAAGGCTGTAAAGAATGTTTTTGGACCATTTCCTTTTTCCCTTAAAAAAAAACCTAAAAGCAGTTTTATGTCGTTCACGGTCCCTTAGGAAAGTTTTATATTTTACGTCTTAAATTGTAAGGTATTTTTTGCAATATTTATTTTTATTTTTATTTTTATTTCTCTTTCCTTTTTTATTTATCATTTATATGTTTATTTTTTGTAAATATATGTATTTCTTCCTTGTTTCTGTGTTCTTAAACGAAATAAAAGCAACTGTTGTCGGTAAAGAAAAGTAATATTTGATTAAAAAGACCCAACAAAACGGAAGTTTTGTAAAATACAAAAACCCAACGCCTAAAAATATACTAAAGAATATGGATGTTTATAAATATCTAACTATTAGGCACCCTTTTATGTGTGCTTATGACAGGGATGGAAAAGTTGATACGATTGTACTTTTTGGTGATACTATTTGATTGTCAAATGTACGGTAGATGTTACTCTCCTGACTCATTTGATGTTCATTAATTAATTTAATTTCACTGTTGTAACATAACTTTGTAATACAACTAATATCGGGTGAGCCGATGTTGAATGTAAACCACACCTAAGCGTCATATTTTTTTCTGCATTTAATTTGACATTTCTCAATTTCAGACTAACTCAATTTGAACTATGGAAAAGGTTCACAATCGAGCAACGCGTTAAAGCTATTAAATTTTAGAGGAAAATCATCTTCTGTGATGAGGCACATTTTCAGCTCAGTGGATTTGTCAATAAGCAGAATTGCCGCATTTGGGCGAATGATAATCCAAGAGTGATTATCGAAAAACCAATGCACCCACAAATAGTGACTGTTTGGTGCGGTTTATGGGCTGGCGGCATCATCGGGCCGCATTTTTTCCAAAATGAGGCCGGTCGGTCAGGCAGTTACTGTGAATGGTATTCGCTAGGGTGAGATGATAACGAACTTTTTATGGCCCGAATTGGAAGATATGGATGTGGACGATATGCGGTTTCAACAGGACGGTGAAACTTGCCATACAGCTAATGAAACAATGGCTCTTTTGCTCGATAAATTCAATGGCCGTGTTATCTCACGTGGTGGCGATGTCAATAGGCCGCCAAGATCATGTGATTTGACACCGTTGGACTTCTTTCTTTGGGGTTATTTGAAAGAAAAGGCGTAAGGTGATAAGATAGCAACAATTCAATAGCTAAAGGATGAGATAATTCGGCACATTAACGGCATAGACCCTCAATTATGCCTCAGCGTCATCGAAAATTTTGAGCATCGGATGGTGGTGTGCCGCCGAGGTCGCGGCGGCCATTTGGCCAATATTTTGTACCATATATAATTGCACCAGACCAATATTATCAAAATAAAAAAAAATGACAATAATTTCCTGAACAATTTGTGTTTTATTTAAAATCAACATCGGCCCTTAAAATTGAACCACCCTTTATATAATGCGTAATTAAATGCCCAAATCAAATATCTAATTGACAATACTGCAGATTGTTTCATTTCGTTTTTGTCAGTTCTTTCTTATGGGTATGGGTGTTACGATAAGTTCATAAAAATCTCAATGAACTGTAATTACAAGCTTGTCACTTGAACTACACTTCAATTACTTTCCCCACCTTAGCTAAACAGTAGTTAGTATTGTTTTTTTTGTAGGGACGTTACCGAAGCAGACCACTAACTTTATGGGTCCCTTTTCGACCACTTTCGTTCCTCAATGATTTTTGGTATCCGACTGGTAATTTACAACTAGCTTACTGTCATTGAGTCTCATGCTATCACCAGCCTTTTATTCTCGACTGCAGTCATCACAGAATCTTTGGCAATTGCTAGCAATATGTATCTGCCTGGGGTCCAAGGCCTTTATATTAGTCAGTCGGCTGAACAGCCTTTCCCAGATACAGTCTGCAAGTCTCGTCTTACCTCAATATTTAACTTGCTCAGAAAATTCTTGAATTCTCCGTCATCTTTCATTAACCCAGTTAATTTGTAGGCACCCAGATTATTTCCAAGCATTTTCTTGTGGTGAAAAATACCAGAGTATAACCGCGAACTGATTGACTAGCACACAACATACTAGACCCCCGAGGCACGTTAAATACTGGTTTAACTGCAGCCTATTCTGCATGGTAAGCGAATCTAATATCTCCCGAAATTATGTTTTATTGTTATATTCGTCTTATTATTACTTCGTATCTAACCCGAATACTTAAAAGCACTCCAGAAAATTTTTTTTATATTTAACCTAGAGTATTTTAGATTGTAGCTGAATATGGGGTCTACCGCAATTATCTTATACTAGCTGTGCCCACACACGTTGTGTACGTCCTGAAAGTAATAATTGCTTTGAAAGTAATCCATACACAGAAAAAATTTTTTGCTCCTATTAACAGCTTTTATTAGAAACAAATTTAATTAATTTTTTAATTGACTCAATTATATAATTAATTAAGAA
This sequence comes from Phasia obesa, assembly GCA_949628195.1. Lineage (NCBI taxonomy): Eukaryota > Metazoa > Arthropoda > Insecta > Diptera > Tachinidae > Phasia > Phasia obesa. The sequence goes on along the minus strand of OX451219.1, from coordinate 28,047,544 downwards.
TAAATTCAATAAGATTTCAATTAAGTAGATAATTGAATTAATTAAAAATTAAATTAAAGTTTTATCTGATACTAATTAAAACTGTTAATAGGTGCAAAAAATTTTTTCTGTGTACCAAATTTTAAGACTCTTACGTATTTACTTTATATAAAGGTACCCGTCCCTGGATGAAGTTCGAAAATTTATATAAAATTATTATTAATTATATAAAAGTCTCTGGATGAAGTTTTAAAATTTATATAAAATTATAAAAAATATTGTAAAGCTCTGCAAAGGGTGTTTAAAATATTTCAATAACAATGTAATTCCACAAAGTAAAAATGTAAATCAAATACAAATTTTATTCAATTGGCTATTTGGCAGTAAGTAATTCATACTTTGCGATTATTTTTAAACAGCGCCATCTATTGCGCAATCATGTTCAGAATATGCCACTTTCAATTCATATTTTGTCATTATTTTTAAACAGCGCCATCTGTTGCGCAACCATGTTTAAAATATCCCGATTTCAATTAATATTTTGTCATTGTTTGAGGCTGATGTCAGAGTGAGCGCTATAAGTGAAGCTATAATACTACACTACACCGCGCTGTAAACCACTGCATGTGTTTTTCATATGTGTTCGGTCAAAACATGTCAGAGTGAGAGCGAAGCTTGATGCGAGTTCATGCTACAAATGGTTTGTTGAGCGTTGTAACATGTTGTAGCTTCTAACGTTTTGTTTATTTTTATTTTGCTTTCATAACTTTTTTGTGTACGCATGCATTTTTAATATGGTTTTTGACATTTGGAAATTAAAATTTTGTTTGTAAAAGAAGAAATTTAAAATAAACCGTTACGGAAAATTTAAGTATTTACATGTGTTGTCCTGTGAGATAAAGTCACAGGACAGTAACTCTCTATTTCCCGGTCATTTTCTATATATTGTATTCTTTTTTTCTTTGCAAAAAGTGCATTATAAGTATTAATTGGAATGTAAAATTCATCATTTGAATCCATCGCAAAACACTGAAAATTATTGTAAACAAAAAAAAAATCGCTTTGCTCAATATAGCATTCACTCTGAAATCTTGTAGCATTGATATAGCACGAACTATTACCGCTTCTAGCTTGTGTAGCGCGCACTCTGACATCAGTCTTATCCTGATTTTAATTCATATTTTGTTATTATTTTTAAACAGCGCCATCTGTTGAGCAAGCATGTTTAAAATATACCGCAATAAAAAATAAAAGATGCTTTAAAGTATGCAGTACCTTTAAATCGTAAAAAATCGGCGTACTTCCCTGCTTTTTCTTCAATTTCTCTTGGAAATAAGATATTTTTGCGGGAAAAAAAGTATTCTATATTTGAATAAGGATACAAAGGTACCTTCTCACAAAATTTTGTTAAAATCCATCCAGTAGTTTTTACGTGATGCGAACACAAAAAATAACGGCAGACAGGAAATGAGTATTACATTCTGATGATGGTTACCGTATCTGATGTAAGTAAATAGATGCCACACCACCCGTTAAAGATAAGTTGTATCTTCGCAAATACTGCATTCGCACATTAAAGTCTACGTGTAAACTAACTAGGAAGCAGACTTGTGGTAAAAGGCTATGACAGTCATGCTGCAAAAGAAACTGCATTGCATTTTTAAGGCTTAAATATATGTGATGGCGGAGTACGTCGTATTTCTTTTGGTCAGTTAAAAAACCAAATATATAACATAATTGTTATAAAGTCTCACTAATATTATTTGTCAATCTGCTCAATACTTTTGAAAATAATTACGAAAGTTATAACAAAATAGATCTATTAGATCTAATTTAATGATTTTGTTTTTTTTTTTTTTTCAGAAAATCATACAAAATCTAAAAAGTTAGGACATTGTTCATTGTTCAAGTTTTGATTTATTCACAACAGTGTACCACACTTGTATTTTATGACATTTTAAGAATAAGAAAAAGCCAAAGGTATATATAAATATTCTAAATGCACTCATACAATAAAGCTTACTATTTGAAAAACTTCAATAGCAATAGTTTGTTAAAATAAATAGTTTATTGTTTTCAGCTAACAAAAAAATGTGTTTTAGTACTTTATGGATCAAAAATGTACTATTTAAAAATATTTTCGATACCGAGAAAAATTTCATTTTCCATCTCGGGCGTACGTGTTTGCTACTTAAAAGAGACTGTGTTTAATATTTTTGTAATGCAGGACCGTGTAAAAAAACTGTGTGTAAGTGTGTGTGCGTGTTTTTTTAAATGTAGTAATATGATCCTTTATGGCTTATATCTTAAACTTCTTTTCATATGTATGTGACATTAGAAGCAAAAAAAAAAAAAATTGAAATGTCTTCTAACCTTTAATGCCCAAAAAATATGACACTATAACTGATTTGAATATAAAATTGAAGATAACAAAAACTATAGATATTTTAATATAAATACAAGAGGGTTTGTTTAATAAATTCATAATAAATATTGAATATGATGTTGACAGTTACAATTATGTTTATAAAAAAATATCCATATATTTATAATTTTATTATCTTATTAGCTGTGTACCCACTCTTACGTATTTACTTTATATAAAGGTACCCATCCCTGAATAAAATTCTAAAATTTAAATAAAATTCTAAAATTTTTTGTAAAACTCTGTAAAAGACAGACAAGAAACGAGTTACTCATTACTTTAAAACAGCTCCATCTGTTGCGCAACATTGCATAAAATATATTGCCTTCAAAAATAAAAGATGCAATAGCTTTAAATCATTAAACAAAATCGGTATCCTATATTAGAATCAGGATACTAAGGTACCCCTTCACAAAATTTTGTTAAAATCCATCAAGTAGTTTTTACGTGATGCGAACACAAAAAAAGATAGACAGACTGGAAATGAGTAACTATTTTATTATATGTATAGATTGAATTGTAGAGAAAAGATTCTCCTTTGATCATGGATTCGAAAACCTCTTCCAGCTTTAATGAATTTTTATTTCCGACTGGTAGTTTTCCACCCATCATAAGGGGCTCCTTTATAATATACAGAGTTTTGAAACTGATAGATATTTCTCTTCCGTAATATTGACTATGAGTCAGTATCATAACTCCCCGGACCAAAATTTTTCCCATTACATATGGGAAATATTGCAAACTTATTTCCAAAATGAAGAGCATTTCCCCCCTCTACGGTTATGTCAACATACAAAATTGCCGATTCTGGAATTGGATAATCCGTACATCAGTGTCGTCGAGAATATACTTGAATGCATCTACATAGAAGGAATTTCGGTGTGGATTATGGATTGGGGGCTTTGTTGGCTTTCTTTCTTTTTAAATGCTGCTGGAAATGGCATTTCAGTCAACGCCGATTGCTACAGAGCCAGTACTTTTTAAGTGGAAAATAATGGATATTTTTCGTCCTGAGTGCATTAATCGTGTTATTAGTTGTCCTGGTGATATCAATACTGAATTAAGCATTTTATACCCTTTTTATGGGGTGCCATTAATAAACGATGCCTAGCGTGTAATCCAGAAACGATCTACACCCTTAATGCTAATGAATGACATCGTGTTTCTTAAATAATGAAAATATTTCGATTTCTAATGAACCTAAGTTTAGTTCAATAGTACAGAGGCACACGTGACTGATTTTGACTCACGTCCACGCACACTTACGTTGATAATATTTTTACTTACACATATTCAAGTACAATTAATTTAAACTCTTATCAGGCCTGTAGGGGTGTAACTCATGAGCTATACATATAATAAAACAGTAACTCATTTCCTGTCTGTCTGTCTGTCTGTCTGTCTGTGTTCGTGTTCTCATCACGTAAAAACTGCTAGATGTATTTTAACAAAATTTTGTGAGGAGGTACCTTAGTGTCCTGATTCAAATATAGAATCCTTTTTTTTTCGCAAAAATATCTTATTTCCAAGAGAAAGTGGAGAAAAGGCAGTGAAGTACGCCGATTTTTTTTAACCGATTTAAAGGTACTGCATACTTTAAGGCATCTTTTATTTTTAAAAGCGGTATATTTTAAACGCGGTTGAGCAACAGATGGCGCTGTTTTAAAATAATGAGAAGCTCATTTCCTGTCTTTAGTTATTATAGAGCTTTAAATTAATTTTTATAATTTTATATAAATTTTAGAATTTTATCCAGGTATGGGTACCTTTATATAAATTAAATAGGTTAGGCCCATTATTATAACTTGCCTTTAGCTAAAGTTAGGATTATGTTGAAGCAATAAGTAGTTTTTCGCTATAATAATGAGGCAAATGCTCATTGCTCTAACTTGACCTTATAGTACGTGATAGTTAAAAGTGGTTTTTAGCTTACTTTTAATAACGAACTTCTTTTTATCGCTCCAACAAAATCCTAACTTTAGTTAAAGGCAAGTTATAATAATGGGCCTAAGAGTCTTAAAATTTGATGTGGATTATCTTCAAAGCACAAAGGAACAAAATATTGTCAGGACGCACTCTAAAAATACACTTTTTGTGATATAAAAAAAGGGAAATATGCTTTTTTAGGGTTCCGTACGTAAAGGGCAAAAACGTAACCCTATTGTTTTCGCTACAATGTCTGTCCGCCCGTCTATCAACGCCTTTTATCTCTGAAACCATTATAGGTAGACTCTTGAAATTTTCACAGAATAGGTATAACTGTTGCCCGCTGTAGCAACAAATACTAAAACTTATAGGGTGTTCCGACAGAGACGTGTTATTCACGTATATGTGTTTATTTCTTAAACTGTAGGAGGCATACACTTAAAATTTTTAAACAGCAGTTAAAACTTACTTCGCTGTATAAACAAGTACAAAAAAAAAATAAACCTAAAAATTAAAGGGTGTTCCAATACTGACGTGATTTGCATGTATAAGGCCTAAGTTTTGTACCATACTCTAGACTCTTGAAAATCTCAGAGAAGTTGTGAACCTTTGGCCGCTATAGCAACAAATACTAAAACTTATAGGGTGTTCCGAAAGTGACGTATTATTTACGATTATGTCTTTATTTCTTGAGCTGTAGAAGGCAAACACTTAAAATTTGCAGACAGTAATTAAAACTATGTTCGCTTTATAAACAAGAATATAAAATTGAACCTAAATATTAAAGGGTGTTCCGATAGTGACGTGATTTGCATGTATATGGCCTAAGTTTTGAACGATAACAGGTAGAATCTTAAAATTTTTACAGGAGGTGTATTACTACAGCCACTATAACAAATAGTAAAAATTAAAGGGTGTTCCGACAGTGACGTGACTTGCATGAATATGGCCTAATTTTTTAACCATAATAGGTAGACTCTTGAAATTTCCACAGATGGAGTATTACCATGACCCCTATAAATAACAATAAAAATTAAAGGGTTTTCCGGCAGTGACGTGATTTGCATGTAGAACGCCTTATTTCTTGAACCGTAAAAGAGTCTACCTAGACTCTTTAAATTTTGTACAGAAGATGTGTTGCCATCTTCGATATGACACTTACTAGAAATTAAAGGGTGTTCTGACAGTGACATGTTTTTCACGTATAGTGACTTATTTTTTTAATCGTAATAGGTAGACTCTTGATATATTCATAGAAAGGGAATTGCAATGGCCGCTGTAACAAATGATAAAATTAAAGGGTGTTCCGACAGTGATATGATTTAGATTCTTGAAATGTTTACAGTAGATGTGTTACTTCGGCCGCTATAACAACTACTAAAAATTGAACAGTGTCCATTAGTGACTTGTTTTTCACGAATATTATTAGGCTCCTGATATTTTTATAGAAATTGTATTATCATGGCCGCTATAACAACAATTAATAAAATTTAAAGGCTGTTCCAATAATGATGCAATTTTAATGAATATGACTTTAGTTTTAAAAATAAAGGGTGACCCATAAGACATACAGAAATTAACAACTTGAATTTTTAAGTTTTACTGAACATAGTACGGAACCCTACGTGTGTGAGTCTAACTCGCACTTGACTGATTTATTTAATATATTTTCTTTAAGTTCCGTTGCTAATAGGCTTTATTATTCAATTCTACAAAAGGATATGATTACACAAAAATTATACCAATATTGGCAAAGACTATTTATAATGCAAATTAAATATGGGTAAATCAGATTTGGGTGCGTGATGATATTTGATTTTTTTACATTTTATTTAACTTAACTTTTCCTCACTCTATTTCTCTTTTTATATTTCTATCATTTATAATTCATTTCCCGCAAATTTTGCTTTTTATATCAATTTCATTGAAAGCTTTTGTGTTAATTTACCACAAATAATTTCACTTCAATTTATTATGACTGTTTTGTTTTGACACAAATTGACCCTCAGCTTGTTAATGATAATGTTTTCAAAAAAAAAAAAAAAACGGAGAACAAAAGGGCAACGATTTCATGCTTTATTAAAATTAATACGTTTTTAGGGAGTGTGGAATTAAACTGAAAATTCTAAAAAGATAGAGAAAGAGATAGAAATATATTAAACAATAAAAAAAGGAAATTAAACTTTGGCGTTTACCTTGAAAACCAAAATGGCAAATATATTTCTTACTACTTTTAAGAGAAATAAAAAAGCCAGTTAGCAACTAAATTCAAAACTTTGTTGAAAAGAAATGTTAAAAGCTTTTAAATAACCGACAGAATGTGCGAAAAAGTTTACTTTAATTGAATTGTGGTTTTGGCAAGGACAGGGAAAAAAGTAAAAAGAAATATTTTTTATTAACAGAAATCCTTCGCACCCAAAATTCATTTATAAAAGGATAAATTAAAATTAAATCTATACTTATAATAAAACAGTAACTGATTTCCTGTCTGTCTGTCTGTCTGTCTTTCGCTCTGTGTTCGCATCACGTAAAAACTACTGGATGGATTTTAACAAAATTTTGTGAGGAGGTACCTTAGTATCCTGATTCCAAAAAAAACTTATTTCGAAGAGAAAGTAGAGAAAAAGCAGTAAAAGCACGCCGATTTTATTTTACCGATTTAAAGGTACTGCATACTTTAGGGCATATTTTATTTTTGATATACTTTAAACACGTTTACGCAACAGATGGTGCTGTTTCGAAATAATGACAAAATATGAATTGAAAATATGAATATTTTAAATACGGTTGCACAACAGATGGCGCTGTTTTAAAATAGTAATGACAAAATATAAATTACTTACTGCGAAATAGCCAATTGAATAAAATTTGTATTTGATTTGTATTTTTACTTTGTGGAATTACATTGTTATTAAAATATTTTCAACACCTTTTATAGAGCGCTTTGCAATAGTTTTTAGAATTAAAGAAATATATATAAATTTTAGAGTTTTATCCAGGGATGGGTACGTAAGAGTGTTAAAAATTTGGTGTGAATTACTTTCAAAGCAAAATCAAACAAAATATTGTCAGGACGCACACAACGTATATGGGCACAGCTAGTCAGTTTATATAATTGTAACACATAATATTACATAAAATTATAGCATACATTAAGGATTCATTTTATTTAAAGGTTTCTACAGAGAGTAGGTTAACTTTGAGAGTTTGTGCTGTTTATGATATTCCAGGCTTGTTATTTTTCCGGGATTAAAACATTTTTAAGCGGTCCAATAATACCCAAACTTCACTTAATATAAGTTTTGCGCGCGACAAATAGATCTTTACCAAGTCTATTTCGTCATAGAAAATGCAAAATGTCCTATCTACATAAGAATGTAATTTTAGATAGGGCATTTGGTATTTTTTATGACGATTTGCATTAACCAGTTTGGACAGACAGATGTGATACACCAATTTACGTCAATACCTAGCTAACTAGTGTTAGGTTAAAGTGACAAGCTTGAACAATACAATGCGCCTACTTACGCGCTTGTTACGCATAGAAACACAACAAGCAGCAATTGTGGAACATAGCTGGCATACTCCTTGTTTAATAGCTGGAGACTATATAAGCTCGTGCAACTCTATTGGTAGCTTCTGTTGAAGTGCAACAATACACTGGACTTTCTGCGATTTAGGTCCTGAACCAAAGACTCTACTTTACACCCCGCAGGACCTACCAAATAACCAGTCACAGATGTGTTACCCGGGTTCCCGTAGTACTAGTCGTTTGGACATTGGCTAGACTTTAAAGGTTATAATCTTCTAGTTTCAGGCCTCGGTGCTGGTTCTCCAATATTTTTTTTTATTTATTTATTTTTTTTTCTTTTAAGAACAACACTACCTGTAAAGCTTTTGTTGCTTGTCTGCAGAAAATACCCAGAGTCTGTGGCGGGAATAGAACCTACAACATTCGAAAGCTTTAGCGTCAAGGTGTTGGAAGTCGCCAAGACAATATGCAGCCGGGGGATGTTTATATAGGCAAAAATTTTAGGTAAAATCAAAAAAGCGATTAGATTATAAGAAGCAAACTCGTTTATGCTTAGAATGTAAAGAGAATAGGTGCAATGTATGACGAGGAAGAACATCCCCCGTTAATACAGAAGGACCGCCGTGCTGTACGGTCGTTTTGGTAAATTTAGGGTTTATATGTGTGTTCACTGGACGTTGTTTCCAAAAATTTGGGTCCTTAAGAAGATGGCTTTGGCAATCTGCAGTTGGAAGCTGTATTATAACACCATATCCGGTAAAATTACAGCCTCTTCAATTGGCAATTTGGCAGTAAGTAATTCATATTTTGTTTTTATTTTAAAACAGCGTCATCTGTTGCGTAACCGCGTTTAAAATATCCCGCTTTCAATTCATTGTTTCCATTATTTTAAAACAGCGCCATCTGATGCGCAACCGTGTTTAAAATAAACCGCTTTCAAAAATAAAAGATGGCTTAAAGTATGCAGTACATTTAAATCGGTAAGAAATATCGGTGTACTTTCACTGCTTTTTCTCCACTTTCTCTTAGAAATAAGATAGTTTTTTAAAAAAAAAAGTATCCTAAATTGGAATAGGGTTACAAAGGAGGTACCCTCACAAAATTTTGTTAAAATCCATCCAGCAGTTTTTACGTGATGCAAACGCAAAAGAAAAGCAGACAGACAGACAGACGGAAATGAGTTACTATATTTTTATATGTATAGATGTATAAGATGATGAGAGTAGCGAAGCATATAGGGCATGAGCAGTTTTTACATTTTTGAAATGATAACCGAACCACATGTCAGGAAATATTACAATTTACATACAAATATTGTACCGTTATTGATGCACTCAGAAAAATGTATTGCGTGAGGGGTAACTGTAATGGTCCACAAGTAATATTACACGACATAATCATGTTAGTTATTTCTCTTGAAAAAGATTCGACTTTGTGATGACGATATCTGTAGATGTTGTGGCAAAGAGGACTAAAAGACCTTAAACTCTAGTCATAAACATTCGGATCATAAACAATATTAACAGATTCTAGAGTTCAATTTAAACTTCATATAAAAAATCATAATTATACGGACATATTAAACCAATTTCTTGTACCGTGTTATAGCGATTATGAGTTTTTATTGAAATGTTTTGTATTGAATTTTTTATATACCAATTTTTTCATAAAGTAAATAACTTTAAAATGCCGGTAATAATTTAAATACATGTGTATTTTATTTTTTATATATAAAAATCATTTTTATTGTAGGTATGTGCTTCGTTGATATCAGACATTATTTGCCTATACTCTCATACTGCCTAGACTATTTGGTATATAAACATTTGTACCCACTACTACTACTACTTGTATGAATCCAATAACTCTATGATGTGTTTATATACTGATGCACTTTTATATGCCACTTTTGCTATTTAAATATTTACGACTTATAGTATATAAAGGGTGTCCCAATATTAGGTGAAAATTATTATGCTAATTCTGCAGTAGAGTGCTAAAACCTTTATCTGGTCTCCAAATCCTGATTAGTATAAGTATGCTTTTCACGTTAGAACAAAGCGTTTTTATTGTTGAACAAATTTTACAAAATAATTAATGTTTGGCACACGGTTGCCAGATTTTTTTTCTCTCTCCCCTAAAAGCAAATAAAAAAACCCCTAAAATAAATTTTTTTTAAATTCCCCTAAAATAGTTTTCTTGATAAATAAATTTTTTCTGTAATTTCAAAATTTTCAAAAAATTAAATCCAAATTAATTAAATAAAAAAATCCCCTAAATTAATCCCAATTTTAACAAAAATCCCCCAAAACAAAAATTTTAGGTGTTTAAGTTTTCATCATATTAAGGTATGTATTATAAATATACATATGCATGTGTATATAAATATACCCAGTGGTAAAAAGAAGGAGTATGAGGGCGTTCTAGAAGGCCTCTTTACTCCTTCTTTTGGAGACAAGGCCTTCTATGTTTTTCTAATTTTAAGCATTTTAATTTATTTTCATTTTTAATTGAAATATTTAAATTTTTTGGGATTCGAACCGCCAACCTCCAAGGCCGAGAGAACTTCGCACTGCCAATCAGTCTATCGAAGCATCTCAATTTCAAACAGCAATGATGTAGATAAAGGCAATTCAATGAACTTTTGTGTTTTATAAATAGGAAATCTAAAAATAGAAAATTATGTATTTGTCATACAAACTGAGTACACATTCCTACTTCCCTACTAAGATAAGCGAAGTAGGAATGTGTACTGGAGCTTTTAGCAGAAAGAGCCAAGGCCTTCTAAAAGGCCTTTTTTTTGGAAGGCACACAAAAATGATGATCGATATCCTAGAGAAGGTCTAAGCATGTCTTATAGAAGGCCTGAAGTGAGAAGGCCTCCTTAATTTTACCACTGGGATGTTTCTTGTGTTCTTCTTAAAATTAGAGTTCATTGCTTATGTACGAATTTTGTTGTTTTTTCATGACATAGTACACGCATAAAAAAATAGCTTTCTAATACTTTGTTTAAATAGTTTAGGAGAACCTATCAGAAAGCCGATTGTTACATATTTTTAATTGATTGGTTGCAAAAAAATAGGTAGGTATAGACCAATTAAGCATTTAGTAAAACATAAAAATCCCCCAAAAAACACCCTAAATATTTTTTTAACCCCAAATTTTTTCCCCTAACAAATGTTAACCCCCAAATTCTGCCCTAAGCGAAACAAAAACCACTAAATCTAGGGAAAATCCCCTAATCTGGCAACCGTGGTTTGGCGTCCATTTTTTTTCGGCCGTAGCCGTTTCCGTTTAGGGTTTGTTTGTAAAAAAAGCTGATTGGTCTGGTGGCATTATAAAACCATATTTCTTCACAAATTACCCCCGGGGGTTCCAATTGTCACTGCAGGAATATGGCAAATGCTTTGACGCGGTTCACTCGGGGAAAATAGGGGCACCAGACGCTAGGGTTCCTAGAGCCTAAATCTGGAAGAAAAGGTCTGTTGTTTTATAACACGGACCGACCAGTGCCCAAAGGACTGGTACAACGGGAATCGGTGGCCCCACACAGAGCCTATCCTCTCTGTGACCGGTTATTGGTGAGGTCCCCTTCGGGGGTACACGTGGTGGTTGTTATGGGAATTATTTAATCCTTTAAATTATTTTGTATTTGAATTATATTTTAAATATGTTTATTCAGGTTTCAGAATTATTTTTATAATAATCAGAATTTACAATTTATGAAAAACAAATTTTTAATAATTGAAAACTTAAAAACTAGATTTAATAAAACTAAGTACATAAGTAGGGAAGTACCCTACATAACTCCCCCACCAGTATAAGGAAAATAAAAAAAAAAAATAAAAAAATCAAGTTAATTAATTTTAAAAGTAACAGTTTTTTTATGTTTCTTGTTTGTAAATACCATATCTTCAGAAACATCGTCTGAAACAAGAGCTGGTTTAACGTTATCAATATGATAATCTTTAATAATATTACCTTTATAAATTTTAAAAACTTTTTCATTTCTTTCAATTACACGAAAAGGTCCTTCATAAGGAGGATTTAAACCAGATTTATTATTTACTTTAACATATACAAATTCACACGTTGAAAGTTGTTTTGGCACAAAATCTTTGTCTACATTATGATAAACAACTTTCGATCTAACTTCAGAAAAATGTTTTCTGAGCTTTTTCAAAGTTTCTTCAATTGGGCTTTCAATATTTTTTTCAATAATTAATTCACCTGGAATACGAAGAGTTTGACCGTAAACAAGTTCAGCTGGAGAACACTTTAGCTCCAATTTAATTGAAGTTCGCAAACCTAGTAAAACAAATGGTAACATTTCCGACCATTTAATTGAATTATGTGAAGAGATTAAAGAAGATTTAAGTTGCCTATGAAATCGTTCAACTAATCCGTTGCCTTGTGGATGATAAGGAGAAGTATGAATCTTATGAGATCCTAGGAGTGTAGTTAGTTCATTGAACAGCGATGAAGTAAACTGTGTACCTTGATCTGTAGTAATTTTAAGAGGAACTCCGAAACGTGGAACATAATTTTCAATGAAAGATTTGGCAACAGATCGAGTAGTTATATCTCGTAGGGGGTATGCTTCTGGCCAACGTGTATATCTATCTAGAATTGTTAAAATATATTTATAACCATTAGAAACAGGAAGAGGTCCAACTAAATCAATGTGAATATGTTCAAAACGACTCGTAGGAATTTCAATGGGTCTAATAGGCGATTTTGTATATCTGATAATTTTAGAACTTTGACAAGAGTGACATTTTGCAACCCAATCATTTATATCTTTTCGCATGTTTGGCCAAAAATATTTATTTTGAATTAAATTTCTAGTAGCTCGCGTACCTGGATGAGATAAGGAATGTATTTTGTCAAAAATAATTTTTTTTAATATTGGTGGAACATATGGCTTAGGAGTATTTTTAGATACATCACACCATATTTTCAAATCATTCGAAGATACATGTATTTCCTTCAAATTGAACTTAGAATTAGGTTTAGATACAATTAAGTTTAGAGTATCATCATTTTGTTGTTCGTTGTAAAGTGACTGGATATTAATATCACTTGTTGTTATCACATCAATTTTTTGAATGCGAGAAAGGGCATCTGCAACAATATTTTCTTTTCCAGAAATATATCGGATATCATTAGAAAATTGTGCGATAAAATCTAATTGTCTTGTTTGTCTCGGAGAACGTTCTATTTTTGAGTCTAGGACAAAAGTTAGTGGCTTATGATCGGTATATATAACAAAATACCTGCCCTCTAAAAAATGTCTAAAATGTTTGATACTCTTGTATATCGCCAAAAGTTCTCTATCAAAAGTTGAATATTTCTTTTCTGAAGAAGACAATTTTCTTGAGAAATAAGCGAGAGGTTCTTTATGACCACAAGAATTAATTTGTTGTAAAACAGCGCCTATCCCAAAGTTGGAAGCATCTACAGATAGAGAAAGTTGACTGTTGTCATCAAAATGTGCTAGTAGCGTGTTTCTAGAAAAGAGTTCTTTAACCTTTTCAAAAGATTTCTTTGCGTTATCACTCCAAATAATTTCTTTTTGCTTATTTTTATTTGCTGAAGTAAGAATATCATATATTGGACTGAGTGTAGAAGCTAGCATTGGTACGTAACGATGATAATAGTTTATTATTCCTAAAAATTTTTGTAATTTCAACACAGACGTAGGAATTTCATAATCTAAAATAGCTTTAACTCGTTCTTTGGACGGTTGAATGCCATTTGATGAAATGTGGTAACTCAAAAAATCTATAGATGAAACACCAAAAATACATTTAGAAATCTTAATATTTAATGAATATTTTTCTAATTGTGTAAAAACTTGCTTAAGATGTTTTATATGTTCAGTTTCATTCTCACTAGCTATTAAGATGTCATCAATATATGTAAAAACAAAATCAAACCCAAAGAAAACTTCATTTATAAAACGTTGAAAAGTTTGTGCACTATTTCTAAGCCCAAAAGGCATTCTAAGAAACTCGTACATTCCGAATGGAGTAGTGATTGCAGTTTTAGGAATATCATCTACAGCTACAGGAATTTGGTGATATGCTCTCACTAAATCTATTTTCGAAAATATATTTTTGTTTTTGAAATTAATACTGAGATCGTGTATGTGAGGTAATGGATATCGATCAGGTATCGTTATACAATTAAGCCTTCTATAATCTCCACAAGGTCTCCAGTCGTTGGATTCTTTCTTTGGAACAAGGTGCAAAGGAGAAGCATATGGAGAAGAAGATGGTCTGCAAACTCCAATTTTCACTAAATATTCAAATTCTGTTTTTGCAATTTTATATTTGATCGGATCTAGTCGACGTGGTATACAGAATGGGATACAACCTTTTGTTTCTATATAATGAACAGTTTTGTGTTCGCTTAATCTTGTGTAATCAGGTTCAGCAGTAAGTGATGGAAAACTCTTAAGTAATTCCGCGTATCTATTATGAATATTAATATTAACATGTGGTTTCAATGAATAAATAGAACAAAGTCCCAAAGAGCCTTTCGATTGTAGTGAAGTTTTTGAGTCTATTAATAATCTATTTTTAGCATCAACAATCAAACCAAACTGTTCTAAGAAATTGAATCCTATGATAGGTGTGTCAATATCTGCTATTAAGAAGGGAAATTCAAAATCTCTTCGAAGACCTAAATTGAGTTTTGTTCCATATGAAGGAATAATTGACCCATTTGCTGCAGATAATTCTAAATTTGAATTTCTAGCTAGTGATTTAAACTTAGAGAAAGGAACAACTGAAACAACGGCGCCCGTATCAATTAAAAATTTTAAGTTATTTATAGTATCTAAAATAAATAGGCGGCTTTTTGGTTTAATAGATAAACCATCATTTGCCACCGACATGATGGTTTTCTTTAGTTTAAAGTACTATCTAAAAAATTATTTGTAGAACTAGAAAAGCTACAAGGTTTAAGACATTTGTAAGCGTTATTTCCGAATCTCAAATGATACCAACATAATTTTTTTGTATTATCACGAGATCTTGAACGTTGTTGAGACCTGTTTCGGTTTTGATAATTTTCTCTAATAGGTAAACGTCCTCTATATTTTAATTCTCCAACTTCTAGTAATACTTCATTTAGATTTCTACAAAGACTAGCAGTTAATTCTGTTAATTGTTGTATAGATGTTTGAAGATAGTTTATAGAATTATTGTCAACGCTAGATATTTGTGGTTTTGAGTGTACTTCATGTATCTTATCTGCAAGGGAAACTTTGTCATCAATATTTTGAAGATTACAAGAAGCTAAATGTATTTGAATTGTTTGTGGCAATTTTCGAAGCCACAATTTATATAAAAATTCGCTATTTATTGCAGTATCGTTGTTTACTAACGTTTTCATAGCACAAAATAATTCCGAAGGTTTGCGATCTCCCAGCTTAGAACTAGAAAATAATTGTTCTAGTCGTGACTCTTCGCTTAGGGTAAATCTGTTGCACAAAGCCTTTTTTACATTTTCGTACTTATTACAGCTCGGAGGAATTTGTATTACATCTAAAATTTTATTAATTATTTCTTGTGGTAAAGATATGATAATATGATGATATTTTGTTGTGTCATCGATGATATTGTTTAAAGAAAACTGAATTTCGGCATGAATAAACCATGCTTCAGGTGATTCAGGCCATATGGGAGTTTTAAACCACGATTCTGAAGCAATGTAGGAATTTGGTTAAGGTTATTTGTGTTAGAATTGTCTGTAGGTTGTGGCATGGGTTCTGTATTATTAGCTTGATTATTACTGCTATCTATTGCCAATGGACAAGTTTTAACAAAAGAACGTGTTAAAACCATTATTTTATCCTGGAAACTGGTGTGGGATTACAAAAATATTTGTAAACTTGAAGATAAATCTTCTTAAATTTGTGAAAAAAAAATGAAGTCTTAAATAAACAAAATTAAAAAACTTATCTTAACTTATCTCCTTCGTATCTGTATTTGCTTCTTGTAAAATACACTGTTGAACAAAAAACGCCAATTGATATGCTTCAGTTTTAATCTCAAACCCTTCCAATTGCAGGATGTAGGTTCTTTGAATAGAGTTCAGTAGAGTCTTGGTTCTTGAAATATAAATTCTTGATAGATATTTGCAGGACAATGAATTTCAAAATTTCAAGAAAATTTGATTTCTTATCTTCTCGTTCATTAAAATATCTTGTGAAATCCTGATAATTGTTTAATTATTTGTGTTGAAAGAATACTGCTTGATACAAATTTAAATGTTCGATGCAGGATCGCCAATTATGGGGAATTATTTAATCCTTTAAATTATTTTGTATTTGAATTATATTTTAAATATGTTTATTCAGGTTTCAGAATTATTTTTATAATAATCAGAATTTACAATTTATGAAAAACAAATTTTTAATAATTGAAAACTTAAAAACTAGATTTAATAAAACTAAGTACATAAGTAGGGAAGTACCCCACAGTTGTGGTTTAAGATCGATTTATGTAGGTATGGTGCACGGTCGATCAAGTGTGCTGTTGCACTCTCAACAGCACACTTGATCCCCTATGCAAGAGGTTACAATGTGGATCTAGGCTTGCCTTTTAAAGGCTTGCCATATTATATAAATTGCTACTCATTGTGACTGTATCACACATAAAAAGCGATTGGTGGCAATCGTAAAGTGTTGTTATAATACACAATGGGGGCGCTAGTCTACGCCTAAGTTTCACTCGGTGGTAAGACCACCGTGAGGTTAGGCCAAGTAGGCAGGTACTCACATTAATCTTGTTCCACAATTTCTTCACAAATTATGCGGGTCAATGACTATTGCTAATTTTCTAATCATGTACTCTCTGATTTTGGGAAATAAAATAGGTCTCTGTGATCATGTGGTTTAATACCATTGAAATTCCTTTTTATTGGGTTATTTAAAAGCCGCGCACAACCAAAGGGAACTAAGGGTAGGTTGACTGATCTTTTGTTTTAAATTGGGGTAAAATTTATTAAATGAGACTAGTCCCCGAACTCGCCGAAGCCGAATTCGTGTCAAAAGTTTGCAAGTCGTGTATAAACACAAAAAAATCATAAAATTTAAAAAAATGTAGGAAAACTTTCAAGTCTTTCAGTGAACCGTTTTAAAGGGTTAACCAATTTTTTAATTGGGATAAAATTTGTTGAAAATCGAATGGAAGTGATCCCAGACCAACTCCCCTCCCGAATTGATTTTGAGATCGAAAAATGTGATTTTCAGTGTGTAATTTGAGTACCGGAAAAAAGGAAACATTTTTTTCTGTCATAATCGGTAATTTCGGAGTCATAACAGGTATGTTAACAGCATTTACACTTATAAAAAACGTTGAAAAAAGCGTAAACTTTAAACGGCTCACTTTAAAATTTACATTTTTCCCTTAGGTCTATTTGCGTGGTCACATATGTACATATATGCCAACGAGCTCAATTTAATGCTGCAGCAACGAAATTTAGCCATACATATTTATGCAAAATAGTCATGAAAATATTCGCAAATAAGAGCATATGGGTAATTCCATGTCAAATCAACAAGGCACTCAAAATGACTACTGTAGATTTTATTGAAACTTTTTTTTTATATTCCATACACTCCCTGAATCTAAATATAATTTTTAAAAAATTCTATCTTTTACTGTTTTTTTGCTATAACCTTATAAAAATAGAAGAATATGGGTTTTTTGCATATGCACTCGAGGATTGAATATATTCTAATTGCAATTCTATAAGCCCTAGGAAGCTGAGGAATAGCTAATTTTAATTTTGATATTGATTATGAAAAAAAAAAAAAATTGTTAAAATTATATTTAAGAAAATTTTTATTAAAATCTTTTAAATAGTGTTTTTAAATTTTTTTTTCAATTTCTATATGTTTTTTAATATGGCTTGTTGAGTACACCATAAAAATTTTAGAGTGGGACCATGGTAGGATCAGAAGTTATGTTAAAAACTTTCTCAACTTTCTAGGGCTTATAGAACTGAAATAAGAGTATATTTAATCCTCGAGCGTCTATGCAAAAAATCGAAATTTTTCTTTTTTTATAAGGTTATAGCAAAAAAACTATAAGACGTACAATTTTTTTAAAATTATGTTTCAATTCAGGGAGTCAAGGAATATAAATAAAACAGAGTTTCAATAAAATCAAGGTAAATTAGAAAACAATTTTTTGTTGTTAATTTGACATGGAATTACCTATATGTGTCAGCCTGGAACCTATAATTTAAAAGGCAATCTAAAGAAAAACAAATTTTTAATTAAAATTTTGCATAAAATTTGGGACACCCTTTCAACATAAAACATGGCTGCACAAGCATGCAACAATAGAGTAGAGTTAAAAAAACACCAACAACATATTATTATTTGTGTACATTTGTTTTGGGATGCCGGCAGCCAGACGAGAAAAAAAGATTAAAAAAGAGCAAACAAAATACTATTTTTGGTTAATTCGCTTCTTACGACTATTCAATTTAAATAAAAGCAATGAGCCATAAAATGATTCAAATAACACAATTCTTATATCCTTTTGTTCGTCTAGAAGTTTAGAATATGTTGTAAAAAAAAACAAAAGAAGTGGCCAATTGAGATTCTTTTAGATAATAATTCTTTAAATAGTCCATTACTTCTAGCAGTAGTTAAAACTTAAACACATTGTAGGATATTTATCTAGACCTCTTGACAGACTTTTGAGTATAAGACATTTAACATAATTTCTATATAAAGTTATCGATAACTTCAAGTTTCTATAGAAAATTTTTCGATAACCTACTATATAAAATTATTCGATAAATTTATGTTTTATGTTATAGATATATCTTTAAAAATAAGTTATCGATAACTCAACGGCCCTATAAAAAGTTATCGAAATTTAGGTTTTTTTCCAGAAATGATATTGACAAACATAACTCAATAAAAAGCTTATCGTCAACATAAATTTGTCACTAAATTCACTATTCCATAACTTAAATACATGGGGTTTAGATCACAGTGATATACATAAGTAAATTTTTCGATAAAAATGAGTTAAAATGTGTATCAAGTAGAAGAAATTCAATGAAGTTTATAGAATTCTTATCAGGTGATGAGATCTACCGATGAATTTTAGCATTTCAAGTTCATCTATTAAAACATGCTTGTGAAAGTTTGAGAGCGCAGAGGATATAAGTTCAATCATTAAAAGACCATTTTTTGCATTTATGGTAGTGAAATGTTATTTCTCTACATCTTAAACGACCAAAATATTTGTCAAGATATAACCAATAAAGTTAAGCTCTAAAAAAGTTAGCGATGCTGTTCATAAACATAAAAGTTATCGAGTTCTATTTTATTATTATAAAAGCAAGTTATCGATAACTTTATTTTCTTATACAGAAAAGTTATCAATAAATTTGCTTTTTTATACAGAAACGTTACCGATAACTTTGCTTTTCTTAAACGGAAATTTACCGATGACTTTGATTTTTCTTATACAGAAATGTTATAGATAATTTTGCTTTTTTAACAGAATAGTTTTCGATAACTTTGTTTTTTATACTAAAAAGTTATCGATAACTTTGTTTTTCTTATACAGAAAAATTACCGATGAATTTGCTTTTCTTATACAGAAACGTTATTTATAGATAACTTGGCTTTTTATACAGATAAGTTGTCGATAACTTTTTTTTTATACTAAAAAGTTATAGATAACTTTGTTTTTCTTATACAGAAAAGTTATAGATAACTTTGCTTTTTAAACAGAAAAAATTATCGTTATCTCTTCTTTTCTTATACGGAAAATTTATCAATAAGTTAGCTTTTCTTATACAGGAAAGTTATCGATAACTTAAATTTTCTTATACATAAAGAAAAGTTATCGTAAACTTTGCTTTTCTTGTACAGGATTATTATTATTATAGATAACCTTGCTACAAAAATGTTATCAATAACCTATAAAGAAAAATTAATAAAAAAATTAATGACAACTTTTCTTTCCTATATAGAAAAGTTGTAATAGAAATAATAAAATAAATTTCTTTTATTAAAGTTATATGAAGTAGAAAATCTGTAAAATCGTTAAATTCTTTAATATTAAAAGGGCGAATAATCATTTTTTTAATTATTCTCTATCAATAAGATAAAGTATATTGTCTTATTTTTAATTTTAATTGAAGAGCCTTAAATTGGAAAGTAACCACTTATTTGACAAAATACCTGTAGACTGATTTCTTTAGAGGATTTTAATATGCTTAACATAATACTACTTAATTTTTGTTTACTCGTCAATATGTATACAGATTTGTAACCAAAACCATTAAGTGGTGTTAAAGCTCTCATTTTGAGAGAGTAAAGTTGCCAGATAGAAAAAGTAAAAATTAAGAAAATTAAGATTTTGTTTTAAAATTATATTTAAAATCATAACTTGGGATAAAATCAGTTGTTATCAAACGGATATACTAAAAAGTAACTCTTTAATTAGACACATTTCTATGAATAAATATTGTGAATAAAAGATAACCTTTGTAAAACTTATATGTCGCTCTTCTTATATTTTAATGTCCATCCTTCTACAGATGCGAAGGTTATTATTGATCTTAAACTACGATTGTTAACCGGAATTAAGTCTGTTACATTAAATTATTTAAAAAAACCACAAACATCTTCTAGAAAAGACGCCTCAGTCCCTCTGCATCACTTGCAATTCATCACAAACTATTTCTCGCCTCCTAAGTGAATGCAGTATTTCTGACTCGTCCAGAAGAAAAATATATAATGATTGCACACTTACTGACCTATTAAAAAATATCTGTATAGATAACATTAAACTTATCTGTAAATTTATAATAGAAAATAAGCTCCTTAATCAAATATAAATTTAATTTTTGGGTCGAAGGCCTTTCCTTGCTAGTACCCTTCTTTATTTTAATTACACTAATTTTAATATGCAAATAAATAAATAAAATAAATTATGAAAAATATAATTATTACAAAAGCACTGTTATTTTATTATAAAAAACAAATCTCCCCTTCTATTTATAACAATTCTGTATGGAAGATGGTATATTGGCCAAATCCCACCTTGACTGACATATGTGGCATGACGCATGCGATTGTCATAATTTACGATCATATTTTTGCGAGGTGTAGGTTTAAGTTTGTTTATTTTGCATTGCAGTTCGTTTAAGGTTTTGCTTAAATAGTCTACTCTTCAAAAAGCCTTAAAGAAATAAAAAATTGGCGTTATAAATAGTCAAAAAAGAAAACTATAAATCATCAGATCTGGCAACGGTGTTTAAATATTTTACCTAAATTATGAGAGAGTGAGTTAAGAATTTCCGTATTTTATACCAGGGATGGTATGTTGTATCTAGCAGTTTTCTAAATTGTACTTTTTGGATTCAAATTGTACTGAACAGATTTTGTTTGATTAGTACAATTTTTAATGATACTAAATTTAATACTAAATGGAGAATTAAAGAAAGAACAAATTGGTCGTAAGGGAAAATCTTCATTGTGAATTTTTGGTAGTCCATATAACCTAGGTGCCGTTTTGTCGTTTATTTGTCAAATTATATTATATGTTGTCGTAGGTAGTATGCAGTTGCAATTTATATTTGTGGATTAATTTAAATACCAAAAGTATTGAAATACAAACAGTTTGTTGTGTGTATACATATAAACGAACGTTTTGCAAAACTGGGACTAGGGTAAATTCTTTGCATTCGTATGTGTGAACTTTAAATTTCTGGGTGGTTTTTAATTGAACATATTTGTGACATTCTTGGGAAGTTTTTCAATGTACACAAAAAAAAAAAAAAAAAACAGCCACTGTCATGACTAATTGGTTTTCGAGTACTGAGCGAGGCAACAAATTTTAATTATCTGCCACTATAAGTTTTGGATAATTTAAGACTGAGCGTCAAGTGAAATTTAGGTAAGAAATTTGACCGCAATTTAATTTAACCTTCAAAATGGATGTAAAGTTCACATACGAGGGCGGTTTAACAAAACCGCGGCTTTTTGCAGCACCAGGCTTACATAAAATTTTGAGCAATCTGTGACTATTTGTAAGTTTTTGACAACCATTAAAAGAAGAAAACCTAATATTAATTTTAGCAAAACTTAAAAGAAAAAGTAAAAAAAAATTATGATTTAATTATAAAACTTAAAACAAATTTATTGCAAAAGCTTGGTAGTAAAATATATATTTTTTAGCTATTATTATTTCAATTTATTTAAATTACTATAAAAATTAGTCCAAAATAAATTGTATTTTAAAAATTTTAAGAAAAAAAGCTAGAAATTAAGCTTTTAAAATTTAGTACTTAAAAGACTAAAGCAAAAAACTATTATAAATAAGGTATAAAAAATGTAGTACTTAAAATATTAAAGCAAAAAATTATTGTAAAAAACATTTCCAAAAATAGTGTTCTACTAAAAAACTTAGTAGTAATAAATTTAGTACTAAAAAATTTAGTACTTAAAAATTTAGTACTAAAAATTTAGTATTAAAAACATTTGGTACTAAAAAATATAAATAAAAACTTTATAAAAAACATGTTGATAACTAGAATATTTAATAAAAATCTTTATTAAAAAATTAGTACAACAAAAATTTGAACAAAAAAAACTTAGAAAATTTAATAAATTTTTTAGTACTAAGAAAAGAAAGAAACTCCAACAAAAAATGTATTCTATTAACATATGTATTATTCTATCAATATATGTACTTCTCATTTTGTTTTTTACAATTTTACTACTTATAGAGTATTTTTGGCTTCTCTAAAATTAGGAAAAAGGTCTTCTAATGATCTGGCCTAAGCAACAAATGCAATACGTATAGGGGTTAGCTTTTCCCTCAGCAAATAAAAGTTATTTTTGTTATAAGATATTATGGGTTATTCGCATAATAAATAAATAATTATTCATAATAAATAAAACTTACTTGAAATGTATTTTAGAACAATGTTTGTATGAAAAATTTGTTCTAAAATATCATTCATATACATTATTTTATTTATTAGGAAAATGGGCATTAATATTTAAATTCCCCAAAAAAATTATAAATACAAAAATTTTGTATTAATAAAATTTTAAATACAACAAATAGTATGTATTAAAAAATATTAGTACTAAAAAAATTTATAAATTTTTAAAATTGCTTATTGCAAATATTTACAAACAAATTAGTATTAACTTTGGTTAAAGGTATCCATTTGTGGGTAATTCCTCGGGATATTGCAACATAGATCTTATATCAAATGCCATTACTGTATACTTCTGTAAATAGAGTATAAAATTTCACGTTTACATAAATTTAGAAAAGTCATTTGCATCGGTAAAACTGCGTAAATTTTTAGCTATAGTTTCTCGTTGTAAACGAAAAAACCTTCCTTGAAAATTGTATTAAAATTCAACAAGTAAAAGATGGAGAAAAATTAATTTCATTTGATGTAGTATCACTATACCTGTAGACTTAGCAATTAACACAATAGAAGAAAAATGGGATGTTATAGAAAAATTTACAAAAATAGAAAAATCCTAATTTTTAAGAATTCTTAAGTTTTGTATAGAGGATAATAGATATTTTCTATATAATGTGAAAATATATATACAGCAAAAGGGACTACCAATGGGATTACCAGCCTCTCCAATTGTAGCAAATATAGTTATGGAGAAATTGCTAGATACTTGTATTGAAAAATTAAATATAAAACCAAGTATTATGACCAAATATGTAGATGATTTGTTTTGTGTTATTTCTGAATCAGCAGTTAACGATATGTTAAAAATATTTAACGAATTTGATAATTTCATTAAATTTACAATAGAGAAGGAATGCGATTTAAAACTTCCTTATTTAGATACCTTAGTAATTAGAAAGGGTAACAAATTGCTAAGGGATTGGTACCAAAAATCCACAGCTTCGGGTAGAATTATTAATTATTTTTCTAAACCAAATAAACGTATAATTATAAATAAGTCCAGAAATTTAATAGAAAGAGTACTAACCATTAGTGACAAGGTGTTTCACAAAAAGATTATAGATTTTAATTTTTTTGCAGACCAGTGATATCAGTTGTTTCATGCTTTCACTTGTGAACGTTGTCAAAGTTTTGTTTTTAACCGGTTCGTCTGCAACAGAATGGAATGGAATGCAGAAATACTAACTCCATGTACACATTTCTATTTTTCAATAATTCTTGCAAAAAAAAAACCGACTTCAAAACAGATAGTTGGGCACTAGTTCTAAACTAAAAATGTAAGAAGTAATCTGTAGGAATTAGTATTTAAACAAAATAAAATTTACACAAAATTCGTCAAAATTACCAGGAAAAGAAGTAGACTATGTGAAATTCAAGCATTTCTCTATTAAAGTTAAGCTATTTTCGCCAACATCCGTCTTTTACGGGGACACCATTTAATTTTAAATTTTTATAGCTGTAATAGCGACCATAGTAATACACATTATGTGTAAATTTCAGTTGTCTATCTAACGGCTCAAAAGATAAGGCATACATAAAATTTCATTAACTATAGGGACACCCTTTCAACTTCCAATTTTATAATTCTTATAGCGGACATAATAATACATGCTCTGTGTAAATATCAAGTCTCTATCTATAACGGTTTAAAAGACTAGTCCATATAAGTCAAATTACATCAGCTATGAGGTCACCCTTTAAGTTTTTTTTATTTACTTTTTATTATATATTCGCTCTGTTAAAATTTCAAATTTTTATATATAAGCTTTTAGAGGATAAGGTTATATAGATAAAATATTATTAACTTTATGTACACCCTTTAATTTCCATCTTTACTTTCTGTGTAAATATCAAATGTCTGTCTACAACTAATGTTATACACTGCAAATACGTCAGATGTGAGAACACCCTTTTAACCTTACTCAATAAAAGACAATTTATTTAATTCTCAAGCTTCTGTCCATGACGTTTTCAAAGATAGGGCAACATAGATCAAATAACATCACCTATTTGGACACCCTTTAATTTACACTTGGCCACAAAGATTCTTTGTAAATTTCAACTGACTGTCCGTCTGTCTATAACGTTTCAAAAGTTTGGCCATATTCAGCAAATTACATGAACTATAGGGACACCCTTTAATTAATAATTTTAAATATTTATACTTGTTATTATACCAGACAAAGTAGTGGACAGTCTGCCTAATTTTTAAGTGTTTGTCTATAACGGTTCAAAAGATAGAGCCATATAGCTCAAATTACATCAATTTTAGGGACACCCTTTAATTTATAAATTCAAGTTGTATTCTTGTTATAGCGGAGTTAGTAATACAGATTTCTTTTAAATTTCAGCTGTCTGTCTATAACGGTTAAAAAGTTTGGCTACATACATATAGTTACATTAACTATTGGGACATTCTTTTATTTCTAAATTCAAATTTTATACTTTTTGTATAGCGAACTTAGCAATACAGGTTCTTTGTAAATTTTGAACGGTCGGTGTACAACTGTTCCATATTATGGCCATATTCATTAAATTAAATGAACTATTGGAGCACCCTTTAATTTATAATTTTAAATATTTATACTTTTTATTATAACGGTCATAGTAATCGAAATTCTGTGCAACTTTCAAGGTTTTGTCTATAACGGTTCAAAAGATAGGCCCATAAAGGTGAAATTACGTCACCTATGGGGACACCCTTTAAATTTAAAATTAATTTTTTTATTACTTTTTGTTCTTGGGAGCTATAGTGATATGCAAATTTTTAAAATGTAAAATTGGTGCCCTCTACGGTTCTTAATACACGAAAAAAAACATGTATATTGTGTGGGGACACCCTTTAATTTTTAAAAAGCAACATTCAGACGAATTGTTAACCTCCTTCATTTTTTGAAGTCGGTTAAAAACAGATCAGCTGTTTCGTAACATCACGGTAAGTAAAAATCAATTCTACCTTAACATGTTACAAGCAAACCGCAGAGCTGCCAAGCTGCTAAAAATTCGATATAACAAATAATGAGAAGGTTTTAAAAAATATTTTTTTAAGTTTAAAAAATCGCAACTAAAACCATAGAAGGCATTAGTTTACTTTTATACTCCTCAGGTTCCAATAGTACTAGAAACAAGTACAATTATACCAACTTTACCATCCCTGCCACTTAATACTCTTTTAAACCGGTTGATTCTCTTGTTACTTTGTTTGTTTGTATGTATAATTGGTGCTTAAATTCTTAGCTGAATGTTTGTGTATTCATGCGTGTGTTGAAAATGCTGATTTAGAGAGCTTTTCCTTTTTGTTGATTTGTTTTAGTATATGTGCGTGTGTGTAAGTGTGAAAGTGTAAGCTTAAAGGTTATCCTGTGGGAAATTTTCCTTGCAAGCATTTAGTTTATTTTTAGCCGTTAACGAGTAGAGTATAGACGCTTTTTATAGAAAAAAATTTATACAAAAAGAAAGAAAGCACATTTTGTTTAACTGTCTATAACTTTAATAAAACGGTTTCTATATTTCAAATTAAAGAGATAATTTTATAAATCTTACAAATTTTAAACGAAATAATCAAATAAGCACAGGGAAGTTTTGTTTAAAGGTGACATTAAAAAATTAAACAAAAAAAAAAAAAAAACAAAAAAGAAGTGTAACTAAAAATTGATTAAACAATATATGAGCCAGTAAAACAAAATCAACGTTGCCTTGGTAAAACACAGATAGTTTCCAGAAGATAAACAAGAATTTATAAATAAAAAAGTTTAAGAAAGCAATTTTAAAATTAAAGCATAAAGTTTTTTTTTAGAAGTGTTTTTTTTTTGTAAAGCAAACAAAGAAGGATTTAAAGGTTTCAAAGGAAAAATTATTTTGTAAAAAGTAAAAAAATTTACAAAAATGGGTTGTAATACAAGTCAGGAATTAAAAACCAAAGAAGGCTCTAACACCGCCGTTAATGGTGCGGCCCAAAATGATGATAACAACACTTGTGAACAGAATGCCAACAATGAGGATGCCCAACATCAACAAAAGGGTGCGGTTTCCGTTGAACAACATTGCTTACAAACGACCACATCCAACTCAGCCAACCATACAAATCATATGAAAACAAATTCTATCATCTCAAATGGCGGTGATGCCACCAGCCACCATAGTTCCACTAAAAACTCTGCATCGGCCAATTCAAAACATTCATCAACAACAACAACGTCCAACTTAATATCGTCAGCCAAGGAGAATGGCTCATTGCTGAAACAGCAAATACAATCGTATAACAAGGCCGAATTAACGGAATTTAAAGATATGGATGATGGTGAAGATGAAGGTAAGTGATTCATAGTTCAATGTATTCGAAACAACAACACAAGAAAAATTGAAAAATTTTTAAAACAAAATAAACCGCTTTTAAGCTTTTCGTTTCTTTTTTTTCCCTTTTCCTTTTTTTGTTTATTTTTTTTTAATAATTTATTTTATTAAGGCATAATCCTTTAAAAAAAATCCCTTTAAAGTGTGTTTGTGTGTATTTGTTTGCTATTTAAAGGTGTGTTTTAGGGAGTTTCCTTTATTTTGAAAAATATTTTTTTCCGCAAAAATTTTATTTTTCAATTCCAAAACAGCACACAAAGTTGATTCAATGCTGTGTGTTTTTTTGCTTTCAACATTCTTATCCTTAAGGGATTATTTGATGATGTTTTATATTATTTAATGTAAAGAGCAGAGCAGAAAATAAGAAGCAAAAAAAAAAAATACTGTAACATACTTTAGGGCTTTTTAATTTACTTTACAATTTTGTTAAATAAAAAGAAAAAAAAAACAGACGATCCAACAACAAACCCAGTAACAAGACCATGTAGTCATTCTGTTAATGGTATTAAAAATTTAATGCAATTCAATTCAAAAGAAAGAAAATAAAAAATCCTATAGAAAGGCTAAAAGTCTAAAAAAATATTTTCATTATTAACACAAGTCTGGTTTTAAAACGTGGTAGGAAATATGAAGCAAGCAGCCTTATTCCTCATGGACTTATCTTGTTTACATTTGCAAAAGCCTAAAAAGATTATTATAAATGCGTTTAATCAAACTTTGTAATCCAAAATGTTTAAATATGCAACTCGCTTTGGATATTTATCTAAATGTTAATAATTGTGTATCAGCAGCTGTTTTATAAAATTCAATTAAATATTTGATTTGGCAACAACAAGATTTTAAACAAAAAATTTTCCAATGCAAAAAAAAAAAACTTAAGAATCTTTAACAAATTTTTTTTTTTTTTAGCACTGAGTGCGTTAGAGTTGTGTAGTTCATGAACCAGCTAGTTCAGTTGAACTAACTACTCAACTGACTAAGTGAGCTGATCACCAACTTAGCTGGTATCAGCTCCTTAGCTCAGTTCAGCTCCTTAGCTGAGTTCAGCTCCTTAGCTGGGTTCAGCTCCTTAGCTGAGTTCATCTCCTTAGTTCAATTCAGCTTCATAGTTCAGTTCAGTAGAGCTGGCAAACTATCGATAGCCGCAATATTCGATATTCTCGATAGTTAGATGCAAAAATATCGATACTAACGATAGTGTCGAATTCTTTTATGATTTATTAAATAAATTTTTTTTAATAATAAAAAAATTATATATAACGAACTTGATTTGGTTCGATATTGTTTTTTAGTACTCTTTCCCCGGGGGCACTAATTGTCATTGCGGTTTATTCTCAAAGCTTTGACAGAGTGCTATCGGGGAAAATGGGGCATGAGACGCCAGGGTTCCTTGAACCTTAATCTGGAAAAACCCCACCCTAATCTACGGTGGAACAGCATACGCCTGGGATGCGTAGTCGGGAGGGTACTTGGCCTTTAAAATGCGAACTCTGGATACCAGTCGTCCTCCAGTTTCAATATAGACTTACCCATGCATAAGAAGCTCTGTGTGGGAGGACAACGTTTTCTCCAATAATGGCCTAGGGAAGAATTCAGAAGGGTTGGACAGGAACGCCTCGCAAGGGTTAATCTCTAAAGGTTCTCCTATGGCGTTGAACCGGGATATTTCGATAGGGATGAACAAGGAAGCCTCGTTAGAGGTGGAGAGGAACTCTGGTTACCACTGGCCAGGGGAGGATATCGAAATAGAATGACAAAGAAACCTCGCAAGGGGTGGACTGGTCAGTCTAAGAAGATACTCCTGCGGCTATGGAGGTAAATGTGGATGAATTGGATGTACCTGGCCCTGTGGGCTTAGTCAAATCCTTTTCGGAACCAGGCACCTCAAAACGTTCCTTCAACGTCGAGTCGGAGTCTCTACTGCTCATGTCTAAAAGTGAGAGGCAGAGCCAGAGGCAGAAGAGGAAACGGGGAAAGGAAATATGCTGAGATGGCAGCACACATTGTATGTCAATGTCCAGCACTAGCTAGCATGAGACTCAGGACCACTGGTAAATGCCATAGGGGACCTGAGCCTTGAACAAATGCTAGCAATTACTAGAGACTGCGTGATGAGAAAGAAGGCCGACAGTCACCAGTCGACAGTCTGAAATCACTAAAGTTAAGATTAAGGTCTGGTTGTAGCACATGACTCAATGTAAGTAGGTTGCCGTAAATTACATTTCGGTTGCCTGTAATCATAGAGGACGGAAGGGGGTCGAAAAGGGACCCATTATGGAAGTGGTCTGCTTCGATATTCCACCCTACATTACATACATTCCAATAATTTTGTTCGTAAAAATAGTTTGTTTTATAAAGATTAACTTATCGAGTGCGCTGTTGGTAGGTGTTATTTGTATATCAGTCTCACCTCACCACTATGCTCAGTAAATTAAGTTAGAATATATTAATTAAAAATTATTTAATTAAAAAAAAAAACATATTTTGGTTTTAAGCTAGATCTCCTATCTGAAATGATAGTCCCTGCTATGCTTATCGTTCTTTTGGATACCTTCAAAGTTGCAGTTATTAAAAATATAACATAAGACATATAATTTTATAAACGAAATCTACTTATTACTGTATGGAATTTTCGACTATAGTATCGCTATCGAAACAAAAACTATCGATAGCCAAATGGAAACAGAACTATCGATATTATCGATTGTTTGCCAGCCCTACAGTTCAGCTCATTAGTTCACTTCAAGTCACTAGTTTAGTCAGCTCCCTATAAGGCCTTATTTGCAAATCATAATAGATAGAATGTTGTAATTTTTATCAGACGGCATATTACTATGGCAACTATAACTGACCTGAGCAAATGAATTAAAAGTGAAAAGTGAACTGAACTAAAAAGTCCACCCACTTTAACAAACTAACACGCACATCTCTACACTCAGTAGTAAATTAAATGGGTTCAAGTGAAGGCACAAGAGGAACACCCTTTTGTTTTCTATAATTTTATTTTTGATACTTGTTATAATAGCAGATATTACAAAATATACTTTGTGTAAATTAAAAGTGTCTACCGGTAACAGTTTAAAAAATACGTCTTCTATTGGCACACCCTTTAATTTTTAACTTTATTTTTAAGTCTTATTGTTATAGAGGACAAATTTAAAATGACTACCTGATACGGTTTGAAAATAAGGCTAGATACCTAAAAAAGAGTCACTGTCGAAACACCCTTTAATTTATAGAGATATTTTTTATACCCTTTGTTACAGTTGACATAATTTTACATACATACTTTGCGTAAATTTAAAGCATTTGCCTATTATGGTTAAAAAACAAGACTATAAACAAGTCACTATCGCAACACCCTTTATTTTTTTAGTAATTGTCTTTTTAGCGGGTATAATGATACAATTTTTATAAAAATGACAAGAGTCTATCTATTATTATGGTTCAATAATAAGGCCATATATGTACATGAAAATTACTTCACTATCAGTACACCCTTTAATTTTTACTTTTTATATTTATTTAGCCAACATGGTTTTATTACTATGTGTAATTTTCAATTGTCTATAACGATTTCAGACATAACACCATATTTGTTGAAAATACGTCTTCCATTGGAACACCCTGTAACTTTTTTTTCATACTTTACTAACAGTGCCCGCCACGATATTTTAATCGATTTTGTTTTGAAAGTCATTCACGCCAAATTTTAAGACTCCTACTTTTAAACTGCTTTAGATAAAGTTTATTTACTTTATATATAAATAGGTTCCCATCCCTGGTTAATTACTCAGGAACATAATTATTTAAAATTATAAAATTTATATAAAACTTTGTATAAAACACAAGACTTATGCAATATTCTTTTTAGGGTTCCGTACACAAAGTGTAAAAATCTTACCCTATTGTTTTCGCTACAATGTCTGTCCGTCTGTCTGCTCTCTGGAACCGTAATAGGTAGACTCTTAAAATTTTCACAGATATAAACAAGTATAAAAAAATAAACATAAAAATTAAAGGGTGTTCTGATAGTCGAGTGATTTGCATGTATAAGGTCTAAGTTTTGAACCATAATAGGTAGACTCTTGAAATTTTCACAGAAGGTGTATAACTGTGGCCACTATAGCAATAAATACTAAAACTTATCGGGTGTTCCGAAAGTGAGGTGTTATTTGCCGTTATGTCTTTATTTCTTGAGCTATAGGAGGCAACCACTTAAAATTTGCAGACAGTAATTAACTCTATGTTCGCTTTCTATTAAATTAAACCTTAAAATTAAAGGGTGTTCCGAGAGAGACGTGTATATGGCCTAAGTTTTGAACGATAATAAGTAGACTCTTGAAGTTTTTGCAAGAGGTTTATTACTATGGAAACTATAACAAATAATAAAAAATTAAAGGGTGGTCCGACAGAGACATGATTTTTACTTAAATAGCCTTATTTTTTTAACCGTAATAGGTAGACTCTTGAATTGTTTACAGTAGATGTTGTACTTCGGATACTGTAACAATTACTAATTACTAAAGGGTGATCCATCAGTGACATGTTTTTCACGTATATTACCTTATTTTTTGAACCGCAATAGGTAGGCCTGATATTTTTGTAGAAAGTGTATTACCATGGCCGATATAACAACAATTCCTAAAATTTAAAGGGTGTTCCAATAGCGATGCAATTTTCGCGAATATGATTTTGATTTTAAAAAGAAAAGGGTGCCCCATAAGACATGAAAAATTAACAACGTGAGTTTTTAAAGGCGTACTAAACATAGTACGGAACCCTACGTGTGTGAGACTAACTCGCACTTGACTGATTTATTTGATATTCACGTCTGACATGTGTAACGATTTTAATGTCATATGATTTATTTATGATCTGAAAATTTCCAAATAATATTTTGTGTCACTTATGTAAGAGTATATAGAAGTGTATTTGTTTCAATACTTGGTTGTTGATGTTATAAATGCTCATTTATTTATTTAGTAGCTGTGCCCACACTCGTTGTGTGCGTCCTGACAATATTTTGTTTTATATTGCTTTGAAAGTAATCCACGAATTTTAAGACTCTTACGTAATTACTTTATATAAAGGTATCCATCCCTGGATAAAATTCTAAAACTAATATAAAATTCAAAAAACTATTGTAAAGCTCTAAAAAAGACAAGACAGGAAATTAGTTACTCATTATATTAAAACAGCGCCATCTGTTGCTCTACACTACTTAAAATGTACTACTTTCAAAAATAAAATATGCCTTAAAGTATGCAGTAACTTTAAAGCGGAAAAAATCAAAGTACTTTCACTGCTTTTTCTCCACATTCCTCTTGGAAGTAAGATATTTTTGCAAAAAAAAAGTATCATATATTGGAATCAGGATACTAAGGTACCTCCTCTCAAAATTTTGTTAAAATCCATCCAATAGTTTTTACGTGATGTGAACACAAATACAGACAGGAAATGAGTTACTGTTTTGTAATATCTATATACATAGATTTTTTGCTTTCTATTTTAATGGCAGCCAAATTTGCATTAATGTTGATTTTAATTTGTTTAGATTATTTTGTATTTTGTACAGCATATATTAAGGCGCCATATCCATTACATCCTAATTAAATTTTTATTTCTCTAAAAACATTTTTATTTGACTTTTGCTGCTGTAGAAGAAGTTTCCATAGATAGGCAAAGAGAATTCATAAATAGCAAGTGGATGAATTAATGTTTTTTTAAGTACTTGGGAGCATTAAACCTTGCACAGTGGATAAAAAAAATTTAAAATAAAAAAAATTAAATTGATTGGAAGTTTTTAAATGAGCAATGGAATTTTATTTTAACTTAATATGATGCAAAAATGAATAGAAGAACTTGGAATTTTCGTTATTGCTTATTTAACCAATTTTCGGGATGACAAATCTCCCACTTTGGAGATGGCGCCAGAATTCTTGCTGTGGGAATTTTTGAAATATTGCGTTTACCACAACAAACCACAAAGCTTGGAAGTCTTGAAAACTACAATTTAAAAATAACTAAAATTTTAAAATTTTAAACAAAAATTTAGGAAGTTGTCAATTTGGAATTCCAAATGTTTTGCGAGCAACAACTCTACTCGAATAGTAAAACGAGCACAAAATGCAAAATGCACCTCAAGTCGGGAGGTGTAATTTTATCCATTTTCCAATTCCTATTCTGTTTGTGAAAACAGGAAACACCATTCGATATCTATCAGAGTTATAATACTCGTAGGATATAAATGGAAATTCCGATTGATGATATCGAAAGCCGCAATTTGCCCCCAAAGTTTTTTTTTTCATTTACTTACAAAATGCTGGCTATTGTGACATGACTTTACTTTTGCACCATCTGTTAAAATCAAAACAATTCAGTTTTTATCAGTTTTCTTAACTATACAAGAAACAACAACAAATCAATTAAAATGCACATTTTGTGCTGCCAGTTCTTTATTGTTTAGTAAAACCTTCACTCTTAAGTAAAAAGTTGATCTTAAATATTCATTTATGGTCCCATAGTAATCATATACTCGTACCTTTGGCAATAAGAAAAACTGCTTAGCAAAGCAATTAAAAGAAACATTTTTGGTTCTTTATCTTTATTTTTGTTAAACCCTTCATTCAGTCTTCAGTATTCATTAGCGGTCCCATAGTGCCTATATACCTGTGGCGGTAAGGAGAAACTACTTATGCCTTATTCTATATTTTTCAATTAGACTAATTTTAAATTTTATGGCTGGTTTTTATTGATTAATTTTTATTCCGATTAAGGATATTTCATTCGTTCATGGATTTATAACTTGGGTTAACTTTAAACGGCTCTCCTGTAAAATTTACATTTTTACCCTCAGATCCCTTTCTATTTGCGCAGTCAGTGTTAAATATTAAAAGCAAAGATTTTAGTTTAGTTCTCTTAAAAAAAATATACCTTTTTACTGTCGTAAAAGGGACCTGAGCCCTGAACAAATGCTAGCAATTACTACAGACTGCGTGATGATAAAGCAGGTCAAAAGTCATGTGACTCAATGAAAGTTAGGTTACCGTAAATTACATTTCGGTTGCCTATAATTATAGAGGACTAAAGGGGGTCAAAAAGGGACCCGTTAAGGAATTGGCCTGTCTCGATATTTCCCCTTAATTAATAATTAAAAATACTTCCGTAAAAATAAAAATTATTTAAACTGAAGTTAATTGAAGAGCTGGAATATATAAACGTAAAAATTCTTAGAAAACATAAAACATCTTTATCTTCAAGTTCAAGTTCTTTTTTATGTATTTTTTGCATGTTGCGTTTAAATAAATAAATTTTCCACGTTTTAAGGTTTAAAAAAAATATTAGAAATTATTAAAAATTTAATTTTCCATCCCTGGTTTTAATGTTGCTATTACGTATGTGTCGTGAAATTACCCCGACTCTAAAATGATGTGCACTTATTGGATAAATCCAGGGACCGTAAATAACAGTTATCGTTTTAGAAAAATAAAATAAAAAAACAGTTATTTTGAGAATTAAATAAAAAATCCATCTAAACCAGTTATTTGTTAACGTAAAAATACAAACTCAAATGAATATTATAAAAACAGAATTTTATTTTGGCGTAAAAAAATAAAACTTTTTTATGAGTTTTATTTTTTTCGTCAGAAAATAAAAGTATATTTTTTACCGTTTTAGTCGGGTTTAAAAAAACTTAGCAATAATAGAAAGAATTAAGTAAAACTAGGAGAGCAGTAAAATTATACTTCTTTAACCGGTAGATTTTTGGAAAATTGATATAGTACTCTAATACCAGCACTCTTGACTTTTGTTTGATCCAAAAGTCTTTGTTAGACACCAACCTGTCATCATCCTATCCACATTTTTGCATGCAAGTGACTAAAATATCATCATGTATTTTCCTTTCTTTTGAATAAGTTAGAGCCATTATATGTGACCAAACGAACAAAACACAAAATCATTAGACTTTAGGTAATACACTACAAGGATAGATTTATGCCCACGACGCACAGTGTTGTGAGTGTGGCCATAAATAGAAAAATCCGATTATGGAAATTTAAAAAAAATGGCTAATGGCATTTAATAAAAGATACTTTTACTAATAAGTGTAAAAAAATAGATTAAAATAATACATTTTTCTAAAGATATGGCTCTTCAAAATTGTGGTTTGAAATAACTACAATTTTGTATAAAAAAGGAATAAAAATGATCATGTACTTCGTAGGGTTAAATAATTGAATTTAGTTGGGAAATAAACCAAATTTGTACTAGATTAGTTGTTGTATTACACAACATGGCAAAATAACCATATACGGACACCACTACGTAATAAAATACCCCTGTCTCCCAGTTTTGCCCAAAGTCCTCCAGGTTTTTTTTATGGGCCCTCAAAGATGTGGGGCCTCGATGTCATTTTTGAAAAATGACATCGTTTGAAATTTTAATATACTCTCTGAGGCAAAGTTGTAGCTCTTGTCATAAAGAACAAAAATTGTAAACATATAAAATCAAAAAAACTTCATCTTCCAGGTCAAAATCGCAAAAAACTTTAAAAAATTCATTTTTTTTACCTTTTTTCCCCTGTTCAGGTCCATAGGTAGCAAACGGTTCAAAATTCAAGGAAACAATCAACTACAAAAACGAATCTAAGATCTCAGTAAACAACTTTCTAGAACATATGAACTTCCTAGGAATGATTCTTAACACCGTTTAGGTAGCCGCAAAAGTGAAAAATTTCCCGAAAATTTTTTAGCTACCTAAGCGCTATTCATATGTTCTAGAAAGTTGTTTATTGAGATCTTAGATTCATTTTTGTAGTTGATTGTTTCCTTGAATTTTGAACGGTTTGCTGCCTATGGACCTGAACAGGGGAAAAAAGGTAAAAAAATTGAATTTTTTAAAGTTTTTTGCGATTTTGACCTTGAAGATGAAGTTTGTTTGATTTTATATGTTCACAATTTTTGTTTTCTATGACAAGAGCTACAACTTTGCCTCAGAGAGTATATTAAAATTCCAAACGGTTTGCAAAATATGAGCTTGAGTAAATGATCATTTTTTTGCAAAAATGACATCTAGGCCCCACATCTTTGAGGGCCCATAAAAAAACCTGGAGGACTTTGGGCAAAACTGGGAGACAGGGGTCTTTTTCTGTTTTTTTTTTGTCTTTTATGACGTAGTGGTGTCCGTATATGGTTATTTTTTTCCGTGTTGCACTATGTAATTGAATTTAGTTGGCAAATAAACCAAATTTGTACTAGATTAGTTGTTGTATTATGTTTTAAGTATATAAACGGTATTTTTAATTACATATGTCGATAACAGTGTATGCATCATTATAAGAATGATATTAATAAAAAAAAAAAACAAAACTTGTTGTGATAAGCAAACATATAATAGTGAAGAAAAAAAATTTTCATGTATTACCGGGATATTTTTTCTTTCATTTTATAACAAAAAGTATGTTAATTTATAAAAATAAAAATTTAGCTGCGTTTAAGTGCGCCAATTTAAATTATTGTTATTTTTTTAGTGTAGCAAAGTAAACTGTCTAGTGGAAAAAAATCAAAAAAAACTTTAAAATTTATCAATAAAATATATATGGGATGAAAGCTGTGATTCCCACGATTCCAGAGGTGGTTAGGTTTCTCATGTGCGTTACACCTACAAAAAGTTTCACGGCTTTAAAGTCGAATTATTTTGATAACTTTTTCACAATTTTTAAGTAACAAAAAATGAGTTTGGAAAAATAAATATCAAGAATTAATTTTTCAATAAAAATGCATGCAATTATATTTGTTTTATTCAGAAATGTAGGAGAAATAATGTAAAAATTCTAAAATTCAAATATTTATAACAACACTGTAATAAAAATTGTGAAGTTTTTAGCCAAAATATGTAAATTTCAAAAAAAAAAAAAAATATTCAGCTTCGATGGACCCGAAAAAATAGGAAAAAATACTTAAGTTTAAGAATATATTGAAGGTGAGGGTCCATTCATCTAATTGAAAAATTATAAGTGTCTTGTATTCGAAATTAATTAAAAAAATTTTATTTAACTTTTTTTTTTTTTTTATTTTCTGTAAAAATATATTTTTTTAACGTGGGCCTTATCTGAATTGAATCAAATTTGTTCAAATCATTAAAAATATCACATCCAATTACTATAAAAAAAATTTCATACAGTTAGCAGTTTTTCTAACTTTTATGACACTTATAAATTTCAGGATATATGGAAAGGTCACAAATCCTTGCTTAGAATTTTTTAAAATTTTAAATTTTGTTACGTCTTGCCAACCTAAATTTATGTGCCAAATTTCAGCTCTTTACAATAACTTTTTCTATTTATGGCCACTCGTTATATGAAGTCACGACACTGTGCAACGTGGCGGGCACAGCTAGTTGTTATATATAATATATTTTTCAAGTTGTCGTATATCACATCATAAACTAGAGTTATCACATACGAAAGTCTCACATACGTAATATAGACTTTTTTATTTATTTTAAATAAATAAAAAATATTTAGAGTTAGATGATACACGTAACCTAACTTTTACCATATGTTATGCATGTTGACATTTTGCAAGAGATGTAATTTAAACTTTATTTTGATTCTTGTTATGTAAGCGACACTGGGCTGTAACATAGAAATAACTAAAAATTAAAAGCTTTTTTATTTACCTACTTTGTTTGGTAGTAGATGAAGTTGTAGTAAAATGTAAAAGCTTGCTCTTCTTTATCTAAAATCTAAATAACAGTGTAACAAAGATGAATATAAAAACTAATAAGAACAGCTGTTTTCTTACTTATAGACCCAGTTGATCAACAATGAACTTCAAACTGAAAAAAATGTATTTATGATTTATTTTTTCCTACTGAACACATTAATATTGGCAAACTGAGCTATTTTACAAAACAAATAGGTGTGACAATCTATATAGATATAGGCAAGTGAAAGAAGTTAAGAACCATTTTAACTGACTTAAACTCAACGTGTTTGTATGATTTTTGTTTGTTTGATAGATTGTCAATAGGAGCATTGCTGAATGTGTTTTTTCTTCTACATTTTTGTGTCTAATACAGTTAAGAATATTAGCCAATCATAAAGCCTCCTTCTCTCTTAATTTGCTAAAAAATTTGTTTTGGCAACTCCATAAACACTCAAAGGAAAAACTTATTTTATTTGTTCATTCTACTCTTATTTCCATCTTTGTATGTACTT
The DNA here is from genome assembly GCA_949628195.1 of Phasia obesa. NCBI lineage: Eukaryota > Metazoa > Arthropoda > Insecta > Diptera > Tachinidae > Phasia > Phasia obesa. The sequence goes on along the minus strand of OX451219.1, from coordinate 28,009,108 downwards.
TTGAAAAATATATAAAAAGTTTACAAAAATAATTTTGGTCGAATTTCGACCACAGGACAAACTCTAGTGATTTTAAAAATATTTTGAAATTTTTAATTATTATTAGTCGAACTGTTTATGTATTACATACAATGAAATTTTATAATCAAGCTTAAGTTCGTTTTTATTCTCTCTAAGAAAGAATTAATTAAATTACAAAATAGGTGATAATATTAAAGAAAAGTTGGGAAAATTTAATTTTTAGACACCAGCAGGAACGGAATGCAAATTTTCTAGACAGCCACGTCCGTCATCAGCACTCTTGTATCTAATCTACTTAGGGTAGTGTTTAGTTGTAAGCATCATCTATTTAACCAACCAAACCCAGATAAAGAAATACGAGAAAACTTGTATTCAATTATCAATCGTCAGCTAGTGAGAACGAAGTCTACCACTACCTTTAGCTTCCCTCTTTTTGAATATTTTTACTTTTTTAATATTTACCACCTTATGCTTTGTTGTTCCTTCAGCTAATTTTCGGCTGTTATAAGGGAATGGCTGTAATTCAAAATATATATATTTAAACCAAACAAAAATAAATTAATTTTCCATCCCTGGCATAAAAGCTTGGCACGGCAGACTAAAATCCAATTTATTTAATTTAGGAATTAAAAATAACAAAACGTATACTTAATGTTTTTTACCCTTAAAAGATTAAAAATAATTTATTACTCATACGTCTAAGGGCTGTTATAATCAGTTTGCTAAATATACTTTATATTTTTTCATTCTTTCTCTCGCTCTCACGCATTCTATTTTCTATCTTTAATTTTTTTTTCTAACTTTAGTTATTTGAATGAATTTGTTTTTGAAATAATTTAAATATTTCTTTTTAAAATTGTGTACGTTTTGCAATGCCTTACTGCGTATGGTTTATCATCATCACCATCAGCCATTAAAAACATTTTATTAAATGATGCTTCAGAGAACGATTAAGAGCTGTAATGTGAATAAATTTTGTTTAGAAGTGAGTTGTACGGGAAGTATCAGTGCTAAATGAAATTTATTAATATGAAAATGTTGAAATTTCTGTTTGGCCAGCAAAATTTTATTATGAATGTGATTTAACATTAAGGGTTTTTAATAAAGCAAAAATAATGCATTTCATTCAATGATTTATTTGTTATTTAATTTTGTATAATTTAAGATTGTTGATGCTTAAAGCAAAAACTTTTAGTATTTTCTAATTTATTTATTTTTTTATTTATATATTTGAAATTCATAGTGGTAAATTTTCGAAGATTCATTTTCAATGGAGAAGTGCCAATGGCATGATTCAATAGCAATAACTTTTAAAATCATTTAAGAGCGATTGTATGTGTTAAGAAAATTTAACATTTTGAATTAATATTATTAGTCATAGGCCGTGTAAGAAGCTAAAAAATCTCAAATAAAATTATGTACTGTTGTCATACCTTTCGGTGAAGACCGTCGTCACTGGCTGTTGTTTTGGTACGTTTGGCGAGCGCTTTCGATGTAAAGACATCATTTTCAAGCCGAGTTTAAAATGGTACTGGAGAGTTAGTATAACCTGCTTTAGTATAAATAGTAATGAGTTTAGGTAATTGTTCATTATGGTGGTGTTTATTTAAATGGTCCTGTACAGGTAGATTGCTTGCTACCTGATATATTTATATGAGGTCAGTTGATAATTTAGTATTTTCGTCTTTTACTGTTAGCTAGGTAAGTGTGTCCGTCTGCAGGTGTTTTTCGTTTGTTAGAATGTTTTAGAAGTTTTAGTGGTGTGAAAATTGTATCTGAGGTTGTGTTTACCTGTCCGTTAAAAGTTCGCGTTTTGTAGATTTCCATGTTTTCAAGAATGTCTAGTCTTCGTCCTTTTTTGCTAGGATGTAGCAATGTCATACATTCATCTATTTTCCTTGGTATATGCTCGTGAGTTTCAAGGTGTAGTGCAAAGTTGGAGTCCTCTCTTTTTCGTTTGTATGAGCGCATGTGTTCTGTATATCTTGTTTTTAGTGTTCGTCCCGTTTGTTCTATATATGTATGGTTGCAGGTGCAAGTAAGCCTGTATACTCCGCTATTGTTAAATTTGTCGGTTGTTTCTGTTGATGTCTTGAGATTATGTCGTAGAGTGTTGCTGGTTTTCAATGCTATGAGTAGTCCCTCCTTCTGAAAGAGGTTAGTTAACCTATATATTTCTGGTCCTGTGTAGGTGAAAACGTGTCGACGTGGTGTTGTATTAGTTGACTCTTCGTCTTTTCTCCCTCCGTTCCTAGTGCTGTATTGTCTTAGTAGTTTGTCGATAATACTGCTTTTGTAACCGTTATTTTTAGCTATAGCGTAAATTGTGCTAAGTTCTTTGTTGTACTTATCCGGACTGAGTGGGATTATTTTAAGTCTGTGTATCATATGTCTAAATGCTGCGAGTTTATGTTGCATAGGATGGTTTGATGTGACGTGGATAGTAGTGTCTGTTGTGGTTGGTTTTCTATAAATGTCAAAGGCTAAAGAGTTAGTTCCTCTTGTTATTGTAATGTAAGATAATGTAAAGATTTGTCTTTCTCCTTTTCCATTGTAAAGGTAATACATACATGATACGTAACACACCAGACCTCGTCAACAAACTTAAAGACACTAAAGTAACCGAAAACACGCGACTCGTTTCATTTGACATTAAGGACCTTTACACATCAATACCTACACGCGAAACTCTAATAATACTACGAGACACACTCGCCAATTAATACGACATCCAATACGCCAATGAAATTATGGACATCGCATCAGATTCGTAATTTATGATGAAATATGCAATATTATTATTTGAAAATAAATAGAAAAGCCAGAACCAATGCCATGGACGTGACAATGCAAAAAACCTAAGAAAGCAGCGAAAAGTGATTTTTATGCGTATTTGAGTCTGCTTTTGACAACGGAAACACACAATTTTTGATGCTAAACAATAAACAAAGTAGCAATTATATAGCAGGAGCCAACATAATCATTGATGAAAAATTGTATGCTCTCCGTGGTGGTACTGTTTTCACTCAATTCATACCATCAAAACCCGCCAAATACGAAACAAAAGTGTGCTGGGTATGTGACTTTATTTCGTCTTATCCGCTGAAGCGAAAAATCTACATGGCAATAGCGGCTCCCAGTACACAGAGAAAAAAACGTATGCGAAAAAGTTTTGAAGAACATCTTTTTAGCAACTACAATTCGAGCAGCATTTTATCGATGTTGGGTACAGCATATAAAGGAAGAACATTTGTAGCACCAATAGGACGTATAGTCGAATCCACCATCTTCGCTTTTAACAACAAAATTTTTCTACTTGACCAAGAAAATCAAATCAGTAGTCTTTTCCACAATCCATAACACAGAAGCGAAGTAGAAGGTCTAAAGAAAAACCCAGTAATGATATTATACTAGTACAAAGGTAGAGGAGACTTGTTCTTAAAAATAAAGATTGCTTTTCAATTTTATGCAATTAGTATATGTATGCAATATTAATATATTTTCATGTATTGTCCTAAACATACCTGGTTATGCAGCTGTTGACGTAAGGGGTAGGATTTGAAAAGGAGACATATCTCTGTCTTGAGTTGTCCAATTCCACTCAAACATTGGAATATGATACAAAACACATTTGTTAAGGATAAGAAATTTCAAATCAATCTGATAGCTACTTTTGTATGAATTTAAAAATTTTCCGGAAATTTTTCACTTTTGCGACTACCTAAGCGCTACCTAAACGGTGTTAAGAATCATTCCTAGGAAGTTCAGTTTTTTTGATTTTATATGTTAACAATTTTTGTTTTTTATGACAAGAGCTACAACTTTGCCTCAGAGAGTATATCAAAATTTCAAACGGTTTGCAAAATATGAGTTTGAGTAAATGATCATTTTTTTTGCAAAAATGACATCGATGCCACACATCTTTGAGGGCCCATAAAAAAACCTGGAGGACTTTGGGCAAAACTGGGAGACAGGGGTCTTTTTTTTTTGTCTTTTATCACGTAGTGGTGTCCGTATATGGTTATTTTTTTCCGTGTTGCACTGTGTTATCAAGCTGTAAAATTTTCTAGGTCTAATAGAGTTTTGGCAATGGCTTGAGGATTATCATCATTTCAAATGCGGCAATTCTATTTATTGACACCACTAAAATGAAATTGCGGTTCAATAGCGTTTTCTTCAAATTTCTTCGGCCCATTCATTAAATATACACGCGTACCATGACCACGATAAATTGATGATAAATAGCTAAAACCAAACCAAACCAAACCTCAAAACAACCGAGAACTTTCAAATCAGCTGTCACAGAAAACAGTACTACCAATTTAAAGTTCGCCTTTAAAACACGTTTATGCATTAAACACATAGACAATATCAGGCGATCGGCTACAAACTGTCAAAATTAAAATACAAACGTTTATAGGAAAACGATTATTTTGACGAGATTATAGCTACATGGATACACGACTACCGTTGTGGCTCTAGCCAACTTAGGCTAATTTCTTTTTTTGTTTGCGACAATTTTATTTTATTTAACAGAACAAAATGTCCCAAAATTAAAAATACAAATTCATTTACAATCAAAAGGTTTTGAGCAAATATATTTATTTGGTTTTATATGATAAAAGTATTTCTTGAAAAAGTAATTTTTTTTTAAAGAAAAATATTTATTTCTACAACGTTTTCATAGTTTAGATGTATGTAGCTGTCGTCTTTAATATAATTCAGTGGCTGACTATACGGCGATGATTGTAGCCAACTTCATTTGTAGTCGTGTAGCTATGTAGCCGCTATGTGTTTAATGCATTACTTGCAATTTCAAGTTTTTTTTTGTTTAAAGCCTGGTACTCTGTTCAGTTTTTCATGCGGAATGCTGTCAAACTACATACATAAAAGATTTGTATGAAAAAGTCATGAAAAAATGTTGCAGAAGTAGTACTCTGTTTTTACTGTGGAAAAACATGGAAATGTTTCTGGCAACATTTTAGCAAAAGCTATGAAATAAAGCAAATGTGCATTATTCCATGTGGAATTTTTGTAAAATTTTTTGTGGTAAATTTTGTGAAACAATGTGGTAGATTTAAAAGCAATAAAATCGTTAAATTCTTCCAAATCGCGAGATAGACACCACATTTTAAATGTCAAATTTTCCTTGTGAAATAATAAATGTTGCTCAACATTTTCCACAAATTCGAACAGAGTACTGGGTTTGAAGCCTTTAAAGCTATTCAGGTGGAAAAATATTATACTCAAGATAAGAAAATAAAAAATAAATTATGTGTAAGGACCCAAGATAAATTATTACTTGTTATTTCATCTTCTTTGCCTATTTTTCATTTATTTGTTTACGTAACATTATTTATGATTTTTTATTTTTATTTTGTTTCTTATTCCTGGTTCTTGTTCAACCATTGTTTCCTTTTAATTTTATTGTACTTCTTCTCTGTTAAAGGTTTTTTCCTTTCTTGTTGACAAAGGATCTTTGATGCATTAGTGGGCTTTCAATGATACAGAGGTGTTTTGAAAATAAATATTCATTTTTCTTGTGATTTGATTAGGCTTTTAACACAAGGGGGGAGGTTCTGTTGGATACCAATTTTGCTTTGTTTTGTTTGCGTACGATGATTTATAAATGTATATTTTTTATTTATGTTCAAAAGGTATTTCATACAAGTCTTGAAGTTTGATAAAATTTCTCAATAGGATTTATTTTTAGCACAATTTTTAGGGGGAAGTTATTATTATATTTTTTAGGTGGGAGTTTAAGAAGATGAGTCTTAGTATGAAATTTGATAAGCATAAGGGAAAAATTATTCAAACAATATTATCGTTACTCTAGTCAGTTCTTTAGAATAAAGCCCATTTTGATAGTTGTTAAAGTATAAAAATTGGTTTTTCGGTTTGAAATCTTATTTGGGTTTCACTAAACTAACTTTCATATAAACGAAGGCTCGAAGTCAGCTCAAAAGAAAATATAATTTTTTTTTTCTATAACATACCATTTTTCTATTCCTACACCACCTTGAAGATGTTGTAAGCCATGATACAATATAATATAATATAATACAATACAATATAATAATATAATAAAATAGTAACTCTGTCTGTCTTTCTTTTTTGTGTTCGCATCACGTAAAAACTACTATGTAGATTTTAACAAAATTTTGTGAGGAGGTACCTTAGTATCCTGATTCCAATATAGGATACTTTTTTTGCGCAAAGATATCTCATTCCCCAGAGAAAGTGGAGAAAAAGCAGTGAAAGTACGTAATCTTTTTTACCGATTTAAATGTACTGCATACTTTAAGGCATATTTTATTTTTGAAAACGGGATATTTTAAACACGGTTATGCAATAGATGGAGTTGTTTTAAAATAATGACAAAATATAAATTAATAGCGGGATATTATAAACATGGTTGCGCAACAGATGGCTCTGCTTTAAAATAGTGACAAAATATAAATTACTTACTGCCAAATAAATTGAAAAATATTTGTATTTGAATTGTATTTTTACTTTGCCAGGCATAGTTCCGAAAATTTCGCTAAAGCAATTCAGCACGATTTTTTTTTTATGTTGGTAGGGTTTTTCCGCTTTGATTTGTATTAAACGCCTTTATAGAAAGCAATACACATAGAGGTAGCCGATGGTCTCACAGGCTGCCCCCGATGCTTTTGTCTAACCAATATAGATCCTAACTTTTACAAAATATTTGGGAGAAAATTTTTACAAAAAATTTGCGATAAAATTTTTACCAAAATTTTGCGAGAAAATCTTACAAAAAATTTGCGATGAAATTTTTACAAAAAATTTGCGATAAAATTTTTACAAAAAATTATCGATAAAATTTTTACAAAAAATTGTCGATAAAATTTTTACAAAAAATTGTCGATAAAATTTATACATATAAATTTTTAATAAAATTTTAACAAAAAAATATTTATAAAAATTTTAAAAACATATTATCGATAAAGTTTTTACAAAAAAATTTCGTTAACGTTTTTACAAAAAATTGCGATAAAATTTCTACAAAAAATTTGCGATAAAATTTTTACAAAAAATTTACGATAAAATTTTCACATAAAATTTACGATAAAATTTTCACAAAAAATTTACGATAAAATTTTCACAAAAAATTTGCTATAAAATTTTGCAAAAAATCTGCGAGAAAATTTTTACTAAAATTATGCGAGAAAATTTTTACAAAAAATAACGAGAAAATTTTTTCAAAAAATTTGCGATAAAATTTTTACAAAAAACTTGCGATGAATTTTTTACAAAAAATTTTCGATAAAATTTTTACAACGGATTTTCAATAAAATTTTTACAAACAATTTTCAATAAAATTTTAAAAACAAATTTTCGATAAAGTTTTTATAATTTTATAAAATTTCGATAACATTTTTACAAAAAATTTTTACAAAAAAAAAATGTTCTATATCTCTATATTATATTTGTAATAATGGAGTTGAAAATCATAAAAGTAAAAACAAAATATATATTATATATGTAAAATTGTGAAACATAACAGAGTAAGGGAATATTTAAGTTTACTAGGATGAAGGGTATATAAGATTTGACATGGCCGAATATAGTACTCTTTCTTGTTGCAACTAAGAACCACACAAAGTAGATAGACACGAATAATGCTGAAGACAAGTGTAACGATCCAGAAAGAGCATCAAATTTTGCTACTTTCTGAAATTTTTTTTTTAAATTTTTCTTTGAAGTTGCCTATTTTGTAAAAAATTCTCTTTTAATCTTATGGAGTTGGTCAAGATATAAAAGAACTTAATCTTTCATTTGCAAATTAGATAATATTAAAAACAAAAAAAAAAAAAAAAATGTTTTAATGATCATGTTGCTGAATTTTTATTGTAGACCAATGAGTAGCATACCTTTATGCTGAATAATAATACACTAATGTCTCCAAACGAATTCTCTCATGAGTTTCAATGAATAAAAATTTTTTTTCACTTTTTGTGGGTACTAAAATAAGTGTTGTTAACTACCTAAAAACCAATAGGACACGTAAAATACTTCGTTTATGGTACTTCTAATGTAAAGTTAAATATTTTATGGTGATTTTCCGCACTTCTTTGCGGGTGAATCCGGCTTGTAAAGGTAAAATAGCTTTGTGTGAGTATTTAAATTTTCAAGCCTCTTAAGAGATTTTATTCAGATTTTATTTATCAGACCGATTCTATTGAAACTTCTCACTTACTTTAATTTATTTCGACAATATGAAATACAATAAAATATATTGTATGTTTTGAAAATGCTTTTGTACAGCCGACTCTAAAGGAACTTTACACAAACAAACCAAAATGGGCGGGGCGTCTGAAATACAAAACAATTATTTTTTTTGAATATCTAATAAAAGCTTGATTAAAGAATTTTTTTAAATAAACTTCTGAACATTTTTGATTTCAAATTTGTTAAATTTTCTATAATATTCATTCAACTGCAAATTTTTCTTAAAAAAGCAAAAAAAATAATAATTTATTTTCAACAGAAGACAGCAAGAGGAATTTTATACAAAAACTAACTGGAGATTGTGTATGAAAAGAAAGTTTTTTTTTTGGCAAACAAAGAAAATGTTACGCGCTCATACAAAAGTACAGAGGGGTTATTGAACTTGTTAGTTTATTTTGTACACACGCACATACATATATATACTCACATAAAAACATACACACAAACTCACATATACATACAAACACATAGACTATGAGATGTAGAAATTTTAAATATCGTATTTAATATTTGAAAATGTGCGATGGGAAATTAAAACACGCAGAGAAAAAACGGTATGGTTACAAGAACCATTTTACTAAGGTAACGTTAAGAAAGTTTTTGTTATAATTTTATCATTAAATGGTTGCTACACCCAAAAAATGTGGTTAGTTGGAACCAATGTTTTATTAGTATTCAAAAATAACATAGTATTTTTAACCATAATATATTATTAATTGACAAAACATGGAAGGTTTTTTTTCGTATGTAGCCAAAGTATTATTAAAACAAACAAATAATGTTTGGTTTCGTTTTATTTTTTGGAAAATGTATAGGGTAGAGTTCAAACAGGTGGTGAAATAAGTTTCTCTTTTGGCAACACTGAAATTGTACGTCGTATTTTTTATTTTATTTTATTTTTTTTAAAAGAGAAGTAACACTCAGACAATTAATGCTTGTATTAACTACGTTACTTCCCTTTTGAAAGGGCTAGGAGTAGATGGTTAGTGTGATAGTAAAGTTTCACTGATGGTAACACTGTAATTACACGTTATGATTATTTTTAGAACAGTTGTGCAGCGCCTTTAGTGTTATGTAGTCGTATTAGTTTGAAACTTACATAACTTCATAGTGCTATGTGGTAGGTAATACCGCCGAAGTAGAGCGCTGCGATATGCATGATTATAAAGAGAAACTAATACATACATATCAGAAAAATTGATGTTGCCACGGCAGAGTATAGAACTCGGAAGCATGAGCTACAGCACCCTTAGGACATTGTTGCAGCGCCTCTGATGTCGAGTAGGCACATTAGTTTTTAAAGGCTTATAGCAATTGTATTATTATTTTACTTCTACAATTTTGTGGTACTGTAGATTAATGTCAACGAAGAAGGACCCTGTGATATACATAGAAGATTAGGAAAAGCTAATCCATATCAGAAAAAAAATTTGTTAATGGTTTGTCGCGGCTGAGATACTATCACGGCGATTCAAATCAACATTAATTCGAATTTAATTTGATGAATTTGTGTTTTTAAGAAATTTTTTTTTAATCTTCACCATCAACTTCTTCTTCACCAACTTAGGTATTCAACGAAAAGAAACATTGCCCACGCCCACTATTTTAGTAGCTATAGCACTATAATAGGGAGATATTTGAAATGCACCAGCAACCCCTTATTAATATACATAGTTTAACGATTGTAGTAGTGGGCGTGGTGCCTCCCACGCAAGGTAAACAATTATTATCGTCTACCAGAAGATGTGCAATAGGTATTATATCATTTAATTTAAACATATTTTATTACTTATATAATACCAGCTGTGCCTGCCACGTCGTGGGTGTCCTGACTTTTTTACTCCATTTTGCTTTGAAAGTATTCCACACCAATTGTAATGTGCTGTTTATGTAACCCAATTGAACAATTCGTCTAGGAAATTTGTATGAAAAGCACTCAAGTTTTTGAGTTTTTCCTATACAAATTTTCTAGACGTTTTGTTCAATTGGGTTACATAAACAGCACATAAGACTCTTACTTTTTTAGTGCTTCAGTTATGGTTTATATATTTACTTTATAAAAAAGGTACCCATCCCTGGATAAAATTCTAAAATTTATAAAAATTCTAAAAACTATTGTAAAGGTGTTTAAAATATTTGAATAACAATGTAATTGCACAAAGTAAAAATTACAGATCAAATACAAATTTTATTCAATTTGCACCTAATGTTGCGCAATAGTTTTTAAAATATCCTACTTTCAAAAGTAAAAGGTGTGCAACCGTGTTTAAAATATCCCAGTTTTAAACCGAAAATTTCAGTACCTTGCTTTTTTTCACTGCTTTTACTCCACTTTCTCTTGGAAAGAAGACATTTTTGAGGAATAAAGTACCCTATATTGGAATCAGGATGCTAGGGTACCTCCTCACAAAAGTTTGTTAAAATCAAACCAGTAGTTTTTACGTGATGCGAACACAAATGAAAAGCAGACAGACAGACTGAATGAAATGAGTTTTTATTTTATTATGTGTATAGATAATGAAATTCATATGAATGTTGAAGTAAGGTTTGGGTTCATTTTATTCTCTCTAAGTTGAAAAAATATAAAAAAAAATGTTGGTGATTAATTTAAAGAAAAAATGGGAAAATTAAATTTAGACACTTGCAGAATGTAATACATTTTCTAGATCGCCACTGACTTCTTCTTGTTTAGTTGTAAACATCATCTATTTAACCAATAAAAAGAGTTAGATAATAGAATACGAGAATATTGTATTTAATTATCTCTCGTCTGTAGGTGAGAACGAAGTCTATTCCTATGTAAAGCTACCCTCTTGTTTGATGTGTTTTTTTTTAATATTTTCCATATTGTATTTGTTGTGACTTCAGCCAACCCTTGGTTGCAACTTATTGTTTATTTGTTTTGCCCCAAAAATATTTTTCAGTTGATATTAATGTAGTATCGGACTTAAATATCATTTTATTAAAGACATTATATCATAATATTTTTCTAATTCATATCTATTACATATCGCACTTGTTCGTCAAAAGCGTAAGAACTCAAAATTCATGAATTTTCAGTAGAGGCCAAAAACTGTTTCCGTTAATTGAGACTAAAGTAGTTATTCTAAAAACACAAAGAGGGTCAGAACGGGTTTTTACACGGCAGAGAAGACAAATCAATGGGAGATTTTTACAGTGGGTAGATATGACCTCTGTAATTTGGTTTTTTGTAAAACCGAAATTGAGGAACAAATGCGATATAATAAAATAGTAACTCATTTCCGTCTGTCTGCTTTTCATTTGCGTTCGCATCACGTAAAAACTACTGGATGGATTTTAACAAAATTTTATAAAAAAAAAATAGATTTTTTTTGAAAAATTTGGTAGGGGATCACGGATTTTTGTCCTTTTTTCGATTCGACGCTTATTTAATAAGATACAGCAAAAATAAGATTTTTATATAAAAAATTTTTTCCGCAAAAATATCTTATTTCCAAGAGAAAGTGGAGAAAAAGCTGTGAAAATACGCAGTTGAACTAACCGAATATGCATACTTTATTTTTTATAAAGTAAAAAATTCATAAATTGATACGCAGCATATTTTAAGGCGGCACTAAAAACGTAAGTCTTTGGTGTGGATCAGAGGATGACAAAAGTATAATTTTTGGTACTTATTAAGTATTTGAGGCCAAACAGGTATAAATGTGTATATCTGTAGCTCAAACAACATACCATACACACATACTCATATCAATTTCAACTTAAATAACTACAAGTATAGGCAGAGAATAAGTGTTCGCATACTTGTTCATAATTTTTTGCAATACAACTAAGTATAAGTAAAAGTAGGATAAAGTATTGGCTATACCCATACTTGTAAGTATAGAGTAGGAATAAGTACAAGTATGTAAATACTCTAAGTATACTTAGAGTATTTTAAGTATACTTTTAAGTATTGTAAAATAACTATATGTATTAATTATTTTACAATTTAAAAATACGTTTATTCATTGCTTCATCCTGATATGAAAATTATTTTGGTTCTCCATACTTAACCAATGTTCGGTTATAAACAAAATATTGCCAAACATCATACATCTTTTTATACACACAATTTCTAAAAGTAGTTGTTTTACTTATAAGTATACTTAGAGTATTATAACTACTTTTCCATAAGGTATATTAGGTAGTTATAAGTATGGGTATGACAGATACCCATCATATTATCTACCTACAATGAGTTGTACTCATACATGCATTATGTATACATTTATAAGTTCGTTGTGTATAAATAAAGTTTGTTATAAGTATTGAGTACACCCATACTTATTTCACTGCTAATAAGTATGTGTAGGTATTTTCTGTGTTATAAGTATAGGTATAACTAATACCCAAAAATATGTGTAAATACTTAACTTCATTTATTTTATAAGTACTTTTTGTCAGTCTCTGGTGTGGATTGCTTTCAAAGCAACTGACGAAATGGCGGGCACAGCTAGTATGTAATAAAATAGTAACTCATTTCCTCATTTCTTTCTGTCTGTCTTTATTTTTTTGTGTTCGCATCACGTAAAAACTACTAGATGGATTTTAAGAAAATTTTGTGAGGAGGTACCTTAGTATCCTGATTCGAATATAGGATATTTTTTTTCGCAAAAATATCTTATTTCCAAGAGAAAGTGGAGAAAAAGCAGTGAAAGTATGCCGATTTTTGTTTACCGATTAAACGGTACTGCCTACTTTAAGGCATCTTTTATTTTTCTAAGCGGGATATTTTAAATATGGTTGCGCAACAGATGGCGCTGTTATAAATAATGAGTAACTCATTTCCTGTCTGTCTTTTACAGAGCTTTAGAATAATTTTTACAATTTTAGAATTTAATATAAAGAAATTTATAGTCAAGCTTAAGTTCGTTTTTATTCTCTTTAAGAAAGAATTAATTAAATTACAGATTAGGTGATAATATTAAAGAAGAATTGGGAAAATTTAATTTTAGACACCAGCAGGAGTGGAATTCACATCAGCACTCTTGTATCTAATCTACTTAGGGTAGTGTTTAGTTGTAAGCATCATCTATTTAACCAACCAAACCCAGAAAAAGGAATACGAGAAAACTTGTATTCAATTATCAATCGTCAGTTGGTGAGAACGAAGTCTACCACCACCTTTTCAAAATTTAATAAAAATTTTTAAATTTTATCCAGGGATATGTAAGAGTCTTAAAATTTGGTGTGGATTACTTTCCAAGCAAAATCGAACAAAATATTGTCAGGACGCAAACAATGAGTGTGGGCACAGCTAGTTCGACATAGTTAGACTCCTTCAAAATAATTTTATAATTATTGTTATTTATAATTATGATATAAAATTCAAATATTTTAGTAATGCTAAAACTAATAATTATTTTTAATAATATTTGCCATTGACACATCGAAACTCAAGTTGTATCACCCTTTAATTTTTTCTACTTCAACTCATACTTGTGGTTTATATTTTTTTATTTCAGTAAATTATTGCTTTTTTGATTTATCGATAAACTCATAAATTCTATGAATTAAATAACAGAAAAAAATAACATTTACTTAATTAAGTCTAGGAAAATCATAGTTGAATGAACTTAAAATGACAATTTTCTTGTGTAAACAGATTTTTTTTTTTTAAATAAACATTTAACAAGATTTTGTAGAATTAAAAAACTATTAAAATTTTTCGCATAATACAAATTTTCTGATGTTACGAAGGTATGTCATTAGGACTTAACAAAATCATATGAGGGGCAGTAAGTAAATAAAGTAGGTTTACGAAAACTATATCAAAAGAAGATTTTAAAATTTTATAAAAACAAAATTTACGAGTTTTTTTCTCTTAATTTGGTTGGCGAAATCTTAATATTAACAAATGGCGAATGTTTGTGATTGTTGCTTAGTTGCCAAATTTAACTTAAATCGAGTTTCTTTATTGTTCTCCACTGATTAAGTAATAGGCCCTCAGTAACGCGATCCAAGAGATCTTTGGTACTCCACCAATGCACAGTGGGGCAGAATTAAAATATTTAGGAAATAACTCAGCCATTTGCTAGGCAAATTGATCTGAGCTTAAGTTATGACGGTGGGCACCATACACTTGCCAGAAATGGCACTATCTGGTCTCAAAGTTGGTTACCACGTACCTTTAAACACAATTAAACAAAATAAATTATTAAAAAAATTTTATTTTTTAATAAATAGAATTTTTTTAAAATAAATTTAAAACAGGTACATGCACTGAGCTTTTTTCTCTGGCCACGATTAGTGTATCACTTCTATTTAGGAGGTCGTATTCAAAGGCCAGAAATTTCCTAGGCCTATATCTCTTATAGCAACAAATAATAAAATTAAAGTAAAATATTATAGGGTGACCCCAATAAAACGTAAACAGCCTTACCACTTGAGGAGTAATAGGTAGAAGCTGGAAATTTACAGAGTTTGTACTTATGTATATGTTTTGCTACAACCTAGAGTGGTAACATATAAAAAATAAAGGGTGCCCCATATAAGAGTTGCATTTTTTGTATATGGGCCTACATTTTAAATCGTTATAGTTAGACCCTTGAAATTTACAATAGCAAAAAGAAATATAAAATTATGGATTAAGAATGTTCCCATAGTAGACGTAATTTTGAAGTATGTATATTTTTAGGGTTCCGCCCCCAAAGGGCAAAAACGTCACCCTATTGTTTTCGCTACAATGTCTGTCCGTCTGTCAGTGCCTTTTATCTCTGCAACCGTGATAGGTAGGCTCTTGAAATTTTTACAGAAGATGTATAACTGTGGCCGCTATAGCAACAAATTCTAAAACTTATAGGGTGTTCTGAAAGTAACGTTTTATTTACGTTTATGTATTTATTTCTTGAGCTGTAGGAGGCATACACAGTAATTAAAACTTAGTTTGCTTTATAAACAAGTATACAAATATAAACGTAAAAATTAAAGGGTGTTCCGCTAGTGACGTGATTCACATGTATATGGCCTAAGTTTTGAACCGTATTAGGTATACTCTTGATATTTTTACAGAAGATGTATAACTGTGGCCGCTATAGCAACAAATACTAAAACTTATAGGGTATTCTGAAAGTAACGTTTTATTTACGTTTATGTTTTTATTTCTTGAGCTTAAAATTTGCAGACAGTAATTAAAACTATATTCGCTTTTTAAGGAAGTATACAAAATTAAACTTAAAAATTAAAGGGTGTTCCGATAGTGACGTGATTTGCATGTATATGGCCTAAGCTTTAAACATCAATAGGAAGACTCTTAAAGTTTTTACAGAAGGTGTATTACTATGGCCACTATGGAAAATAGTAAAAATTAAAGGGTGTGTCGACAGTGACATTATTTGCATAAATATGGTCTAATTTTGCACTATGTTCAGATTGTAGTTTCGTTTAAAATTTTTATTTTATAATCGATGCCCGATTGTCTGTTTTAATGTTGGATTTACTTTATGTGATTACTAAAATAAGTGTTGTTAACTACCTTTTATTTTGATTAACGGACGCTACAAGGAAAAAGGGATAGCTATCCTATCGTCAAGTTACCAAAGCAATTAGATCAAATAATTCACTCCCAAACTGGCCGGGGAAAGCCGTATGAGAGTAAATCATTTAGACAGTAGCAATCGGGTTACTTACTGCTGGGTTTTCAGACACGTTGGGTAAGAAGGAAATAAAAGGGCATACAGGCTGGCCAAAAGTAAAGCAATTATAACCCCCAATGGTCTGACCAAAACTGGAATTGTATCAAATAGAATCAAAGAGTATCAAATAGAATCCGTAACTTATCTCTCTGGACGGACTTCCGAAGCTGGCAATTGGGACTTATAACTAAACACGCTTTAAAGCTCTAATGTCGCTAAGTAACAATAACATAGAAATGTTCATTGGTTTTCTCACAGGCCATTGCAGGTAGAGGAAACATCTTAACAGGCTAGAAATTAGGAGTAACAGCAGGTGTAAATTTTTGTTTATTACGACGAGGAAACTCCATTCATTGTATATTCCGAAGGATTGTGATAATTTATGTCACAACAGATGCAGAATAATCACCTACTGGAAGATGGGGGTCTGTCAAAAACAGAACCAACTGCAATCCTTAGATTCCACAATAGATCAGTTTCTCGTTTCTGTAACTAAAGCGAGAACATTTTCACATGAAAATATAATAGTCATTCTGTTTTTCCAGGTTGTCCCCTAGTTAACCTAAAATTTTTGAAATAATGTAATAAAAAATTTTGTGACTATCTCTAGCTCACCAAGATGACTATAATAATTTTATGTGAAACATTTTTCACATAAGTTACAGAAACGAGGCACAGGTCTAGGTGCCTCAGCAACTCGCAGGGCACTCAATAGATCTTCAGTGTCCTTTTTCCCCCTTCCCATTGTTCTATTCTATTTAAACTAAAGGGTGGTTAAATTTGCAAAGGCCGATGTTGATTTTGAATAAAACACAAATTATATAGGAAATTATTTTCATTTCTTTTTATTTTGATAATATTGGTCTGGTTCAATTATGTATGAAACAAAATATCCACCAAATGGCCGCCGCGACCTCGGCGGCATACCACCATCCGATGCTCCAAATTTTCGATGACGCTGAGGCATAATTGAGATTCTATGCCGTTAATGTTTCGAATTATCTCATCATTTAGCTCTTGAATTGTTGCTGGCTTATCGACGCACAGAGGGGTATTTTGCCAATCTAGCTGGACATTAGGCAAAAAATTTATTTTGAGAAATGTAAAAATTTAAGTATGCAACTCGACAGACAACAAAATTCTGCATCGTATAGTGAATTTTCAAGGCTTTTGCTTGAGATTTGTCGTTTTGGGACACTGTTAAAGTCTGGAAAGTTGAGTATATCGTATACGTTTTTATTGACTTTAAACGATTTTGAGAGGTTTGCAATATATTTTTTGGTGGCTAAACGAATAAAGATTTTGTATTGATTTTTTTTTTCTGTGAAATGGTTTATTAGTAGCTACTTATGTTAATTTTTATAATTTTCTTTTTTAAATTTTATAGATAAAAAATTTCATTCAAAATTAAAAAAAAGTTTTTTTGTTGTAAAATTTTTTGTAAAAAAAAAGTGAAAAGCTTTTTAAGAGTGATCTCCATCGCGGCCCTAAAAATGTTATATATCACTATAAAATTTGCGATCTCTACTTTTATACTGTAAAAAACCAGCTTGCGCATAGGTGCGCCATTTTTTTTTGCGATTTTTTAAAAATTACACCTTTTTCTGTTGCTTCTTATCTTACATAGGTAAATACGAGTAAGAAACCTTTTTATATTGTTAAAACATTTTGGTTTTCAATAACTGAAGGTAGATGTTTTTTATTTAAATCATTGATTCTAACACTGTTATTACCTGTAAAAAAAAATTAGCAAAAAGGTAAAAAAGTAATTTTACCCACCCCCATAGCTTACATACATATATACATAGATACCTGTGCAGCTACGTTGTAAATGACGTTATTCCTGGAACAAAAATGTACCTGTATTAAATAAAAAAAAATTTTGATCTGCAATTAACAATTTGTTTACTATAAATTGTGGTTATTGTACAAAATTGTAATCATAACCCTTTTGAAGCTTCGAGAGTAAAATGGAAAAAGTATATACAAGATTGGAGTTATTCCAAATAGTACAGGAATCTAATGCTAATACCGTTGAAGAGAAATTGCAATTTTTATTTAGAAAATTGTGCGATGTTTCAAAATGTCAAGGAGATGGTGATATATCAGCAGTAAAGGACGGTTTAAAGAGTTTCAAAAAAAAAAAAAAATTTTAATTATATCGGCATTCCGCACATAGAAGAATTGAGAGAAACTTTACGTTTCTCTATATGAGTGGCATCCTATGACACCTACAATGCACAAGATTTTAATACATGGTGCAACTGTTATGAATGAGGCATTGTTGCCTATTGGGCTATTATCAGAAGAAGCAGCTGAGGCACGAAACAAGCATTTCCGGCTTTACAGGCAGAATTTCGCTAGAAAGTTTTCAAGGGTTCAGTGTAACTTATATATTATTAATAGGCTTTTGCTAAGTTCTGACCCACTAATTACTAGTATAAGACCCACTCCTTTTACGAAAGAAGCAATTTCTTTCATGCTTCCACCAGCACTTAACGCTGAAGAGGATTCGGAAGAGACTTTTGAAGAATCAGACGAAGAAGAACCGTGGCACTCATCATCATCTTAGTGCAAAGGAGAAGTCGTTTTAAATAAATTAATTGTTATAATTTTAAATAAAATTTATCGTTACAATCATAAATAAGTCATTACTATAAATAAATAAAATATTTTCAGATATCAAATACTATAAAGTAACAAGTTACAAAAATATTTTTTTAATAATTTTCTTGGGAGGCAGGGATTGGTTAGGCATTGGAAAGCTTAAAAATGATTATTTTTAGAAAATTGGCAAAAAAAAATTTTTTTTCACAGGGACGTTTTGGGGGTGGGATTGGAGGAAGACCTCCCCCTGCCCGTAAAAATAAATTTTTATGGTTTTAAGAAGTATAAAATCTATTTCTTTGATTAATTGCATTATTTTTTCAAATAATATTTTATTTAACCGCCCACAAAAGGGGCGGGGCTAAAAATGGCATCTAAGAATCTCTTAAGTCCAACTTTAAGTTTTTGAACATTCTTTGACCTCCAAAGTTGTAATTGCTAAACAAAATACCGGGAAAATTAAAAAAAAACTTGCATTTTTCAGAGGTAGGATTAGTTCTTCCAAGGGGAACTTTTTTCTGCTTGGTTCGATTTTTACTATTTTCTAGCTTTGACAGCCAAAGACCATAACAGATTTTTCTGCAAAGTTTCATTGACCTAGGTGCACACAGTAAATTTTTAGAGCCAATATAAGCTAAAAACAAAAGTAATGTCCGGCTAGATTAGCAAAATACCCCTATGTGCGACGTACACCTTTTCTTTCATAAACTCCAATTAAGGCAGTCCAACGGATGGGTGCATTGCTTTTTCGACAATCACTCTTGGATTATCATTCGCCCAAATGCGGCAATTCTGCTTATTGATTAATTCACTGAGGTGAAAATGTGCCTCATCACTGAAGATGATTTTCTTCGAAAATTGATCATCCAATGTTGCCATTTCTTGCCACCATTCTGACCATTGCTTGACTGTGTATCTTTCCATGGTTCAATTGAGTTAGTCTGAAATTGAGAAATGTCAAATTAATTGCAGGTGTGTGGTTGTTGAATGTGTGGTTCACATTCAACATCGGCCTTTAAAATTTATCCACCCTATACATAAAAACCTTATTTATATTACATTCCTGTATGACAACATCGAAGGGTACGTCACCCTTTGTGTGTGAGTCCATCTTACCTTCGTCCAATTTATTCTTTTTAATGTGGCCAGCTAATAACACTTTTATTTTCTTTGACATAATTTAACGTTTTCTATCTTTAATAGGCCTTCTGCACAATGGGCTTTTGTTGCAGAGGTAACCGATGTGCTACAAACTTCATGTAAAAGTGTTTGATGAAAGAACAAAATTAATTTTTTATCTATTTTCTTTTTTCAAAAATACAAAAATTTGCCTGAACTAAGCGTTTGTTAAAAAAACTGAATGAAGAAGAGATTTTTCGGAAAACTTTCCGATCGTTTTTGGAAATTTGACAATTTTCTGAAACCTATTTTTTAAAATTATTATTTCTCTCTAACTGCATGATTTTGTAAAGTCATATTGACTTTACAATAAAAATGTCCGTTTTGGCAGTGACAATGTAGAGACTCTACGTTGTATAATTAAATGTTGTAAAAAGACTTTAATGTCTTTATAACATGTCATTCAACGACAACAAGTTAATAAATTACAGCAACAAATAGAAAGTTATAAACCTTAAACAATACACACTGTTGTTGTTAAGGCATATAATTTAAAAAAATATAAAATAAAAAAGAAACTTAATATAATAAAAAGGCTGAAAAAGTCAAAAGGGCGACCAAAATACAAAGGTGACTTAATTGGCATTTGTTGACATGGTCATGGTGTTATCTGAGCAGCAGCAGCTATAACAACAACCAAATTTTTAATAGTAAAAAAAAATATAGTCAAGCATGGAAATTTTAAACATTAAAAGGTTATCATTTGTCACAAAAAAATTCAGGCAGGATTTAAATTTGTCAGCATTAGCTTTAGAGAGATGACAGTACTGACAGCAGTCAGTCTGAGTAATTTTGCACAGAAAAACAGTGTTTTTTTCACTGTTTAAAATGTATGAACTTTAAACTGGTACAAATCTTAAAAAGTTTATATTTTTGAGCTGGAAAAAAAAGTTAATAATGGTTGAAGGACATCAATGTCATTATGGTTTTAATAAAAGTTTTCAGTTCTGTTGTTGGAAGACAACAAGAAAATGTGTAAAAATCTATACATATAATAAAATATTCACTCGTTTCCTGTCTGTGTGTGTTCGCATCACGTAAAAACTACTGGATGGATTTTAACAACATTTTCTGAGGAGGTACCTTGGTATCCTGATACCAATATAAGATATTTTTTTCCGCAAAAATATCATATTTCCAAGAGAAAGTGAAGAAAAAGCAGTAAAAGTATGCCCATTTTTTTACCGTTTCAAGGGTACTGCATACTTTAAGGCATATTTTATTTTTGAAAGCACTGCGCAACAGATGGTGCTGTTTTAAAATAAAAACAAAATATGAATTACTTACTACCATATTATTACAATATTTTAAACGCCTTTTATAGAGCTTTTAATAATTTTTAGAATTTTAACCAGGTATGGGTACCTTCATATAAAGTAAATACGTAAGTCTAAAAATTTGCAGCCGCCAGCCTTTATTCTTGACTTAAGTGATTTCGGACTATCGACTTATAACTGTCGGCCTTCTTTCTCATCACGGAGTCTCTACTAATTGTTAGCATTTGTTCAATCCCCCATGTCCCCCATGGCATCCACATTTAACAAGCATCTAACAATGGTTCTAAGTCTTATGATAGCCAGTGCTGGTCATTAATACAGAATGTGCGCTACCGTCTGAGTCTGCCTCTTGCAGGCACAGTCTGCGAGTATCATCTTTTTCAATTTCAATCTTGACTAAATGATAGTTTCCATGACCTCTCACCAACGCAGTTATCCTACTTAAGCTACTTCTATTATATCTGAGCACCTAACTTACAGTCCGGTCATAGTTATACTTACTCATAGTCTAGCCATATTCTTGTCATAGTCTAGCCCTATTCTTCTCATAGTCTAGCCCTAGCCAAGTCATAGTCTAGGATAGTATAGTAAGAGTTCAATCAAATTTTATTCGTAGTCTAGTAACATTCTAGTCATAGCAAAGTCATAGTTAACAAAGTCAAAGTCAACTTAACATAGTCAATTCATAATCTATTTATACTCTAATCATAAAATATTATAATGGTCTAGTGAAAGAATAGTCATAGTCTAGCAATAGTCTAATAATAGTTTGTAATCAAGTAGTTACCTAATCATATTCTATTCATAGTCTAGTCAAAGTCTAGTCATGATCTAGCCATAGTCTAAGCTTCGTCTCGTTGTAGTCTAGACATATTATAGTCTTGATCTTGTTAAAATCTCCTCATAGTCTAGTAGTCTATTCATAGTTTAGGCATAGTAGAAGTCACAATTTAGTTATTATCTTGCCACAGTCTAGTCATAGTCTAGCAGTAGTCTATTCATAGTCTAGGCATATTGTAATCATAGTTTATCATAGGCTGATAATAGTCTAGAAATAGTCTAGTCATAGTCTTGTCTTAATCTATTTATATTCTAGTTATTGTCTAGTTATAATCTACTGATTGTCCAGACATAGTCTCTCGACATAGCCTGGTCGTGATCTTGTAATAATCTAGTCATACTCTAATCATAGTCCCGTTATATATGTCAAGATCTTGTCGCTATCTAGTCATAGCCTGCAGTAGTCTGTTCATAGTCTAGACATATTGTAGTCATAGTCATAGTATAATCAGTTTAGTCACTGCCTTGTTATAGTCTAGGCGTAATAGTCTTATTGTAGTCTAGACATTGTTCAATCATAGTCTAGTTATAGTCTACTTATCATAGACATAGTCTAGTCAGAGTCTAGATATATTTTTACCAAAGTCTAGTCATATTCTAATCATAGTCTAGTGATAGTCTGGTCCTAGTCATGCCATTGTCTATACATAGCTTAGTTATTATGTAGTCTTAGTCTCGTTATTGTCTAGTTATATTCTAGTGAAAGACTAAACTATGCACACTAGTAGTTTAGTCACAGCCTATTCTTTGTCTAGCTATTGTCTGATCATTTTCTAGTATAGTCCGATTATAGCCTAGCAATAGTTTATTTACAGTATAGGCATAGTCTAGACATGGTCTGGTCATAGTCTACTTATAGTCAAGTCTTAATCTCTTTATGAAAGAAATCACATATTGTGCAGGTCTTTTTTTTTAGCAATACAAATTTATTTCGGGTTGGAGGAACTAGGGAGGATTTCATGAAAAGAAGATATTATGCTTTTTAACCGACTTCAAAAAAGAAGGAAGTTATCTATTCGTCTGAATGTTGCTTTTTTTATGTATGTAACCGCAGAACTCAGCCATTTCTGAACCGATTTTAAAATTGTTTGCTGTATTTGAAAGGTTATGCTTCAAGGTTGGTCCCTTTTAAAAACAGTTCATTATATTAAAAACTAAAGGGTGTCCCCATACAACATACATGTTTTTTACGTGTATTAAGAACCGTAAAGGTCAGCAAATTAAAATTTAAAAAAAATGTGTGCCGCTATAGCTCCCAACAGCAGAAATTAATAAAAAAAATAAATTTAAAATTTAAAGGGTGTCCCCATAGGTGACATAATATGACCTATTTGGGTCTATCTTTTGAACCGTTATAGACTAAACCTTGAAAATTTTACAGAATGTCGGCTACTATGAGCGTTATAATAAAATGTATAAATACTCAAAATTTTAAATTAGAGGGTGCTCCAATAGTTCATTTAATTTGATATATATGACCATACTTTTGAATAGTTGTACACAGACCGCTGAAATTTGCAAAGAACCTGTAGTGCTAAGTCAGCTATAACAAAAAGTATAAAATTTTAAATTTGGAACTAAAAGGGTGTCCCAATAGTTAATGTAATTCTACGTATATGGCCAAACTTTTGAACTGTTAGAGACAGACAGCTGAAATTGACAAGGATCCTGTATTGCAAAGTCCACTATAGCAAGTATACAATTTGAAGTTAGAAATTAAAGGGTGTCCCCATAAATTACGTAATTTGATCTATATGACCCTATCTTTTGAACCGTTAAGCACAAACACTTGAAAATTAGACAGAATGTCCACTACTTTCTCTGGTATGATAACAAATATAAATATTTGGAATTATAATGTAAAGGGTGTCCCAATAGTTCATGTAATTTGATATATATGGTTAAACTTTTTAACCGTTATAGACAGATAGTTGAAATTTACAAAGAATCTTTGTGACCAAGTCCTCTATAACAACAGGTCTTTAATTTAACATTGTAAATTAAAGGGTGTCCGAATAGGTGATGTTATTTGATCTGTGTGCCCCTATCTTTGAAACCGTTATAGACAGAGGCTTGAATGGTGTCCCCATACAAGACGGATGCTGGTGAAAATAACTTAACTTTTAAACAGTAATAGGGAGAGGCTTGACATTCAATAGTCTTTATTTTTTCCCTCTAATTTTGGCGCATCTTTTATTTGGTTTAAATCTAATTCTTACAGATTAGTTCTTACATTTTTAGTTTAGAATTGGTGCCCTTCTATCTGTTTTGAAGTCGGTTTTTTTTGCAAGAACTATTATTAGGTTGACGTTGACATTTATCTAAAAAGCTTTAAAAAAATTAAAAAAAGTGCTCAAAATCTTAAATTGATTCTATAGCTTCTGCTACTTAAACTCAGCCATACGAATATGTATGTGTATGTGTATTTGTACTTTATGTTTTTAATTAAACCGAATTACTGGCTAAAAGGCATCTTTGCATTAATTATGCCTAACAAAAGGTGCCTTCATTAAAAGGGGCTGTGAACGTTTTGAGAGTAAAGGAGAATAAAAAATAAACGTCTCAATTTGAATTAAATATTAAGAAAATTCTTGTTTAGAAAAGTAAAAATAAATATTTAAATATAAATTCTAGTCGAACAGTTAGTTGGATATGAATAAATAAATTAGATGCAGCTACAAAAATTTCCTCTTTAGAAAAGTCATTTTGTTTTTCTTAGTTAGAGAATTCTAAATGTCTTTTACTTTTAAGTTTTTTTCACCAATTAATTATTTATGTACAAGTGGAATACAAAAGTTTTTCAGATGACTCCTTAATATTGTGGTGCTAAAGTTAATTTTTTTTATTTTGTTTTCTTAAAACATTTTATTAAAGTTTTTTGCTGATTTATTTTCCTTGGAATTTTTGTTTTTAGCCAGGATATTTGCTGTTCTGCTAGGCATCTACAAAATGAAGGGATTGTGTTGGTAGAGTTTGTTTTTTTTGGTTATTTTTTTGGGGCATTTTTCATAGAGCATTCAGTCAGGGTGTTTCAACAAAATATTTGTTCTTTGATATGAGAGAAGTATACGCGGTAATAGATTTTTTGATAAATTTTTGTTCCTCTGATTTGGAGTAGTTGTTATCGTTATCCTAGCTTAACAATTAATTACACGTAAGTACTAGTTTTGGCTAAGGCCCTGTGACATTTTCCATTTTCACGAAATGATTGTCTGCCTGAGGTCTTATTTGTAATGGTCGCGAATGCTGGGCATTGACAAATAATATGCGCTGCTGTCTCAATCTTTTATGTTATGGACCAGTTGACATGGCGAGGTTTCCGTCTAACCTAATGCGTATCCTTCCTGCCGGCCGCGTATCATAACACAAAAAAAAGGTATACAAAAACACATTTCCACTTTAAACAACAATACTACAAGAAACAATAATAATATGAAGATAGATGTTCATAGTCTATCGTGCCCTTTCAACCTTGTCGCGGTGGTTTTCCTCACCATTTGTTTCACAACCCAAAAGTCACATGACTACTTCTGAATTTACCTTTCCATCGTTTATCTTCTCTTCCATCGTTTATCTTCTCTTCCATCGTTTATCTTCTCTTCCATCGTTTATCTTCTCTTCCATCGTTTGTCTTCTCTTCCATCGTTTATCTTCTCTTCCATCGTTGATCTTCTCTTCTCTTCTCTTCTCTTCTCTTCTCTTCTCTTCTCTTCTCTTCTCTTCTCTTCTCTTCTCTTCTCTTCTCTTCTCTTCTCTTCTCTTCTCTTCTCTTCTCTTCTCTTCTCTTCTCTTCTCTTCTCTTCTCTTCTCTTCTCTTCTCTTCTCTTCTCTCACATCTTACACACTTTTACATAAAAATCTATATACAAAATTTTCGATAAAATTAAAAAAAAAAATTTCTAAAATTTTTACAAAAATATTTAAGAAAATTTTATAAAAAATTTTCGATAAAATTTTTCTTAAAAAATTTGAAAAAATTTTTATAAAAAATTTTCCATAAATTTGATAAAATCTTTATAAAAAAATTTCGATAAAATTATTATAAAAAAATTTCGATAAAATTTTTATAAAAAAGTTTGATAAAATTTTTATAAAAAAATTTCGATAAAATTTTATAAAATTTTTATAAAAAAAAAATTATATAATTTCTTTATCTTTATATTATATTTATGACTAGCTGTGCCCACACACATTGTGTTTGTCCTGACAATATTTTGTTCGATTTTGCTTTGAAAGTAATCCACACCAAATTTTTATATAAAGGAACTCATCCCTGGATAAAATTCTAAATTCTAAATTCTAATTCTATATAAAATTATAATATTCTAAAAATTATTGTAAATTATTGTCGCGGAAAAAAGTATCCTATATTGGAATCCGGATACTAAGGTACCACCTCACAAAAATTTCTTAAAATCGATCTTTAAGTTTTTACGTGATGCGAACGTAGACAGAAGTCTATGGATAATGAAGTTGAAAACCATATTTAACACTACTATGGTGAAGGGTATATAAGATTCCGCATGGCCGAATATAGAGGACTCTTACTTGTTTTCTTTAAAATTAATCACCTATTTTGAAAACAACAAATATTCTTCCATCTAAGAAAGAATAAAACCGAATTCGAGCCTTACTTCAAAATTCATTTGTATGCCAATAAATGGTTCGACAAATAAATTTAAAATATTAAATTATTAAATTTTTCACGTTCCTTTTATTAAAATGAGGATAACAAAGCACACCGGTCTGAAGCTAATATTTTTTTTTTGTTGAAACAGTAATTGTTTTTGTTGCTCCTAGCATTATTGTTGTTGTTATCACAAAAAACAATTACTTCAACAGACTGTTTGTTGTGCTATGCTCATACGTAAATTGTTTTGAAATTGTATGTAAAAGCGCAACTGTATGTGTGTGTGTTAGTATTTATGATATTTTTACTCTGTCGTTTTTTTTATGATGTGTAGACAAAATGGCTGTTTAAATGGCGCCACTTGTTTTCATTTTTTTTTTTTTTATTATTTTGAAGCAGATATTTTAATTCTACCATAACAAACACTGTCAACTACATGCCAATGCTACGCTGCATTTAGGTTGAGTTATTTGTTACAGAAATATATATATAAATATATAATTTTTAAACAATTAAGTTTATTAAGTGTAGAGAAAAACAAAATTAAACAAAAAAGGCAAAAATTTCAATTTATGTACACATGAATGAGAAAAAAAATATTAAAAAAGGAAAACAAAAAACTGGCAGAATACGAATATAGTGAGTGAAAAATTTACCCGGAAAATACCAAAGTTTACACAAAAAATTTATTTAAATGTGTATGCAAGGCTGCTTTCACAAGTGTGTGTGTGTGTGGGTGAGTTGGCTGCTAAATTTTTTTTTTGCCAGGCTCGTGTCTTTTATTCAAAAACTTTTGCTATCTACGTTTTCGCATCAGAAGAACAAGACGAAAACTTTGTTAAAGGACACAAAAAAAAACGCAGACAAAAAGTAAAAAAGGAAAATTTAAACATCTTTAAATCTTAGATTTTTGTTGTTGTATTTTTCTGGAGTTGTTCTTCCATCTACATGGACATTTGCTTAACCAAGTATAAAATACAAACAGCATTTTTATCTTTAAAAATAAGTAGAGAAACTCAGAAATTTTACATATTTTAAAGTGAAACGTAAAAAGAGTTAAAGAAATTTTTCCAAGAAGAAATTAATGTTTCGGGAAAATAATATTAAATATTAAAAGCACAATTGTAATCAAATCCCTAGATTTGATTACAATATGCTAAAATCTAGGGATTTGATTACAATATGCTAAAATGTATGAGGGGATTGCAGCTCTTACAGATAGTTCGAAGACAAATGTGGGTACCAGTAGCCAATGTTTCTGGAATACGAGATTCATTATATTTTTTTTGATATTCCATATGGGCGTGGTAGCTCCCATACATAGTAAATATTTATTATCTTGGGAACAGAATAGGAGCACCTTGACCTCTTGCACCCGTAACGTCTACATTAACATACATATTTTAGATAAAGATAGACTGGATTAGAATAGTGGGCGTGGTACCTCCCATACAAGGTGAAAAAATATTTTCCTATGTCTAGAGAACTGAATTAGGTAGCATCTTGGAATTTCGCCAGTAACTCCCATATTAACGTACATAGTCAAGCTAAACACATGATGAATTGGAATAGTGGGCGTGGTACCTTCCATACAAAGTGAAACATTTTTATGAGTTTCTGGCGAACTACAATAGATAAAGCCTTGAAGCTTTGCACGAGTAACCCCTACGCTAATGCGCATAGTCCTTTTTATTGCATTTTTTGGGGATGGGTGTAGCAAAGCGCGCCGGGGATAACCAGTTGGTTACAAAAGGAAACATTGCTCGCTGTAATATACAAGCAAAAGCACAACATAACACTTTGTTATTCGTAAACACAAGGAACGGGCAAGTGAAGGAATATATAAATATACATATGTTGTATTGATATTTTTAAACAACACGATTATTTATACTTAATAAACAGTTGCATGAGCAAGCTCATCTAATGGGTGTACTCATAACCCATGAGCAAATGGTCATACACGAACACAAACTAGCTTACTAAACACATGCCTACTCATATCATATTATTAGTGAGCAAAGCTCTGTTCGTATATATAATAAACGCAATGATATGACCGTGTGAAACAAACTTTCTATCCGAGTGAGCGCCATCTTTACTCGTCTCATGACCGAAACACTCAGTGTGTTTTGTTTAGTAGTTGTGTGGAACTTTTGTATAAGGCTTAGTGTTGCTTGCACTAGTGGTTTTTGGTTTTTTGCATTTCTTAAGAAATGAAGACCTTAAATTGAACGTAAGTAATGCTGTTAAAAAATTCTGTGCGTTTTTTTTCTTTGATCACTCGAACTGTGTTTGTGTTTCACTCATAGCATAAAACTGCTTGAACTCGCTGAAGTTCATTGTTATTATGTTCAACATTTACTCGTACTTATTTTTAACTCAGCTTATGAAAACTCTGCAAGCTTATCGCATTTAGCTCGTTGGTCTTCGGTGCTCATTATTGTCCTCTCATCGTTACTCGTGTGCAATGAACACTCATAAATTTAATGAAATATTGTAATGAGCTTCTTATGAGCTTCGTTGTTTGTGCTCATGCAGTGCTTTAATACGTAATCCCGAAGAAAGAAAAAATATGTTTTTGGTTAGTAATTTTTACTTTACCATACGTAGTATTGGTAAAGTTTAGTAGTCGTGAAAAAATCGCTGTCGTAATTTCAACAGATATATACGTTTTAAGGTCTCCCGAATCTATTTTGATTATTTTCGCGATTATGTCTAGGGTTGGCTGTGTATGCCACTATGTATGTGGAGTCCCATCGTTTGACGGAGATGAAGAGCTGTATAGTTTTTGGACATAATAGGAAAGGGACAAGGGGTAGTTTACTAACACCTAAAACCGAAAATAATAATTTTTCGATTTGAATATATGTAATTTGAACTTTTATTCTTTACTAGCTGCGCTATAAAAGTAATTTACACCAAATTTTAAGACTTGCGCATTTATTTTATATAAAGGTAGCCATCCCTGGATAAAATTCTAAAAATTATTGTAAAGTTCTGCAAAAGACAGACATCAAATGAGTTGCTCATTATTTTAAAACAGCGCCATGTGTTGCGCAACCATGTTTAAAATATCCCGCTTTCAATAATAATATGTAGATGCCTTAAAGTATGCAGTACCTTTATCGGTATAAAAAATCGGCGTACTTTCACTGCCTTTCCTCCACTTTCTCTTGGAAATATGATATTTTTGCGGAAAAAAGTATCCTATATTGGAATCAGGATACTAAAGTAACTCCTCACAAATTTTTTTTTTAAATCGATCCAGTAGTTTTTACGTCATGCGAATACAAAAAAAGAAAGACAAACAGAGACAGACAGACAGACAGACAGGAAATGAGTTACTATTTTATTATATGTATAGATGTAATATATCCATAAAAATATCTATTTTCACGAGGTATGGTAAAGTTGTAAAAAGGGTAAAACGTAACCCTATTGCTTTCACAACAATGACTGTCCTTCTGTCTGCGCTTTCTATCTCTGGAATCTTGAAAGTTTTACATAACTTGTATTACTATGGCCTCTATATAAATAAATACAAAAAATAAAAGGGTGTTCCAATAGTCATGTGATTTCCACCTATGTGGCCTTATTTTTCGAACCGTAAAAAGCAGACATTTGAAATTTACACAGAGTATTTAAAGTTGTGTTCAGTATAAAAAAATGAAAACAAAATTAGAGGGTGTCCCGATATTGATGTGCTTTTCCCACATACGGCCTTTTTTAAACCATAATTGGTAGACTCTTGACTTAAAGGGTATTCCGATAGTGGTGTGATTTTTTGAAACATAAGAGGCAGATACATTAAATTTATTTAGAGTATTGAAAATTAAGTTTGCTATATTGACGATATAATAAATAACAAAACTAAAATTTAAAGGTTCTACCGATAGTTACACTATTTTACGTATGTTGTCTTATTTTTAAACCATAAAATGTAGACTCTTGAAATTTGCCCAGATGTATTCGTTTTACTATGATCGCTTATAAAAATAATGGCTCAAAATTAAAGGGTGTTACGTTAGTAACCATATTTATAAATAAGGCCATATATTTGTGGCAAATATAATAAAAATAAAAAATTACGGCTGCTATATTGAGAAGTAAAAATAAAAAATCAAACTAAAAATTAAAGGGTCTTCCGATAGTGACCTGATTTATACATATATGGCCTTATTTTTGAATCATAATAGGTAGACTCTTGAAATATACAGTGCAACACGGAAAAAAATAACCATATACGGACACCACTACGTGATAAAAGACCAAAAAAAAAGACCCCTGTCTCCCAGTTTTGCCCGTTTAGGTAGCGCTTAGGTAGCTGGGAAATTTTTCACTTTTGCGGCTACCTAAGCGCTACCTAAACGGTGTTAAGAATCATTCCCAGGAAGTTCATATGTTCTAGAAAGTTATTTATTGAGATCTTAGGTTCATTTTTGTAGTTGATGGTTTCCTTGAATTTTGAACGGTTTGCTACCTATGGACCTGAACAGGGGAAAAAAGGTAAAAAAATTAAATTTTTAAAGTTTTTTGCGATTTTGACCTTGAAGATGAAGTTTTTTTGATTTTATATGTTCACAATTTTTGTTCTTTATGACAAGAGCTACAACTTTGCCTCAGAGAGTATATCAAAATTCCAAACGGATTGCAAAATATGAGCTTGAGTAAATGATT
Organism: Phasia obesa; assembly: GCA_949628195.1. NCBI lineage: Eukaryota > Metazoa > Arthropoda > Insecta > Diptera > Tachinidae > Phasia > Phasia obesa. The sequence continues at coordinate 27,977,963 of OX451219.1, read as the reverse complement.
ATTTTTTTTGCAAAAATGACATCGACATATACCGGCGAAGGAGGGAGCTGTGATATGTATTATTATAAAGAGAAATTAATACATATCAGAAAAATTGATGTTGCCACAGCTGAGTATTGAACTCGTTACCAATGCATAGTCTGCGACGTGCTAACCACTTAAGCTACAGCATTCTCCTATGGTCCTATGAAACGATAAATTAATGAATTTCGAAGACCCATATATTTTAAGGCAATTTCGTGGTTCTCTTTTGAGATTCCTTTCAACTTTGGAGTATTCTAAGTCTGTAGCTTGGGATCCCATATACATATATGATACATACGAATTCTATTGAATCTATACAAAAGCAATTTTTGTGATACCGCCCTTGTTTTTTCTGAAATTTACTACATCTTCCTCTAAACTCCTGCCGTCTTGAATTAATCAAGCTTTCCAAAAATACATTTAATTAATCAAAAACTTAAAATTCGAATTTTAAAAATAATATTAATATTCATTTTATTATATTTCCAAAATGTTTATTGGGTTACTGTGTTTATTAATGGCGAAGATAAAGTTTGTTTAACAGATGAAGATTGTTCTTTGGACATCAAGTTCACTGCACTAATTGTCAATGTTAAGGACATTGTTTGGAAGAGAATCTTTGGAAAGATAAAAGCGAACATAGACAATGTTTTCATCGTTAAGTTAATTGTTAACTTGATTCTGAGTTATTAAGAGAGTTTTGTATAGAAATTTAATTATAAAACTAAAAGAAAGAGTAGAAAGAATATGAATATTTCCATTGAAATTTAAGATTTAATATTTGATGCTGTTTTAAGTCTCAATATATCTTGCAACTTTTCGACTTCCTTTTGTTCCTCTCTGATTTCTGCTATCCGATTGATAAACTACCTTTATTAAGTCTCGTGCCGTCACTAGCCTTTGCTCTCGCATGGAGAGATTTTAAACTCACGGCTGGTAACTGACGGTCTGCTGCCTCATGTGCAGGGATAAGGTACTCCATACCATCCTCTTTTAAGAAGTTTTCAGCAGTCTTCCTAAGGCTCACGCCAGGCAGTAATGGACAATTCAAACACAATGTGCACTACCTTATCAACCTCTTTCAGTCACAGCTGACAACCCTCTAGCAGAGATCCTACTATCAGCCTATTATTATCCTCTAACTAGAAGCCTGCTATAGTTCCTCACCTAACTTCTCAAAGCACACTCAGTTACGGCGAGCTCTATTGGCTAAAGGGAATCACAATGGACCCTCCGGGTCTCCGAGTGGATGTGCCATTTTTGGCCTTGTGTTAGCAAGCGGCTGCGAACTTAGGCATACATTTATAACTAGTTTTAAGTATCGTGAATATGTGCTTGTTCGATCTACAAATTCGCATAATTGTTAATCAATTGTAATTTTTTTTTGGCCACTGAAGGCTTTTTTTTATATATAAACTAGCTGTGCCCGCCATATTGTCAGCGTCCTTGCAATATTTAGATATTGCTTTGAAAGCAATCCACACCAAAGATCCTTACTTCTTTAGTGCTTCAGTTATGGTTTATGAATTTACTTTATATGAAGGTTCTCATCCCTACTTAAATAAGTAAATACATAAAGGGTCTCATCCTTACTAAAATAACGGCGTACTTTCACTCCTTTTTTCTACTTCGTCTGGAAAATAAAATATTTTTGCGGAAAAAAGAATCCTATATTGGAAACAGGATACTAAGTTACCTCCTCATAAAATTTTGTTACAATCCATCCAGTAGTTTTTACGTGATGCGAACACAAAGAGAAAGACAGAACGACAGACAGGAAATATGTTACTGTTTTATTATCTACTTGTAAGGTGAAGGTGGTTGGTAACCATGCCGAGAATCTAAATAGCTAGTTACTGGCTAAAGAGGACTAGTCGTTAACCGTTCACCTAATCCACGGTGGAACAACATACGCCAGGGATGCTTGGTCAAGAGGTTGCTTGGCCTTTTGTATGCGAACTCTGGACAGCGGTTGACCTCCAGTTTCAATGTAAACTTACCCACGTTTTCTCCAATAATGGCCTAGGGAAGAATTCAGAAGGGATGGACAGGAACGCCTCGCAAGGGGTGAACAGGTTAATCTTTAAAGATGCGTTGAACCGGAATATTTCGATAGAAATGGAAAGGTTAAATACTCTAGCAACTCCGGTTGCCAATGGCCAAGGAAGGATATCGAAAGAGAATGATAAAGAAAGCTGGCAAAGGGTAGACTGGTCAGTCTATAAAGATACTCCAGCGGCTATGAAGGTAATGTGGATGATTTCGATAGGGTTGGACAAGGAAGCCTCGTTAGAGGTGGAGAGGTTAATCCTTTTAGGAACTCCAGTTGCCAATGGCCAAGGAAGGATATCGAAAGAGAATGACAAAGAAACCTGGCAAAGGGTAACCTGTTCAGTCTATAAAGATACTCCTGCGGCTATGAAGGTAAATGTGGATGATTTCGATAGGGATGGACAAGGAAGCCTCGTTAGAGGTGGAGTGGTTAATCCCTTTAGGAACTCTGGTTGCCACTGGCCAAGGGAGGATATCGAAAGAGAATGACAAAGAAACCTCGCAAGGGGTGGACTGCTCAGTTTATAAAGATACTCCTGGGATTATGGAGGTAAATGTGGATGAACTAGACGCACCTTGCCCTCTAGGCTTAAATAAATCCTTTTCGGAAGCAGGCACCCCAAAACGTTCCTTCAACGTCGATTCGGAGTCTCTACAGCTCATGCCTAAAAGTGACACACAGAAGAGGAAGAGGAAACAGGAGAAGAGGTGAAAGGAAAGTGTCTTCGAGGGCAGCGCACATTGTGTGTGAATGTCCAGCATTGGCTAGCATAAGACTCAGGACCACTGGTAGAAGCCTGTTAAATGTAGATGCCATGGGGGACCTGAGCCTTGAACAAATGCTAGCAATTACTAGAGACTGCGTGATGAGAAAGAAGGCCGAAAGTTACCAGTCGACAATCTGAAATCATTAAAGTCAAGATTAAAGGCTGGTTATAGCACGTGTAAGTAGGTTGCCGTAAATTACATTTTGGTTGCCTGTAATCATAGAGGGCGGAAAAGGGTTGAAAAGGAACCCATTATGGAAGAGGTCTGCTTCGATATTCTCCCTACATTAATAATACTGTTTTATTATATGTAAAGATAAATAAATAAACTTGTTTTTAAATTTTAGATTTTAGCACAAGAATCTAGCAAATGCTCTTAACTTGACTTAAGCCCTTTTGTTACAAATCCCCAGTTATATTTATACGGTTAGGTTTTTATATTTAAATTATTTTTTTATATTAAAAAATATGGTTTAAAACTCTCTTTTACATTAATTCTATAAAATTATATAGAACAACGCAGGCGTATACTTAATATTTGTATAAAGTTGAAATAATTTATCATACGCCTGAGTGATTTAGCACAATTAACTAAAAACTTTATACTGCCAAATAATTAGCAGCTGCATTTAAAAGTGCACATTAACGCACTCAAACACACACACACACACACACACACACACACACACTTACACCTGAATGAACAATCGGTTCAGAGGCTGCTAATTTAAAGCCAAAAACACTTTAAAAGCTTTTTCTCGGTTGTTAACTTTTTTTAAATGCCTCTTTCCTGCATTTATAAAATATGGTATGTTAATAAATTTTTTATTTAAATATTATTTTTTGTTGATGTTTACCAACTTACTGCTCATTTGCTTTATATATTTTTTTCATATTTGTTAGTTTTTTAATTAATAAATGTTTAAGTATGAGTATGTAAATGCATACAATTAAATGGTAGCATACTAGGTTGTATGCGAGGTCTGTTTAAAAAATGTTTGGCTCTACTTTTTTGGATGATGTAATAATACATAGGTGGTTAAAGGAATTTATATAGTTTCAATTCCCTTGGGTTTAGCTTTTTTTCATCAACTATTAAAAGAATTTTCACTTATTCTAGTAGTTTGTTTTTTTTAAATCTATTTTTTGTTTAAATAAAAGAAAATAAATTATAATAAAGTATTTTAAACAAGAATTCCTAAGTTTTAAAGATTTTACACAGCAGTACTGCAACCCGTAAAATAATTTGAAATAATAAATGAAATTATTACTATCGAAATAACACACGCTTAACACATCACCCTCTACTTAAATGCTAGCAAACAAACTTCTATATTTTTTCATTAATTAAAAATAAAAAATTACTATATTTTTTGCTGTTCTTATATTATATTCTTTTCTCTCTCCATTTTATTTATTTGTTTTTTTTTTTATTTTATCCCTATTGTTGTTATTTATATTGGTTAAAAAAAAAATAATAAACCAAAAAATCGAACAACAATAAAACAAAAATATAAATATTATGCTGCACTTGCTAATAATGCACTTCAACCGTAAATTGTGTTTTAATTTTAAAACAAAACAAAACAAAAAAAAAAAATTATACTTAAATCCAAAATCGCAAAGAGGCTGAAACGGAAGTGGAAATTCATATTCCCCACCACCATCATCATCATGGCAGTAAAAAAATCCAACGAAATCCTTTAAGAAATTTGGATCTAGATTTTAAATTTGATGTAAATTCATTTTAGCCAACAAAAGTTACAACAACTACTCGCATAAATAATGATACTACAAAAACAACAACAACTGCTACTTCCCTTATTACAACTACGAATCAAACCAGAACAGCTACAGCATTAAACAAAATTGGTGTGTGTGTGAGTTTAAGATTTTCAATTCTAGTTTCGCTCTTTCTCTAACATTTCTTGTTCGAATTTCGTAATTGTATTCTTTTTTTTAAATTAAATTAAAACTAATAACCAGCATGAAAATTTTATAAATTTTTAAAAAATATGTTTAGAAATTTTAGAAAAAAATTAACAAATTCTTTTTTTACTTACAGCAAAAAACTTAATTTACAATAAACTATTATAAATATAATAGCAAACCAATTCATTTAATAATAAGAATTTTTACACTGTGCTACAAAAATAAAAAAATTACTTGCCAACTGGCTTAAGGCAAAAATTATGTGTAAAAATCCACATATAATACACAGAAATGATCATAAAAATATGTGAATGTCAGTTCGCATACTTACTGAATTCCAAATTAGCCAGCCTACATATAAATTCATAGCCAGCCTACGAGGATTAAAGTAAAAAATTTGTATTTTATATAAGCAAACTTTTTCTCATGTAATCCTTGAATGAACTTGGTACTTCCACTGATAGCACTCTGATGTAATTTTACATCAGTGTTATGACAAGTGTCTTAGTTTTTTACCTAGTGACACTTGTCATCCTAATCTTTGTATAAGTTGGTCATTATTTTTGTCATCAATGGCAACTATTATAATTCTGTCATCACTTCAATGACACACAGTCATCAAATAGACGACAAATAGAGATCAGTTTAGTGACAAGTTGACATCAGAGACTGACAAAAAGTACTTATAAAATAAATGTAGTCAAGTATTTACACATATTTTTTGGTATTAGTTATACCTATACTTATAACACAGAAAATACCTACACATACTCATTTGCAGTGAAATAAGTATGGGTATACTCAATACTTATAACAAACATTATTTATACACAACGAACTTAAAAATGTATAAGTAATGCATGTATGAGTACAAATGGTTGTACGTTGATAATATGATGGGTATCTGTCATACCCATACTTATAACTACCTAATAAGTACCTACCTAATAAAGTACTTATAATACTCTAAGTATACTTATAAGTAAAAAAACTACTTTTAGAAATTGTGTGTATAAAAAGGTGGATAATGTTTGGCAATATTTTGTTTATAACCGAACATTGGTTAAGTATGGAGAACCAAAATAATTTTCATATCAGGATGAAGGAATGAATAAACGTATTTTTAAATTGCAAAATAATTAATACATATAGTTATTTGGCAATACTTAAAAGTATACTTAAAATACTCTAAGTATACTTAGAATATACTCATACTCTATACTTAGAGTATACTTATACTCTAAGTATACTTAGAGTATTTACATACTTGTACTTATTCCTACTCTGTATTTACAAGTATGGGTATAGCCAATACTTTATCCTACTTTTACTTATACTTAGTTGTATTGCGAAAAATAATGAACAAGTATGCGAACACTTACTCTGCCTATACTTGTAGTTATTTAAGTTGAAATTGATATGAGTATGTGTGTATGAAATGTTGTTTGAGCTGTAGCTATACACATTTATACATGTTTCGCCTCAAATACTTAATAAGTACTAAAAATGATACTTTTGTCATTCTCTGGTTGACATCAATTAATATTGAAATAAAATAAAAAATCATTTATTTTTTCGAGAGAAGTAACACTCAGGCAATTCATCACTACTAAACGATTGCGTTAGCTAGAAAGGTATAGAAAAGCCTATGGTCGGGCACTTAGTCATCATAAGATATGAGAGTAAAGACCCAAATAAATAAGTACGGTATTGTTAAGGTAGTCAACACATTTGACAGATATGAGTTCGAGTCCTAGCCATTGTCATTTAAGAATATAAATAATTTTTTTTAATAATTTTTGGATATAAAGTGTGATCCATTTCGAGGTACTTTTTTCAATAGCCTTTCTTTGACAGATCACATGTGATTCGTGTCATGCTGTCATGTCATTTTTATTTAGTATTGTTTGGCATTTCATAATGGCAAGACTTACGCCTGAATCGCTTCGCTCTATGGGCTCTTGAAAAGTTCCAAGAGGATCCGACGTTTTCGAGGCAAATTTTATTTAGCGATGAGGCCCACTTCTGGGTCAATGGGCTTCATCAATTGCCGCATTTGGGACGAAGAGCAACCTGAAGAGATTCAAGTGCTGCCACTTCATCCAGAAAAAACAACGGTTTGGTGTGGTTTGTGGCCCGGTGAAATCATCGGTCCATATTTCTTTAAAAATGATGTGAACATAACCGTCAATGGCGGCTGTTATCGTGCCATGATAACCAACTACTTGATGCCTAAAATTGAAGCTCGTGATCTCGGCGAAATTTGGTTTCAGCAAGACGGCGCCAGTTCCCACACATCGCATCAATCAATGAATTTATTGAGAGAAAATTTCGGTGACCATATATTTAACGTTTTGGGCGATTGGCCACCAAGATCGTAAGATATCACACCGTTAGACTTTTTCCTGTGGGGATATATAAAGTCTAAAGTTTATGCGGACAAACCCGCTTTGATTCAGGCCTTGGAGGAAAACATCACGCGTGTCATTCGCTTGTTACTAGTCGAAATGCTCGAACGAGTCATCAAAAATTGGACTCAACGGATGGACCATCTGCGACGTAGCAACGGCCAACATTTCAAAGACATAATCTTCAAAAAATAAATGCCAAAGATCGTTCTTTCAAATGATTATAAACATTCTCCATTAAATTTGAATTTTCTGTGTTTTCTGTAGGGAACCTCGAAATGGAACATTTGCCTTCCCAAATTCTTTTATAATTATTTGCAGCATTTCTAGTTCCAGTTGCTTAAGTAAGGTTGTCAAGATACTTTTTTTTTCCAAAAATTTTAGGTTATTTAAAAATTTTATTTTACTAAATGAGAATTATATAAACCAAACACAAAATAAAAATTATAAAAAAAACAAAACTGAAACTGTAAGTGAGAAAAGTATTTGTTTTTAGCATGATTTTTTTATAGAAATGTTTTGCTTAGCTTAAACTTTCATAGAAAATAATTTACTTCATTTAAAGAAATTTTATAGAAAAAAAAAAATAGTTGGCATAACAACATAACCCGACATTTTAACACTTTTCTTACTCCTCACTTTCAGATTATATATTTTTTTTTAATATTTAGTATAATTAATTAAAAGCTTTCGCTATGATACTCATCACTTTTATTCAAACAAACATACTGTCTTTAAAATAAAATAACTTTAATCAACAATAAAACACACCATATTAACCATGTCATATCATATTTTTTAAATGTAAATCATAAATATTCGTATTTGTTGAAATTGTGTTGAAAATTAATGTAAGACTATTCCTTAGCAGTTCTAAAATGTAAGGTGTGTTCCAAAGTAAACTTTTTAAACAGATAATTTTTTTTGCTGGCGCCATCTGTTGCATATTTAAGACTTGAAGTGATAATAGTACAGTGTGACGTCAGTACAGAAAATAACACAAAATGCTTAGAGTTCTGCATTCGATCGACATCATCAGCCTAAATAGACAAATATTTCCTCAACAATGGTGTGACAAGTGTTAAAATATTCTGTACTCAGAACTGTCGAGGAAAGCTAGCAGAGGAAACTCCAAACTCTAAATATCGAATTTACAGCATTCAATTGTAATTATAAAGTTAATGTGCCTTGACGATTTCTAAGACAGTGTCTACGAAAAATTCGCATACCTCTGGTTACCCCTCCAATACATGTCTTGATCCTTTTCAAAGTTTTGCGATATTTGGTGATTTGTATTCATCGGGTTTGTCAACAATCTTGTGATGAATTCAGTGTTGTTTGTTGCACGATATATAATATGAGTCGCTTTCGGACCTGCTTCGCTCCTTACTAAGAAAAAATTGTTTGCACCAATTAAAGGTTTTAATTAGTTTTAAAATAAAGTTCAATTAAATTTGTTATTTGATTTAAATATATATTTGTTTAAATCAAAATAAAAAGGTTTTCTAATTAATAAATAATTAAATCAATTAATAATTTAATTAAATTTTAATATGAATTCAATTAAAACCTTTAATATGTGAAATGTTTTTTTACTGTAATAATAATAACACAAGCTTTTATTCTCGACTGAAGTGATGTCAGATTGTCGACTGATACTTGTCAATCTTTTTCCTCATCTCTCTTGGAGTCTCTTGTAATTGCTAGCATTTGTCACACACATTATGCTTTACTGTCTGAGCCTCTTTCAGGCATAGTCAGCAAATATAATCTTCTTTGTTTCTCATTGCAAGATGATTCCTTAAGCTTCCATGACCTGACCCTAAAGCAGTTATCCCTCTTATCGTACTTTGATCACCTCCTTTTTTCGTCATTGCAAGATGATTCTACCATGTCCTGACCCTAAAGCAGTTATCCCTCTTATCATACTTTGGTTATATCCGAGCAACATTCTAGATTTGTGGCTGCAGGCTATTGCCTCAGGACTGGCTTAGGAAATTGACCCGACCACTTCTTAAAAAGTATTCGCGTGCATTTTTTCCTGCCAATACAACTTGCAGTCCCTTGAATAAACGAACTCTCTCCACACCTCTTTTAAGGTTTTCTAGTCCAACGCTGTGGAAAAGATTTTCACGGTCCTGTTTGATTTCATTAGAATTGCCACGAGTAAAGTAGAATAAATTAAAGGGTGATTGCAGAGTGTCACGGACAGTTTGGCCCAGACTGGACGTTACGAAAACCAAGTTACTTGTGGGTTTGGACAGGAAAATTCAGAGAGCCGTGATAGGTGTGATCACTAGTCACTAGTCCACTTAGGCAAAAATCAGTAAGTGGGTCGCCGGTACCTAGGACTTTTGTAGGATGTGCCAGAACCAGGAGGAGTTGGAAACTGTGGAGCATATCACGTGTCATTGCCCGCAGACTTAAATGTCTCGATTAGAGATTTCTCGATGGGCTCTTCAACATCGCGCGGTGTAAAATCGAAGATGTCTTCGGCTTTATCAAGGAAATCGGGTGAGTTATAGGTAGCAGGACGCATATAGGTCTATATTTTTCCTTTTGTTATCTTAGTTTTAGTTAATCGAAGGGAATCACAATGGACCCTCCGGGTCGCTGAGTGTATATGCCATTTCTGGCACAACCCTTCTTAAGCTTACCTAACCTAAAGGAGAATTGATTTCCATTCACACAGAACCCTATATCCACAAGTAATTCTATATTAAAACTGGAGGCTGACAGGCATTCGGATTTCTCCCGACCTAATTTAGCTATCTCCTCAGCAGAAACAAGCTCTAACTAGGGGCCTGTTACCGGCCACTAGCATAGGGAGATATAAGTCGAACTATCGATAGTGAACTCAGTCATACCCTTATACCTGCCAGCCAAGGGCCTTTGTTGTGCAATATTTAGGTGCTCTTTCATCGGTCGACCCATGTAACAATTTTTTAAAACTTGTACTCTAAAGATTAGTTACTATCCTCCTTCTCATGTTTTTCCTTCGTTTACCTAACGAAAGAAAAAAACTATAGTGACGTAAAAGTCACGCAAAAGGCTTGTAGCAACATAATGAAAAGTATACCTGCTAACGTAATGCTACTGTCCACCAACTTTGAGATCCTATAAATCATAATATTGAGTACCAGAGTTAAGTAGTCGAGAGACAGATTGTCAACCTTATAACGAACTGCGGAGCTCATTCTAAAGTTCAATTTATGGTCTAGTTCATTGACAGTGCCGTCAGACAGAGCACCAAAAACAGGTGACCTATTTTAATTTGTTAGTTATTTAATAATCTAGGACATTGGAGATGTCCCACAATTCCTTCTTAATCCTCTTTTCGGCAACTATGTCTGGAGTCGTTATATATCCCTGTGCACGTTTCCAATAAGGCAGTGTCCGCTCAAAATCGACACCTTAACTGAGATATTCTATTTGGTTATGAAAAGTAGAGTTGATATCCGTCTCATATTCAACCAATAACGCAGTTGTTGTGCATATTTGAAGTCGTTCCTGGTGGACAATCTTCTAATTGCTGTTTTGGCATTTACCTAAATCAGTGCAAGAGAAAACTTTACGACTTTCAGAATAGTGGAACCGCTTAGGGAGTCCTAAGTGTGGCAAGTATATCCATCCTAGTGTACTCCTGCATGTTTCTGTGCTCCGGGGTTCAAAATATCCTTGCGTTGTAAATAAAAAAAGAGATTTGCTGTAGTCTTCAGGAAAGATGATTCCTAAAGTATAATATCGGTTTGACTATCAGAGTGTATTTTTATGGCGGCTGTTAAAGTGACATTCTCTCATACCCAGTTAGAAAAATTTCTTAAAGAATTACAGGAATTTAGGAATTACAGGAATTATCTTCGATGTGGAAAGATTTAGATGCACAGAGTAATCTTGGAAACCCATGCACTTCTGTGATTTAAAGCATTTTCCAATGAGGGTTCCCATTTTAAATAAAAACAAAAGCTTTCCAACAGAGTCGGTTAGATGTTAAATTGTCTTGTGTAGTAAAACCTGATGGACTAACGATGTAAGGTTGTAATTATTGTCTGGAAAAGGAATTTACTTATTAGACAACCCTTCAAAATCACTCAATGAACACGAGCAACAATTGTTCTTATTATAATAAAAGTCCTATTTACTTTGGATCAAATCATATATTTTTTACTAATTGGCTTATTTCTCACTAAATTGTTCTAAAAGTTCTAAAATTTGATGTTGTAACTATGAGATGTGGTGTTGTATTTGGTTGTGTTTAGATGATTTCTTTACAATACAGAATTAATTTAAAACAATATACATATATTTTTTTTGTTTTACAGGTAAATAATCAAAAAGCTTAAATATATAAATGTTAAACCTCCTAATAACAGGTATTTATAACTTCTCTCTTAACTTGTTTATAACAGTTTTATAACAGTTTAGGTTTCTGGTTTGCTTAAAGCTTTCTTTTGCTTATAACAAGCTTTTCAGTAATATTAGCCATTAAATAAACCTTAAAAGCTTTTTAAAATATTTGAAATTATAGTAACAGTATTGTTTGCATTTGCTTTTATTGCATCACCTCCCATCACTGTTGCCAACTTTTTCTTACGATTTCCAAATTTGTACTGAAAAACGCTAGATACCGCAACATTTTTTGCTTAGCGGTAATTGAAGTGAAAAAAAAACTAAAAAAATATAAAAATTTCATTTAAATTCCAGTATATTTAAATTTTAAAGCGATTTCTGTTCAGTAGATTATGCCATTTAATTATGGATATTATTCGATTGGAAATTTAATACAAATTAAAGGAAATTATTCAGGTAATCGACAGTTTGTCGCATTCTAGGCAAACTTGAAAGTAATTTTTCAGATATAGGAACGATTTATTCGTTTCTGATAATTAAACCTTTATCAAACAACAACTTGTAAAATGCTTAGAAAATTTAGTTCATTTTTAATACAGTTTTATTTTCAACGTTTATTAATAAAGCCCATTCTAAATGTAAGCAAACAGAACTTGGAATGTCGAAAATACTTACAAAGTTTTTAAGAACCTATTGCACTCAGGCTTTTTTGTTACAATACAGTTGCAATTAAATTCAAAAGTTCTACTTAATTTTACACGAGTATTAGTTACTAACTAATACCTTTTGATGAAGTGACACAAATGCAACCCGCAAACTAAAAGACAAGAACACTTACGTGCCTACCGGAGCACATCAAGATAAAGATTTGCTTTGTTTACATCTCATCCTGGTGGAATAATTAGTCCCATATATTAAAAAAATAAGATTATTTTTGTGCTGTTACTTACGGTATTCGATACAATTTACATAGTCACCGTAGCAATCGATTGATTGTGAATAAAATGTTAACCCGAAGCTAGTTATTTAGCACTTAAATCTTATTTTAACTTAAAAAAAGGCACTAAAGGTACTATTGCTGAGAAGTCGTGGTTCTTGCATGAAAAATGTAAGAAGCATAAAGTCACGAAAATATTTTTTAACTGCCACTCTGTTTTTGCTCCCCCCAGCAAGTTTACTTTGTTACAATGCATTGGATATTTGACAAAAATTGTATCTCCTAAAATCTATTTAAAAATCGCTAGATTTCCCGCTAACCGCTAAGAGACCATTTTTCCCACGATTGGTATTGCAAAAACGCTAGATTTAGCTGCAGAATCTCCAAATTGGCAACAGTGCTCCCTATCACCTTGTCGCTAATAATGCCAAATTATAGCCGGTGTTGATTCGTCCTAAACGCGAAAAATATATATGTTGCCCCGAAACTAAAAAAATCATTTTTAAACTATTTCTTAGCCCTTTTTGACGCTTTTTTTTGTAAAATTTTGCATCTTTAATTCTAGTAATTTATAAGATTATCATATGTGACCACGCATTGAAAAATGGACCTAAGGCTGGGTTGACCGGTTTTTTTAAATAAAATGTTTTCAGCCGTTGCTGCTCTTCACACAAAATATTGCCATATTTTGCTTGTTCTTCCATTCAACCAGGACTGAACTGACCGTAAAATGGAAGAACTGCACGATGCACTTTCTTAATCGAACATGAATTTTGATAACAAACTTCAATAATCTGCAAGCGTTGTTCGTTTCTAAGTCGATTCGGGGTTAAATTATAGACCAAACTGAACATGTTTACCAGTAAAATGTTACACGAAAACAGCTAAGCTATCAAAAAACAGTGTTGACAAAAAGAAAGTTGTTAACAAATCACCCATTATTACAGCAGTGCCCGCGACGCCGCACGTAGGGGTATTTTCCAATCTAGCCACACATTACTTTTTTAAGCTTATATTGGATCTGAAAATTTACTGAGTCCCCTCCCCTAGATTAATGAAAATGGACAGATAAATAAAATAAGAAAAACCGGAGCAAGGAGAAAGAAGTTCCCCTTAGAAGAACTTTAATAGCCAGCGAATGTTCAAAAACCTAAAATTGGACCCTGAAGATCGTAAAATTCCATTTCGTCCCGCTCCCTTTTGTGGGCGGTGACATAAAATATTATTTGCAAAAATCCTCCCGGGGGTTCCAATTGTCACTGCAGGAATGGCAAATGCTTTGACGCGGTTCACTCGGGGAAAATAGGGGCACCAGACGCTAGGGTTCCTAGAGCCTAAATCTGGAAGAAAAGGTCTGTGATAAAAATCGCGGGTCCTCTTTGAGGCCCGACCAGTGCCCAAAGGACTGGTACCACGGGAATCGGTGGCCCCATAGAGAGCCTATCCTCTCTGTGACCGGTTATTGGTGAGGTCCCCTTCGGGGGTACACGTGGTGGTTGTGGTTTAAGATCGATTTATGTAGGTATGGTGCACGGTCGATCAAGTGTGCTGTTGCACTCTCAATAGACGGAGTTTGGATAGTCTCCAAACCCCTAAGCAAGAGGCTATAATATGGATCTAGGCTTGCCTTGGATAAAGCTTGCCATATTATATAAATTGCTACTCATTATGACTGTATCAATGGGGGCACTAGTCTACGCTTACATTTCACTCGGTGATAAGACCACCGTGAGATAAGGCCAACTAGGCAGGTACTCACGTTAATCTTGTTCCACAATTATTTGCAAAAATAATGTATTAAAGAAATGGATTACATTTACTTTTACGTTTTTATGGGCAGGGAGAGGTATCCCTCCAATCACACCTCCCGAAACTTCCATGTGAATTAAAAAAAAAATTGTTTCCTAATTTCCAAAAAAATTTCATTTTTAAACATTTATTTCGAAGAGAAGAATATTAATAAAAGTCATTTTTGTAATTTATTACTTTATAATATTTAATTTATATGAGAATAAAAAATTTATTTGCCCGCCACTTCATCAGCGCCCTTATTTTGCTTTGAAAATAATCCACTTTAAGATTCTTTATTTTATAGTGCTTCAGCTATGGTTTATGTCATTACTTTATATAAAGGTACCCATCCCTGGGTAATTACTCAGAAACATAGACTTTATATACAAATCTGAAATTTATATATAATTCCAAAATTATTGTAGAATTTTTTATCTTAAAAATTTATATATAAAAATATAGCCTTTCACGGAAAAATCAATACAAAATCGTTATTCGTTTAGCCACAAAAAATATATTGCAAACCTCTCAAAGTCGTATATAGGCAATAAAAACGTATGTGATTTACTAAAGTTTCCTGATTTTAACACGGTCCCAAAACGACAAATCTCAAGCAAAATCTCTCGAGCTGCGTACTTAAATTTTTACATTTCTTAAAATAAAATGTTGGCCTAAGTCCTGAACGATTGGCAAAATACCCCCCTGTGCGTCGGACGCTGACAATAATATTTTGTTGGCATTTTGAAACTCTTACTTTTATAGAGCTGCATATAAGATTTATATATTTACTATCTACAGAGGTACCTGTCTCTCGGTAATTACTCTTTGTTCTGTAAATAGTGATTAAAATTTCCCTTTTACAAAAATAAAAGGTGTTGCGAAGTTTTTAGCATTATTAAATTACGAACTTTCACTACTATTTTATCTGTCTTTTTCTCTTCGAAAGGCGAACTTTTTACGGGGAAAAAAATTATCAAAATTAATCTAGTAATTTTTACTTGGTGCGAACACATACGGACAGACAGGGTGATAAAAATTCCAAAATTGGTGTTTTGTATTCCATATCGTTTAATATCTGCACCAGCCAGTGTTGTCAGATTAGGGGATTTAACCCCAAATTGGGGTTTTTTATTTACTTGTGGGGATAACAAATTCTGTTTGGGGATTGAGGATTTTTTTGAGGATAATTTAAATGTATTAGGGATTTTTTGAGGAATTTTATTTTGATATCGTTTCCTTTTTGAATTATTTTAATTTTATTATTATTTTAATAATTCCTTTTCTAAGTTTCCTGATGTGATAACAAAGACGTTATTTAAAATTGAAGTACGTTATTTAAATTTAATTCCTTAGATGTTATGGATCTTGGTTACGATTTTAAGAACGAACTGGAGGCTTAAATCTAATTTAGCGAAGCTTCTCCAATTATAGAGAATTAAAAAATAACTAAAAAATTGGAGGTCGCCCATATTTTTCGAGTCTTCGGCCTCTGATCTTTTAACCAGCAGTAAATAGCAGTGTTTTAAGATACATTTATAAATCACAATTAGGAAAAATACAAAGAAAAACGTGAAAGCAACTTAGGCGTATTTCGAGAAAAAGTATTTAAATATCAACATGACGCTGAAACGACCTTGTTTCTAAACCTGGCAACGTTGATTTGCATACCAACTTGCAATGCTTATGTAAACAGCTTTTTCACAGTTTTCGGAGAATGGACCAACAAAATCTTAATTAAAAAATATACACTGGCTGGATTATTCCAACTCTAGTTGTAGTTGGAAGAAGTAAAAATTTCTTTAACCAAAAAATAACAATGTTATAATTTTGCTTTCAAAAGAAAACAATGTTGCCAAAGTTTGGGTATACTAGCACGCTATTAAATATCTAATCTATCCCAAGAAATAGTGAGTTAAAACCTCAATCAACTAAGTTTATTAAATAATGCATATAAAAGTGTACACGATATTTTTCAAATGAAGTTAACTAGAGTACAAGTAAAGTATTCATGTGTTAATTTCAATGAAACCAGTATACTTTTTTGGGGGGAATTTCGGGGATAGCCAAAATATTTCTTGGGGACTTTTGGGGTTAAAATTTTTCAAACTGGGGATGGGACTCGAAAAACATCTGGGAACCCTGGCACCAGCAACAAATATTTCATATACAGGAACTGTCCTGTTATATATATAGATTACTGATACGTGTCACTTTAATTCAATTGATTTCATGATTTCATCTTAATAATTTCCGAGAAAATAATTTTTATAAAAATGTTTGTTGTTAAAATTTAAAACAACACATTTAACAAGCTTTAGATAAGTGATAAGTTTAGTAACTGACGATGGATGAGTGAATACAATTTTCCCGTATTCTATTTGCTGAGTTAATCAACCAAACTCATGATGTTTACTCTGCCCAAAGTAGATAGATGCGAAGAATGCTAAAAGTAGCGATCCAGAAAATACATTACAATCTGCTACTATCTATAATTCTTGCAAAAAAACCGACTACAAAACAATTATATGTGTATCAATTCTAAACTAACGGACATAGTAATATACGTTCTGTACATTCAAATGTCTATCCATAACGGTTAAGCAGATAAAGCCATATACATATAGACACTTATTATTACTGACATAGTAATAAAAAGTAACGGTTCCAAAGATATGGCCATATAGCTAAAACAATATCACCTAGGGGACACCCTTTAATGTGCAATTTTAAATTAAACACTTATTTTAAAGGACAGATTCTTTGTAAATTTCAAATGTCTGTCTAAAACGGTTTATGAGTTTGGCCATATGCATTAATTTACATCAACTATTGAAACACCCTTTAAAATTTTAAATATTTATAAATGTTATTATACGGGACATAGTAGTGGAGATTCTGTCTAATTTTCAAGTGTTTGTCTATAACGGTTCAAAAGATAGGACTAGATAGGTAAAATTATATCAATTATGGGGACACCCTTTAGTTAACAAATTTAAATTATATACTTGATGTTATAAAGGACTTAGATATACAGGTTCTTTGTAAATTTCAACCTCTCTCTGTTACGGTTTAAAAGTTTTGCATATACATTAAATTACATCAACTATTGGGACACCCTTTAACTTCTAATAATAAATATTTAATTTCTGATTATAAATATTGGACATTCTGTCCAATTTTCAAGTGATTGTCTACAATGGTTCAAATGGTACATATATTTCAATTGACGTTACATATGGGGACACCCTTTAATTTTTGAGTTTAGTTTTTTATTAATTATTGGCAGCTATAGTAATAAGCAGTTTTTTAAAATTTTAAAAGGGTGCCCTTTACGGTTCATAATACACGTAAAAAACACGTGTGTTGTATAGGGACACCCTTTAATTTTCAAAATTCTGAACTTCTTTTAAAATTGGACCAATCTTTTTTTTTTATTTTTAAAACCGGCTCAGAAATGACTGAATTCTGCGGGCACAAACATAAAACAACATTCAGACGAATTGATAACCTCCTTCTTTTTTTGAAGTCGGTTAAAAATAAAATTTTACGGAATATTTTTCTTTAAAATTAATCACCTAACTTGTAAAAAATATTCTTTCAACTTAGAGAAAATTAAACTTATTTAAGCCTTACTTCATAAATTCATTTGTATAAATAAAAAAGTTAATATTTTAACCCCCTTTGGGCTTTTTAATTTTTTTTTATTTTGCATTAAAATTGTCGACTCCTTTATTTTGCCCTTTTTGAAAACGTTCTCATGCTCGTTGGTCCGGAAGAGTTGGCATCACTGTTTGTCTCACTTTAAATTTGTATTTTTTACAAGTTGTTTTTAATTTCCACGTAAAAGCTTTTATTGAGGCGAATTGAACTCTTATATTTTGTAGCTGAGGAAGCCTGTAGGAAAGTTCTAAAGATTTTTTAAGTAAAATAAAATGTGTTTAATGCTGCTGTTCTTAAAAGCACTAAGTCCACTTAGTGGGTTTTTCCGCTGATAACACCATCTTAGAAAGAGAGAGAGAGAGTATTTTTGTTTGTTTATAATTTAGAGTTGATGGAAAGTTACTTTAATAAAAATATCTCAGTCCCCTAAAAATGAAAAGAAATCGCTAAATCCGTTGATTTATTTATATTTCTATAGGTAGCTATTTCAATCAAATAGATCACATATGTATTTTTAATTGCTTTTATTAACGATATCCATAATAGATTTTTTTTAGGGATTCCTTCTTAAATCATTCAT
Organism: Phasia obesa; assembly: GCA_949628195.1. Taxonomy (NCBI): domain Eukaryota; kingdom Metazoa; phylum Arthropoda; class Insecta; order Diptera; family Tachinidae; genus Phasia; species Phasia obesa. The sequence goes on along the minus strand of OX451219.1, from coordinate 27,959,462 downwards.
CTTCTATAATGTTCCTCCTGGTCGGATGATGCTTTAAAGTTTTTATGATTTGTCACTAACGCAGTTATTTAGTATAATGTACCGCGAATATATCCGAATATTTTTCAGCCTTTTCTGTCAAGGAGCTATTATCTCAGGATTTCCTTTCGATATGAATTCGTTAAACTCTTGTGCGGTATTCTTTTTTTATTTCTTTTGGATTCCTTCATTGACCAAAAAAAATCGGAGTCACCTTTGGAATCTGAACATTTTTCCTCCTGCGAGGCTTTCATGTCGAATTCTTAGCACCTGCTTTCTTTTTTCGCAAAATAAGAGTGTAAAAGAAGCGCAGTAAGTCTATATTAAATATGTGGGTTCGCGTACTTGCAACAAAGGCTCCCTCATAGCCATGCTTCCCTATATATATACTATATACTTTTTCTTACTGGATTTAATTAAGTTTCTAGAAGAGAGTATAACTTCATTCCGCCTTACGACAGCTTAAATAAAAATGGCTGCAAGATAGAGTAAAAACAAAAGGCTATGCCTGTCTCATCCCTGTCGGAGCTTTCACTGACGATAAAACTACGAATCGACCCAGAAATAAGGTTCTCCTTAGCATAACCAGTAGATATATCAAAGAAGAGCTCTGGTCTCATATATCTTTAGTTTGTTATATAATCAGGCCACTCGTACGGCTGGCCATCGAATGCATGGTTACTCTATTGTAAATTTTAGGTGCATTTAGAGATGACTCACAGTCATCTAAAATAGACTTTAGCTCAAATTAGTTTAAAACTAAACGGTTGCATGAACAAGCTTATGTAATGGGTGTGCTCATGACCACTTACTCATGTAAGTAGTCATACTCGCACTAGCTTACTGAACACATGCTTACTCATATGATACTATTAGTGAGCAAACCTCTTTTCGTATCAGAAATGAAATGAGCTAATCGAGTAAAACAAACCTTCTATCCGAGTGAGCACGTGTTTACTGTTCCAATGTTCGAAACACTCAGTATGTTTTGTTTAGTTGTTGTGTAGAACTTTTGGGTAAGTCTTAGAGCGTTTTGCTGGCACTATTTTTATAATATTTCGTTAAATTCATGTGTGTTCATTATACACCAGTAACGATGAGTGGACAATAATAAACACCAAAGACCAACGAGCTAAATGCGATGAACATGCAGAGTTCCCATAAGCAAGTTTTTATAAGTATGAGTAAATTTTGAACATAATCAGAATAAACTTGGGCGAGTTGAAGCAGTTTTATGCTTTTCTTATTTCTTAAGAAATGAAGAAAATAAACATAAGAAATGTGTTAGGGAAAAAATTCGTTTTTTGTTTGTATACTCGAACAGTGTTCGTGTTGCACTCAAAGCATAAAACTGCTTCAACTCGCCCAAGTTTATTCTGATTATGTTCAAAATTTACTCATACTTATAAAAACTTGCTTATGGGAACTCTGCATGTTCATCGCATTTAGCTCGTTGGAGCTTCTTATGAGCTTCGTTTTTTGTGCTCATGCAGTGCTTTAGTTAAGGCCTTAAGCGCCGAGTATCCAATATCAGAGAAAGTTTTATCCCTCTCTAAACATTTCGTAACAGAGATGGGAATACCGGGACCATCCAAATCTGGTCGACTTCGCTATGGTTATAAATATTAGTATGTAAATCATTTCGTATACTTTATTTAATAAAAGTTATTGAATTCGCTTTTATTTCGTAAAGCTTTTTAGGAATAAGCTTTTACTCTTTTACTAAAGCTTTTTGAGAAACTCATTAGTGTTTCAATCAAAACTACACTCTCCCTTGATTTTTGTTTGCCTACAATGCAACTACTAGGCCTTTTATAACCACCTTTATTTCACAGCTGGAACATATACATTTTACACATTAAACAACATCGTCATCAAAGAGTTTTAATATTGAAAAGACAAAATACAAAAAAAAGAAAAAAAAAAAAAAAAACAAAGCACATTTGTATCTTTTGCGCTTGTCTCCTAAATCGACAAAAGGGAAAATAAAAGTAAAACAACTTTTAATATTTTGGTACAAATCGAAGGGAATAACTAACGTTCACAACACAAACGGGCAAACTGCACTGAAGTGAAGTGAACTGAGCTGAGCTGAACTAAACTAAACTGAACCAGGCCACAAACGCTATTAAAAGCAATTCAAACGTTGACCGAGTAACACTAACAGCTGGTAGTTGAACGGGAAAATAATTATAAATTAATTTTGAATATAAAAAAGTTAAATTTTATTAAAAAAATACTACACAAAAAAATGTATTTTAAATTTTAATTACATTAATTACATTTTAAACGTAAAGAAAAAAGCTTTAATTATTTAATAAAAATTTATAAATTAAAAAAAACTTTAAAACGCCTTAAATTATTAAAAACTAAACTCTTGAGATTTTAAATTTTTAAGAATTCAAAGCTTTAAATTTTGTTATTGTTAAGAAATATTTAAATATTTAAACAAACCGGGTAACGGAAATTTTATCTATAAAATTCTTGTAACTGCTTTGTTGCGTGAGTGCTTGCTTGTGTGCGTGTGTGTTACTTCTGTTTCCTGTTGTCTCCATAGACTTCATTTGAGTTGATTTAAAAATCATTTGAAACAACTGTTAAACAAAGGTATGTTATAACTTGAAAAAAAAAAGAAATCTAGATTATTTGCAAACTGAATTTTTCTTATAAAATTTAACGCATGAATTAATATCTTTTTGTTTTTTTTTGCTTTGGTGCGGTTGGGCTGGGCTGGGTCGACCTATTAATTGCTTTCCTTGTTTTGTGTTAAATTCTCGTGTTGTATTGTGATTAAAAGTTTTAATTTCTTTTTTAGCTTTATTTTCAGTGGATTTTTTATTAAAAGGTGCTTAAAAGATTTTTCTCTTATTTCTGGTCGAACAAATAAACTATTAATTGGTTTAAGGTTTGGTTCTTTGATTTTAATCAGCAACAGGGAAGGAAAATTTTATTAAAGATTTAAAACAAAGCTAAAGTTAATATTAAGTTAAAACTGCAATTAAAGTAAAAATCTCCACATATGTATTCGCTTTTACAGTCCATATTAGAGAACGACAACGGGTGATTGAAGAAAGAAACGTTCATAAAAATCAACACCCCAAAAATCATGTCTTCATGCATTCAAACGTTCATATTTGTGCACTCATACACTTATATTTTTCTGTTGATTTTAAAGTAACCACACCATGTGCTTCTAATTATTTCTGTGATTTTGATCACCAAACGTTGAATATTAAAGAAATCAAGAACGATTTTTTTTTTAAAGAAGAATTATACACAAGAAGCAAAAATCAACGTGTATGTATTGTTGAATATGGTAGGTAAGAGAGAGAGAGAGAGAGAGAGACAGAGTGAGAGGAACAAAGTTAGGTTAGGTTCAACGGGCCTCCCGGACAAAGCGAGTTCACTCTTAGGCCATTAAGACCCATTGTGACATAAGAGAGGGACCAAGTGAGTGAAATTTGCGTAAGCACAAAAGGTCGGTTGTTTGGCATTTTTTTTTAGCTGCGAAGTATTTTCTTGCTGATGAGTATTTTAAAACAACTTTATTCAAATAATTCTTGCTCTTTAATTTTATTCATTGCAAGTCATCGTTGTTCAAACATATGAATAAGACATGTTCGATCACCATACTCAGAATTGCACAAAATCAACATTCATTAGCATGGTGTTGATTTTAATCTATGGTGGGTTATATTGAGTGATCAAATAAACATTTACGATCACTAGACTCACAACTTAATAAAATTAGCATTTGCCAGCCAGCACGACGAAGCTTTTTCTTCAACACCGAGTTTTGTTTGATGATGAAATGGGAATAAGAATAATTTTATATGATTAAATCAAGCCAAATATAATTTTTTAGTTTTCTGGTCCTTTCATACACTTCTTCCGGAGATATTTAATAGTTTTAATATCTTTTTTATTGTACTAAACATGGAAACAACCATAAAAAATACCAAAAATTGTCTTTACCAAATAAAACTGTGCAACAATTTCACACTTTTCCCAAATTAGGGAATCCCAACGATTGATTCTGGTAGAGGTGTCAAAAAAAAAAAAAAATATACGTATGTTGGCGTTTTGAAAGATCACTTCGGAATTTTATTTTAGAGGCAGTTAAAGTTTCTCATCTAGGGCCTGTTATTGCAGCATATCGGTATATAAAACTATGTTTACTTGACATCTGAGGTGTAGGGTATGTTAAGCAACTTTGTAGAAAATGTTATGGCAAATATATTTGTAGAACATATTAACCCTCTGACTTCCACGCACAACGGCATTTTGGGGCTTTATTCTAACAAATTGTAAAAAACACAGCGCGGGGAAAAAATGCTCTACAAAAATGATGGCCATACAATTTTACTATATATGTATGTCGAAACAACCCTATACACCAAAAACCAATCAAATTGCAGATTGCCCATTAAGGGTTAATCTTGAATTTATATAAGAAGTGCTGTAATTAACTGACGTAAGGTCATATAGTCTGAATGAAAAAAGTTGCTTCACACATTACATTGTTTAAACAAGTTTTTATTAACATTTATGTGCGGTTTCTGTATTACAGGCGAGAGCCTCCTATACAAATTTTGTATAAAAATCACTCCAAAATTTGAGTGCTTTTCATACAAATTTTCTAGGCGAGCCGCTCGCCTGTAATACAGAAACCGCACATTAATCATCATCAAAAAAAAAAAAAAAAAAAAAAAAAATTACAACAACATTGTTAGTTTGAACTACCAACGTTTTGCTAAACTTTAAACCACAACAAAGTTTTATAAGTATTCGATAGACTGATTGGTAGCGTGCTAGTCTATTAGTCTGGAGGTTGCGGGTTCGGTTATCGCCAAAGACAAGAAAAAAACTTCGCAGAGGTAGTGTTGTCTTAAAACAGAAGAATTAAATTACCCAAATTATAACCAAAAAAAAAAAAATAATTTTTTTTCAAAAATATTATGGTTTTGCTCTCGCTTTAATGCGTTTCTATCAGTTCAGTTCAGTTTTTATCATGATATAATAATAGAAGGTAATTCCATTCTCTCTTTTTATCGCCATATTAACATTCTGACTTTTGCGGGAATTATTTCAATTTGTGCTACCATATCACATACTTTGTGAAATCCCATTTTGCGTTTTTTTTCTTTATTTGAAATTTTAAAAATTAAAAAAAAGAAACAAGCCTTAAGTTTGTGTGTCTAAATAAACAAACGAAAATTGTTTTCCATACCGTAGTAATAAACTTTTGCAAAAATTCCCAAATAAGATTTTTTAATTTCCCTATATCTGACAAAAGTGTCTAAGTTTAAATTTTCTTATTACCAAAGGCACCCCTGGTTCCATATTCTGTAATTCTCGTACCTAAATCTATAGCTAAAATTCTAAAAATGCACCAACAAATCATTTGTTTGTGCACTTTTAGAATTTAAGCGATAGATTTAGCTACGAGAATTACAGAAAATATATTTTTTAACTTAGATGGGAAGCTAATCTGTCAGGAGAATCAAGAAAAATTGACAATTTCAATATCATAAGAACTTAAAGTTAAAAAGTTTGGTTAATTTTGTTATGAATATTTTATATAAAATATATTTTATATAAAAAGTAACCCCAATATATTAAGTGCTTTTCGTAATTTTTTTTAAATTTTTCGAATGGACAATTATCCAAAACGTTTTAATGAAATATGTTGATACCATATTTGAGCGGTTTTATATTCACCCTTATTCTACTTGGCGACAGCGACATCGTTGTCACTTTTGACCGGACATTTATATTGATGTCAACTTCAATTTGATTATAATTTTGTATTTCGTAATGCTCTTATGACGACGTCGACTGCTTATCGATAACACTGTTCTGTAGAGAAATATTCATTTAAAAAAATTTAATGTTTTGGAATGATTTCAAATAAGAATATCATTTAAGTTTTTTTCTATCACGTCGAGATTTTCCATTTCTTCAACTAATTTTCCGTATTGGGTCAAACTTGTCATTTAAATCTGTTCTATTTTAAATTTTGTTGGCACTTCAGTCGTTTTTAAAAACCAAGGCGACGAAATCGCCGTCGGTACAAGAATAATTCAACGTCACATATTCTTACAAAATACGAAATAAAATTAAAAAGTCTTCGAAAAATGTTGATGTCGACAAAAGGAATACCAATTTAATTTAGTGAAAAGTTTCGTATTATGTCGACAATAAGAGTGTAAATACAATGGTTTATGTCCTAAAAACTAGCTAAGTAGTTACGTTGTCTACCTAAAACTACAGAAAAATACAGAATCCAAAACAATTTTTTTTCGTTTCTACTTGTGGTAACACTTTTTTTGCTGTTTACATAAAAACATACTTCAATAATTCCGGAACACTTCAAACATTTTTAAAATGTAACTACCTTGTATTATTATATCATGGTTTTTATTATATATCCCATTGGCTTAATTGAAAAAAAAAAGTTTTAAAACATGTTTAAATTCTTTCTTATTTTAGTTCTTTATTATAAATAGATAAAGAAATATTTGACACTAGCAGACAATGTAATGCATTTTTTGGATCTGATAAATTATAGATTATGGTTATCTCAAAAATGTTTTTCTTTTGCATGTGATTTGTGAATCACGTAAGTTATTCAAGTTTCACTGTTTGTCTTTTGTTTGAAACGTCAAATCATAAAACATACCAGGGGGTAAATTACGCCATTCGATATTGATCGAAATTTCAATAGCATTTAATTAATGTAGCTCTAGGACTTCATATGAAGTTTTTTTACCAAAAATTAAAAGAGCCATATGCAGCACGACCTATGATACCATTTGTTCAACTTTTGTAATAACATTTTGAGGCTAGAAATGAAGTCAATTATCAATTACGTATGTACATTCATATATTGTTTTACGAAACCTGAAAATTAGCCATTCTCTTCCAACATTTCGCAAAGTCCGCATAGTTTAATCTTCGAGCACGTAATTATTCTATGTTAACAAAAGTAAATAACTTCAGAATTTTCCACTAAACAGTGAGGGTACTTTAGCTCAAGTGGTTAGCACGTTGACTACTGAAGCATGGTCACGAGTTCAACACTCAGCCGTGGCAAATATAAATTTTTGTTATAGCGGCCATGGTAATACACTATAGAAATCTACCTTTTGCGGTTCAAAAAATAAGGTAATATACGTGAAAAACATGTCACCCTTTAGATATTAGTAATTGTTACAGGAGCCGAAGTGAAGTGCCATAAGTGAAGCCTTACTATCACACTAACCACCTGTCCTATCTACTCCTATCCTTTTCCAAAGGAAGTGACACGATTAATATAGGCATAAATTGCCTGAGTGTTGCTTTTCCTTAAAAAAAAAGCAAATAAATAAATCATACTTTTTTGACTTAAGCAAATTTTGACTTAACCCAGGAACCAATCTCCTTAATAGCAGGGTTATTATAAGTACCAAGAAAAGTTCCGGTCCCGCTTATGTGATTACTAATCAGTCAATCCGATGATTTTCTAGGTGTAGCTTGTAATCAGACATCCAGCTGAATTCACTTGAATGCTGGCTGGTTGACTAAATTTTTCTTCATTTTCTAGGATTAAAATAAATACCTATAACAGATTGCAAAATTTATAACACAACCAATAATTTTACATGGATTAATTTGAAATTTAAAATTATTATGTTTTTCTCAATTTTCAACAAAGAAAAACAAATAAATAAATGTACTTAAATAAATAAATTTTTTCTATAAAAGTATTTAAGTATATTTTCAGCAATTTCTTTTTTTTTCATTTTTGTACTTCTCCCTCTGTTCACCAAAACCAACATTTCCGTTAACTGCTGCCTATAGGTATACTACATTTTTCAAACGATTCTTCTTCCGTTATAAATATTCGAACGGTGCATTCGCACACTTTGCAACACACACACACACACATCCTTACACACTTAGTTTGTGGCAACGATAAATAAATGTGTGTATGGGGGGTACAACAATACAAAATAATTTTCAAGAAGCCTAAAAGCATACATCATTAAAACAGCAAAACTAAATATTTCCGCCAAATAAAACTACAAACTAAGTAGAAAATAATAGAAAGCAGGCCAAATTTTTCAAGCTGAACAAACAAATAACTTTAAAAATTAAAAAAAAAAAATAATAACGAAAATAAAGCCATAAATTTGTTGAAGAGTGAAATATAAGCTTTCTTGTACCGCCTAAGGGAGAACCGAGTCAAAAGAAGAAGAAATGAAATTTAATGCTTTTTAAGGAAATTCCAAGTAAATAAAAAAATAAATAAACCGCATATTTTTATCAATTTGTTTTCGCATAGCAACCTAAATTTTGGAATTTCTTTAATAGTAGTAAAGGGGTTTTTAGTAAGGACGAATAGATTTTTGACAATTAATACCGATTACGCTGTATTAAGTCTTGCTGCTGCCTTTTCCAGAGGATGGCGCAACATGGCCTTATAATTTGAGTATAAAAATTCCTAAAATTTTAAAACACAGAAGGTTTCTGAAAAATATTTAGTTTCAAAAGAAGACTGTAAGAGTGTTTTTACCAAAATCTTTTAGTCAAGATATTTTTTATTACAATTGGAAAAAACAAAACTTTCTAAATTTCAAAAGAACTCAAGACTAGGTTAGACGAGGTTCGCGCTACCGCTGCACCTGCGTTTAAAATATTGTAAAGGTGATTATAATTATGGTCGTACATCCATAATAACGATTAAACTACATTGTAGACGTTAAGTTGAGATAGTTCGTTATTAACTCGTCAGTTAAATTCACAATATAATTTTTTGAGATCGGCTAGTTTAGAGGCGTGAAAAACTTTTGGCCACAGGCACATGGTTCAATGGTTTCAATTAAAATTCAATTAAAAAATTATGTACCATAAAGCTGGGTTCTTATGCGAATAATGTCATTCCCCACAAATTCCTGGAACTCGATAGCCAATTTTTTATGTGACTTTAATTGAGTTTCGTTCCGCCACTAGCCTTTAACCCTCCACCCCACTGTAGTGATTTTAGACTAGCGACTGATAACTGTTGACCTACTTCCTCGTCACAGAGTCTTTCGAAAATGCTAAAATTTCCCCAAGGCTAATTTTCGTGTTAGCCAGTATCCTGGACATTTACAAACAATGTGCTCTACCGTCTCAGCCTCTTCCAGGTACAGTCTGCAGGTATCATCTTTTTCGACTATTACCTTGACCAGACGATATAGTTAAATAGATCAGTGTTTTTTTTTGTGGGAATCGAACCTACAACCTCATACTGATAGACTAGCACACTGCTCATTAGCCCAATCGATATTAAACGCAACAGTCTAATTGAGTCCGTAACAAATTTACCAGAAATGTAACAACAACATTCAAAGCAATGGATTTAACTAGATGACTTCAATCCGAAGAAAACAAAGACAGTTAAATCGGCTGCTGAGATTATGGTCACGATTGTACGGGATGAGCTTGAATTTATTTTCAATCAGCAGTAAATAATAAATGGAAAACATTATCAATTATTACTGGCTTAGCAAGAAAGGTATCATCTATGAAGACTACTTTCGGAGAATAAAACCTCATTATTCGACTCAAACTTTTTTAAGAAGCTTCCGAAATTTTGCTCATGCGCAGAGGGCTTAAAATAGTTGAAAAACTGCGAAATGAAGTGCAGCAAGGAAAGAGCATTATATCTGCTAAGGGAAAATAGTAGAATGGGTAAATCTGTTGGCAGCATACAGTTTCGATTAAAACAGTTTAAGTGATTATTATTAATGTAGGGGGAATAACGAAGCAGACCACTTTCGACCCCCTTCCGTACTCTCTGATTACAGGCAACCGAACTGTAATTAACGGCAACCTTCTTTCATTGAGTCACGTGCTACAACCAGCCTTTAATCTTGACTTAAGTGATTTCAGACTGTCGACTGGTAACTGTCGGTCTTCTGTCGCTTTAGTAATTGCTAGGCATTTGTTCAGAGCAACCACATTAAGTGATGAAAATTGGAAAATTTATCGCTCCCTTGGATGAATGGTGCTCAATATTCACGGTTCGCATTATTCACGGTCGTTCTTCCCAAACGATTTGTATGAACCTTTGTCAGATTTACTTTTATTGTAGTAAACAATAATGGCATCATTTAGCTTCGATTAAATAATTTTAAACAATGAAAATTTAATTAGAAAATTAATCGCTCCCTTGGATAAATGATTCGAATTATTCATCGTCGTTACTCCCAATCGATTATTTCTTGGTTAACAAATTCAATTGAGTTGGTTTAATTACACAGTGCAACACGGAAAAAATAACCATATACGGACACCACTACGTGATAAAAGACCAAAAAAAAAGACCCCTGTCTCCCAGTTTTGCCCAAAGTCCTCCAGGTTTTTTTTTATGGGCCCTCAAAGATGTGGGGCCTCGATGTCATTTTTGCAAAAAAATGATCATTAACTCAAGCTCATATTTTGCAAACCGTTTGGAATTTTGATATACTCTCTGAGGCAAAGTTGTAGCTCTTATCATAAAGAAATTGTGAACATATAAAATCAAAAAAACTTCATCTTCAAGGTCAAAATCGCAAAAAACTTTAAAAATTCAATTTTTTTTACCTTTTTTCCCCTGTTCAGGTCCATAGGTAGCAAACCGTTCAAAATTCAAGGAAACAATCAACTACAAAAATGAACCTAAGATCTCAATAAACAACTTTCTAGAACATATGAACTTCCTAGGAATGATTCTTAAAACCTGTAAAATGTGTTTAAAGTATTTTAATAGAAATTTAATTCCACAAAGTAAAAATAAAAATCAAATACAAATTTTATTCAATTGGTTATTAGGCAGTAAGTAATTTATATTTTGACATGATGTATTTTAAAACAGCGCCATCTGTAGCGCAACCGTGTTTAAAATATTCCGCTTTCAAAAATAAAATATGCCTTAAAGTATGCAGTACTTTTAAATGGGTAAAGAAATCGATGTTTTTTTACTACTTTTAATTTTACTTATTATGAAGTGAATTCAGCTGGATGTTAAATGAAAAATTGATGTGCCCACGGCTGAGTATTTGAACTCGTGACCATTGCTTAGTAGTCAACCACTTAAGCTACAGCACGCACTGTTTTTTTCTCCACTTTCTCTTGGAAATAAGATATTTTTGCGAAACAAAAGTATCCTATATTGTAATCAGGATACTAAGGTACCTCCTCACAAAATTTTACTAAAATCCATCCAGTAGTTTTTACGTGAAGCGAACTTAAAAAGACAGACAGACAGACGGACACACGGACAGACAGGAAATGAGTTACTGCTTTATTATATTTATAGTTGTGACCAGTGACCTCACGCACTAGTACGATAGGAATCTGTATCTCTTGGAGACCTACGGTCCCAACCGGTTATAGGTACGGCCTTTCGGAAAGTGTAAGAATGGTTGTGGTTTAAACCCAAGTCGTAAAAAATTATTATGACTTTCCCGATGTGATGTTGTGTGGTTACAAAGGCAAATTTAAATCGTCTAGAGTTAAGTGGTCTCAAGCAAGGAGTATGACCACGCTCCGGAAGACCATGAAACTTAAATAGCAAGTACCAAAAAATTGGTGGAAGATTTTATCTACACAAAGCCGACGATCCTTTCAATCTAACCTAACCTAACCTAACCTAACCTAGGACCTTAACGGCCATGTACTTTTAAAGATCAGTATCACATTGCTCCTACTAACCACTTTTTATGTTTTACATATTGAAAAATTACAACGAATGTGACAAAACAAAAAAATAGATGCTTTGAAAGATAATAAAAATTTAAGAAATACATCTTTCACCAGTATGTAGTCCGAACCCTCCCCTACACTCCACACTATACTACACTATACTCCAAGGTCCAATTTTTCTGACCCAAGGTCCAATATATTCTGCACAAAATAATTAATAGACAGGTTTTGTAAAATCATTTATTTTCTGAACAGCTTTGCAATTTTGCTTTTTGAAGTATTTCGTCCTTCTTAATAGAAATCTTAAGACAAAAACTTTTTATGAAATCGTCTTCTTGGGTGTTGGGTCCCTAGTTATATTTTTTACCTGATATGCTCACAGAACTGTCTGGAAATTTTAACAAGATACAGAGAAAGTACATTTTGAACCATCCTGTTTGCTATGATAATGTTGAAATAGACCAGGAATATTTTGGCTCCCGAGGTACTCTGGTATTTACTTTATAGAGTAATATAACTTTGAAATCGGTAACCATAACCCCTTCTCACAATATGTACCACAGTGCGGGGGCCAAAGTTTGGCATTTTTTGCCAAATTCTCCATAACATTTTTAAATCGGTCGATTTATTAAAGACCCAAAGTCTTACCTACAAAACAGGAAAAACCACGTATAAAAATTCTATAAAAAGTTATGGTTTTTTGACCACTGTGCTTCATAGAGTTATAAGGTATGGTCCAGAATAATATCCATTACTAATAAAAAGATGTTCTGAATAGTTTAAATGGCTATGAATTGCTTAAAATACACACTGTGTAATTTTTTAAGTCATGGCAAAATAACCATATACGGACACTACTACGTCATAAAAGACAAAAAAAAAGACCCCTGTCTCCCAGTTTTGCCCAAAGTCCTCCAGGTTTGTCATAAAGAACAAAAATTGTTAACATATAAAATCAAAAAAACTTCATCTTCAAGGTCAAAATCGTAAAAAACTTTAAAAATTCAATTTTTTTTACCTTTTTTCCCATGTTCAGGTCCATAGGTAGCAAACCGTTCAAAATTCAAGGAAACAATCAACTACAAAAATGAACCTAAGATCTCAAAAAACAACTTTCTAGAACATATGAATTTCCTAGGAATGATTCTTAACACCGTTTAGGTATCACTTAGGTAATGTTGATGGCCCTGGACTTTTGCGGCTACCTAAGCGCTACCTAAACGGTGTTAAGAATCATTCCTAGGAAATTCATATGTTCTAAAAAGTTATTTATTGAGATCTTAGGTTCATTTTTGTAGTTGATTGTTTCCTTGAATTTTGAACGGTTTGCTACCTATGGACCTGAACATGGGAAAAAAGGTAAAAAAAAAAATGAATTTTTTTAAGTTTTTTGCGATTTTGACCTTGAAGATGAATTTTTTTTGATTTTATATGTTAACAATTTTTATTCTTTATGACAAGAGCTACAACTTTGCCCCAGAGAGTATATCAAAATTTCAAACGGTTTGCAAAATATGAGCTTGAGGAAATGATAATTTTTTTGCAAAAATGACATCGAGGCCCCACATCTTTGAGGGCCCATAAAAAAAAACCTGGAGGACTTTGGGCAAAACTGGGAGACAGGGGTCTTTTTTTTTTGGTCTTTTATCTTAACACCGTTTAGGTATCACTTAGGTAATGTTGATGGCCCTGGACTTTTGCGGCTACCTAAGCGCTACCTAAACGGTGTTAAGAATCATTCCTAGGAAATTCATATGTTCTAAAAAGTTATTTATTGAGATCTTAGGTTCATTTTTGTAGTTGATTGTTTCCTTGAATTTTGAACGGTTTGCTATCTATGGACCTGAACAGGGGAAAAAAGGTAAAAAAAAAAATGAATTTTTTTAAGTTTTTTGCGATTTTGACCTTGAAGATGAATTTTTTTTGATTTTATATGTTAACAATTTTTATTCTTTATGACAAGAGCTACAACTTTGCCCCAGAGAGTATATCAAAATTTCAAACGGTTTGCAAAATATGAGCTTGAGGAAATGATAATTTTTTTGCAAAAATGACATCGAGGCCCCACATCTTTGAGGGCCCATAAAAAAAAACCTGGAGGACTTTGGGCAAAACTGGGAGACAGGGGTCTTTTTTTTTTGGTCTTTTATCACGTAGTGGTGTCCGTATATGGTTATTTTTTTTCCGTTTTGCACTGTGATATCAATATATGCAGGAGTACACTAGGTAGTGCGCCAAGCATAAAAATACATTCATTCGCAGATCCCTCATTCAGATGTTATTGATGGGAAAAACTTTAGCGTCAGTAGGATGGCGTTTCTTATTTATCAGTTCCAATACTTAATAGGAAAGAATATTATGCAGACCTGTTTATCCTGTTAAAAATTTTCTTAAGGGGTTTCCCTATGTAGATAAGCCAATAAGCCACAAAAGACAACTCAAATTCATTCAAACTTGGAAACTCCACATCCAACAAAGCAGCCAGACCTTTCAAGTGAAATGAGAAAAAATATGTTGATTGGTTTAAGATCTACCCGTCTCTATAAAATAACCTTCTAATATTATTTTAAAGCTTGTCTTTTTCCTTACGTTTTACAACATCAAATTAAATTCTTTTTTAATCTTTTCTCTGAAAAAAAAAGTCACGTAAAAAGTTGGAAAAGAAATTTCGAATGAACTAAATTTTTTTGTAACACTTTTCATTTGTCTGTCCTTTCGCCCTTCCACCCTTTCGCCTGGCATTGTTAAGATGACTATAAAATTCGCCTAAATCTAATTAAGTTAATAGGATTTTATTTTTATTCATTTGCTCCACTGATTGCTTGGTATGAACTAAATGAACTGCAATTTAATCGCAAACTTGATTTAGACACATTGTGGAATTTAAACTTATTCAGGCAGACAAAAAAGCAGTTAAAAATGTGGACAGACTAATGACCATTCGTTAGGTGTGTGTTGAGCTATTGGATTTGGGGGTAAATTGAAAAATTGAATGAGGTTTCTAAAGGATATTAAAAAGACAACCTTGAATGAGTAACTTAAAAATAAACTCCATAAAATTATTTGCCTAACCTAAATTTAAACCACAATTATGTTTTAAGGAGCAAAAGTAAGTTGCGGGTAGAAAATATTTAAAGTTTAATTTGGACCCCAAAGTTTTTTCGACAACAGTTTTTTTTTTTATTAAAAACTCTAGAAGAAACATAATCATTAGGAAAAATATTTTTTTAAGGATAAAAATTCTCTTACATGTTGTGAAAAGGTACCATTCAGGTAATTGTAACTTTTAACAAAAACTTAAATTTAAAAAAATTATATTTTTTAAAAAGGTATCCACAATTATAAAAAAGGTACCTTTGTGCAACTTTTAAAATATATTTTTACTAAAAACAAATTTTGGAATACACTTTTTGAGCTTGATTTTTATAAATAATCATTTACCAAAAAGTACTTTTATCAAAGATTTATTTTAAATTAACCTTCCTTAGGTTATGTACTCTAAAATCGTCTTTTTTAGGGTTCCGTACATAAAGTGTAAAAACGTAACCCTATTGTTTTCGCTACAATGTCTGTCCGTCTGTCAGCACCTTTTATCTCTGGAACCGTAATAGGTGGAATCTTCACAGGTGATGTATAGCTGTTGCCGCTATAGCAACAAATACTAAAACTTATAGGGTGTTCCAATAGAGAGGTGTTATTCACGAAAATGTATTTATTTCTTGAACTGTAGAAGGGATACACTTGAAATTTACAAACAGTAATTAAAACTTAGTTCACTATATAAACAAGTATAAAGAAATAAAACTAAAAATTAAAGGGTTTTCCGATAGTGGTGTGATTTGCATATTTAAGGCATAATTTTTGAACCATAATAGGTAGAGTCTTGAAATTTTACAGAAAGTGTACAGCGGTGGCCGCTATAACAAAAAAAAAATTAAAACTTATAGGGTGTTCCGATAGAGAGGTGTTATTCACGAATATGTGCTTATTTCTTGAACTGTAGGAGGAATACACTAAAATATGCAAGCAGTAATTAAAACTTAGTGCGCTATATAAACAAGTCTAAAAAAATAAACCTATAAATTAAAGGGTGTTCCAATAGTGGCGTTATTTGCATGCATAAGGCCTAAGTTTTGAACCATAATAGGTAGACTCTTGAAATTTTCGCAGAAGTGGTATAACTGTGGCCGCTATAGCAATAAATAATAAAACTTATAGGGTGTTCCGATAGGGACACTTTTTTTAATAGGAATTATTGTGTTTTTTGCAAAAATAATATTTTCCAAAAACGATTTTTTTGTTAAATTTTTAAGAAAAAAAACAGACATTCATATATAATTTTTCGAAGAGAAAATTTTTTTCAATTCCTTGTTAAGGTGGCATTTTCTAAACAGTTACGTTTTTTAAAAAAAATATACACGTTGTAATAAGTTGCTGTCACAAAAGTATCAATAATGGTACTTGTTTTAAAAGGTGACATTTTTTAAAAGAAAAATGTTTTTCTTAAAAAGTCCTTTTATTGGGAAAATGTACCTTTTCAAAAAAGTATCAACATGGTACTTTTCAAAAGTTGCATTTTTGTTGATATATTTTGAAAATAAAAAAAAACTTGTAAATAATCATTTATTAAAAATTTATTTTTTTAAAAGATCTATTTTGAATTAACTTTTTAGGGTTCCGCACCCAAAGGGTAAAAACGTAACCCTATTGTTTTCGCTACAATGTCGGGTCGGCTTTGGTATCGCTAAACATGAAAAAAGATTCAAGTAGTCTAAGATACAATTTTTATTATCTTTTATACTTACATACATAGCTAGGAAATAAAATATCTGCTACTTTATTTAATTAAATTTGTACTTAACACTAATTAAAATTTTTAATTAATGCAGCAAAATTTTTCTTTGTACAAAATGTTCTTATTATCAATGTTTTCTTATGAAATTTTTCAGTTATATGGCAGTAAGAAGAAAATTTAAGAAATAAAAAAGATTATTAAATCTAAATTAAACAATTCCCAAAAAAAGTTTTTAAAATTTCCAAAAATGGAATTTATATTTTTTTTGTGTAGTTGATTTATATTTTTTGTTTCTACTTCTGCGTTTTTAAATACTAGGTTAGAAATTTTGTTTCTAAAAAAAGGGGTTATTTTTGCAAAAAGTACTTGTTTGAAAGAGTACATTTCTACCGAAAGTACTTTTTAACAAAAACAATTGATTTTTAAATATTCTTTTTAGGTGTTTAGTTAAATATAAGGTGTTTATTCTTCAAAAAGTACTTTTTTTATTAAAAGTTGGAAAATATTTTTTGTTAAAAGTTTTAGGAAAATTTCCTTTTTTAAGTACCTACTTAAGAATAATGTTTTGTGTAGCTAAGTAGTCATTCGGGAAGGCGTTTTTGGTAAATATCACCTTTTGAAAAAGTACCATTGATTTTTTTTGGGAACATGTACCTTTTGAAAGAAATTTTCGTCAAATTAATCCTTTTTAAAAAAGTACTTTGTTAAATAAACAACTTTTTAAATGAATTTTTTAAGGTGTTTATTAGGTATTTATTTGAAAAAAATACTTTTTTATTAAAAGTTTTAAGCAACTATATTATTTTTTGTAACAAAAAATAATATAGTTGCTTAAAAAATTTCGATAAAATTTTTACAAAAAAATTTCGATAAAATTTTTACAAAAAAATTTCGATAAAATTTTTACAAAAAAATTTCGATAAAATTTTTACAAAAAAGTTTCGATAAAATTATTACAAAAAAATTTCGGTAAAATTTTTACAAAAAAATTTCGATAAAATTTTTATAAAAAATTTCGATAAAATTTTTATAAAAAATTTCGATAAAAGTTTTATAAAAAATTTCGATAAAATTTTTATAAAAAATTTCGATAACATTTTTATAAAAAATTTCGATACAATTTTTACAAAAAAATTTCGATAAAATTTTTACAAAAAAATTTCGATAAAATATTTACAAAAAAATTTCGATAAAATTTTAACAAAAAAATTTTTGATAAAATTTTTACAAAAAATTTCGATAACATTTTTATAAATAATTTTTGATATAATTTTACCAAAAATTTTCCGATTTTATTTTAGCAAAAATAAAAAATAAAACAAAAAAAATCTTTATATTATATTTGTAAGAATGAAGTTAAAAATCATAAAAATCAAAAACGAATGTATATTATTGTGAAATTGGGAAACATAACAAAGAATGGGATTATTTAACATTTATATGGTGAAGGTTATATAAGATTCGGCATGACCGATTATAGCACTTTTACTGGTTAATTTTTATTTTAATTTTCAACTCGTCCAGAAGGTACTCAATGATCTCTTCCTAAACCAGTTATTAAGCGCTGACACCTTGATTATGCTAGAGCAACTTTCTGGGCTTTTTGCCGAGAAGCTATTGCCTCAGTAGTGCCAATAAAAATCCAAGTTCCATCAGGGACTCTCTTGCGAGTCTTCAAGGATGCCCACTGGGAACTAGGAGCGGTCAATAAGCACATTAAGGGGTCAAATTTTTCAAAAAATGTTCGATAAAATTTTTATAAAAAATTTCGATAAAATTTTTACAAAAAAATTCGATAAAATTTTTATAAAAAATTTCGATAAAATTTTTACAGAAAATTTCGATAAAATTTTAACAAAAAATTTTCGATAAAATTTTAACAAAAAATTTTCGATAAAATTTTAACAAAAAATTTTCGATAAAATTTTAACAAAAAATTTTCGATAAAATTTTTACAAAAAATTTCGATAAAATTTTTATAAAAAATTTTTTATATAATTTTACCAAAAATTTTCCGATTTTGTTTTTGCAAAAAATTCCTGTAAAATAAAAAAAAAATCTTTATATTATATTTGTAAGAATGAAGTTGAAAATCAAAAAATAAAAAACGAGTGTATATTATTGTGAAATTGGGAAACATAACAAAGAATGGGAATATTTAACATTTATGTGGTGAAGGTTATATAAGATGCGGCATGACCGAATATAGCACTTTTACTTGTTAATTTTTATTTAAATTTTCAACTTGTCCAGAAGTTACTCCATGATCTCTTGCTAAACCAGTTATTCAGCGCTGGCACCTTGATTATGCTAGAGCAACTTTCTGGTCTTTTTTGGGGTCAAATTTTTAAAAAAATGTTCGATAAAATTTTTATAAAATATTTCGATAAAATTTTTATAAAAAATTTCGATAAAATTTTTATAAAATATTTCGATAAAATTTTTATAAAAAATTTCGATAAAATTTTTATAAAAAATTTCGATACAATTTTTATAAAAAATTTCGATACAATTTTTATAAAAAATTTCGATACAATTTTTATAAAACATTTCGATAAAATTTTTATAAAAAATTTCGACAACATTTTTATAAAAAATTTCGATAAAATTTTAACAAAAAATTTTCGATAAAATTTTTACAAAAAATTTCGATACAATTTTTATAACAAATTGTTGATATAATATTGACTCAGTAGTGCCAATAAAAATCCAAGTTCCATCAAGGATTCTCTTGAGAGTCTTCTTATCCATCCCTGTTGGCTTTTGACTTACTTCTTTGATTTTGTTAAAGATAAGAATTTTCTAAATTTCCAAAACTAATGGAGAAAAAGTGTCCAAACACACACAGCACCATATGCACAAATAAGTTATTCATTAAAAAGCAGGCCGACAGGTATCCAGAGTTCGCTCAATTTAATTTAGCCACCCTCTAAGCAGAGGGTGGCTTAATTAGCCCAGTCGTTTAGCCCAATGTGCAATGGCTAATTCAAATCTTTAATTGCTGCATAAACGGTTTTTCACTTTAACTTTAACATAAAATATATTTAAATGGAAAAAAAGCTTCAAAATACTGTTCTCCTTTTGTTGCAAATAATCTTAAAAAAATGTATGAGATTTTAGTAATTCCAAACAATAGCCATTCCCGCGTTTAGCTTTCATTACTCATTCTAACACTATTCCATTATTGATTGTTTTCTCAAGTATTTGATTGAGCACAATCATGTTGTTGAATTGTTAAAATAATCTACACTTTCAAACATTTGATGGTGGGTAATTTTTCTTTGTGGTATTTATTATCCTCTTTTTATATTTTTATTTATTTTTTTTTATCCATCCTTTCATCCACATCTAACAAATTCCTCAATTGTTTTTTTGTTTACCGTGCAATGGTTTTCTTTTAGTTTTTGTAGTTTTTTTTTATATTTGAGTTGTGCTACGACGATTCAAACACAAGTGACAACACGAGTAGTATTCATGAAATAAAGTGATAAAGCATGATTTAACTTGATTCAAGTATAATAACAATCATTTTCATGTTTATAATCGACATCGTCATCATCATCATCATGTTCTTACTTTTTGTTTCATTCTTAATTTTATTTTACAATAATCGTACATCTTTACATCAGTGGTGCTGTGATGGCTGGCTGGTGCTGGTTTTGAACATTGTCAGTATTTAACGTTTGTGGAAGGTTGAACAGCTTTAGACCCAGTTGTAACGCAACTCTTACATATTCTTGCATGCAGCAACACAAGTGTGTATGACTGCCTGTATCTAGTATAAAAGGTTTGATAAACAGTTAAGTGCCTTGAAATTAGTTTCTTTTTTTTCAAATACTATTTCGCTCTTCTATCTCCCCGTCTTATTTCACGCTGGTCTTAAGTTTAGCCATTGTTTTGTATTATTTTTTTAATTTATTTTATAATTTTCTTTTTGAAGAAAAAAAAAAAACAATAGATTTTTCTGCTGAATTAACATTAATTTATAATAAAGACTAAAAAATTTGCCAAGATAAGTGTGTGTGTGTGATTTAAGGAGGAGGTTTTAAATAACTGATTTTATTTTTTTTAAATCAATAAAATAAAAATGGGAGGAATTTTTTAACTTTTATTAAACATAATATATACATATCGCACTTGATCAACAAGAGGCTATTAACTCAAAATCTTAAAATTTTCAGTAGAGGTAAAAAAGTGTTTGAATTTAAAAATCCGAACATATTATAGGAAGCAAATTCCATTTAATATTTTACAATTATTTGCAAATAAAAATAATACCTTTTTGTTGACATAAAGGTACCCTAAGACACTATCACGAGAATGGTCTCATATGGGGGTTTCGAGATGAAAGAGTAATCAGAAAACCTTGAATTTTTTTTATAGTAATTGATGTTGTTGGTTGATTTCTTGCAAAAAGTGAAAATTTAAAAATTTTGAGTTAATAGCCTCTTGTTGATGAAGTGCGATATGTATGTTATAATATTCCGAACTTATTTAAATGAATAAAGCTAAAAAATGCGTTTAAACTTTTGTAAATGTTGTAGTAATTCAATAGAAAAAAAGTTTTAAATTAAAAACTAAAAATATTATTCGATTAAAAAACTTATTCGGATAATTTTTATTCGAATAAAAATATTATTCGCAAGCATTTTATTATATGTAATCTAGTTCAAGGAAACATTACAGAGTAAACAACAAATATTTTTTTTGTGGTCTGATATATTAAAAAGCAATGTCAACGTGGGGCAGAATCAAAATATTTTAGAAATAACTCAGCAATTTGTAAAGGGCTAGGCCGATTGATCGAAAAATAAAAATATTAAATATGCAACAAAATTTTTATAAGTTTAACGATTCAAATTAAATTTTCTGTGAATATGTAATTAGTCAACGAAAATCAAATGGTAAAATAATCTGCAACATTAAGGTAAAGGAAATTCCACAATTCCCAAAATAAATGCCAAAAATCCCAAAGTGGGAATTTTTTAGGCTTTTGGCCATAAAGTCCACATATGGATACTAGGGGTCATGAAATACTTTCAGCAATAGTTGGGAGTATATATAGCTTTGTTAACACAGTTTTTTTCCCATACCAGCTTTGGGATTTTAGAACATATAGGCTAAAGTCAAAATTTCGATGTAAAATAGGTCAAATTGAAGGACCTGCAGCTTGCAGGAGGTTGATCAATTTTACACAAAATTTGGTTTAAATGTACGTATGTACATATTGTTAGCTTACAAAAAGAGAAAATTATTATATATTCCATAAAAAATATTTTTTTTATTAAAAAAATAAGACTGACGGACATTTTTAGGCTAAAATAAACAAAAATTCAATAATTTTGGAAATTTTAAATTGATAATCTTAAAATTTTTTATATTGAAAATTTCACTCTCTAACTATGGGAACAAATTTAAAATATTTTAAAAATTTTAACCAGGGCACAGTAAACTGTCTAGTGGAAAAAAATAACTTTCGAATTTATCAATAATATACATATTTCCTCCCTTCCAACTGAGTATTTTCAAAACTTTATGTAATAAATATACTAAAAAGTTTAAAATAATGTTATATTCAAAAAAGGTATGTGGCAACCCTAAATAATTAGATATTGGTTACATTTTATAAAAAGAAACTACCACGCTTTATCATTTTGTATGTGAAATTATAGATTAAAATTAAAAAAATAATAATTATTGAAATGGGGAATATCGGGTACTTAATTGTCCCCGCACCGGAAAAACAAAAGGATTTCTAAAAATGTTAATTCATTTTTAAAAAAAAAAATTTTATTGTTATTTACTTTAAATCTAAAGGGTATTTTTTTTAGGAGCACATACTCTCAATACTGTGCTCTGTGAATAACAACAAATAAACAGTTGCATGAGCAAGCTCATCTAATGGGTGTGCTCATGAGCAGATGGTCATAATTGTACAGATGCCTACTCATACTATACCACTGTTCGTTTTATAAACGGAATGAGTTGATCGAATAAATCGAACTTTATATACTAGTGAGCACCGTGTTTACTATACTAGTGAACTAGTAGTTCAAAACACTCATAGTGTTTTCTTAGTAGTTGTGTATAACTTTTGTATAAGGCTTAGTGTATTTTGCTTGTACCAGTGATTTGTTGTATTTCTTAAAAAATGAAGACCTTGATATCCTAGTGAGCGCCGTGATACAAAAAAAATACAAATAATAAATTTTATGTTTTTTGTTTTTACACTCGAACTGTGTTCGTCTTTTACTCAGAGCATAAAACTACTTGAACTTGCCAAAGTTCATTGTTGTCATGTTTAACATTTACTAATGCTTATTTAAACTTTAAAGCTCATGGTATTTAGCTTGCTGGTTTTCATTATTTATTATTGTCCACTCATCGTTACTCGTGTGCAATAAACAGACTTGAATTAAATGAAATATTACAATGAGTGTCTTATGAGCTTCGTCTTAATTTGGCTGTACAATTTATTATAAACTGACTTATAACGAAATTGAAATCTAAAGTTCTGCTATATCTTCTATGTGGCCATGTGAAGTATCAAATAATTCATGCCAGCCGTTTAGAAACTATTTTTTATATTATTATTTTTTTTTTCAATCCCCCACAGTGCGACGTCACGTATTAAACAATGCGCGATTAGATTATTTTATTTGCTCTAGTATACAATATTTCTGGATAAACAGAAAGCTAGTTCTAAGCTTATTTGAATCACTGTATTCAATTCTGTGTTCGGTTTTGCTATTTTTTTTTCTTCTATTTTTCGAGATATACCAATATACCCAAAAGGAAGAAAGTTGCACGATATGTTATAAGCAGAAAACGAAAATGGCATACCACATTAGGTTTGGTAAAAATACGAAATTCTGCAATAAAATAACCTTAAAGGCTTTTGAATCTTCTTAGCTGATTTAGAGATATATACAGTATCGGTCACAGATAGGCAGACGGACAAAAAATTTTAATATTAACCGGCAAACAAATTTTCAAAAATTATTTCATGTACATAAACGGTTTTGTAAAGTGGTTTTACACGGCGTGTATTTGTCATATGATTTGTTACTTTTCCATATGTAAATTCTATACACGACGTGTGAACCCTTTCAAACATAACATGTGTATTTTCCATGTGTACAATACATATGACATTTTTCACTTAGAACGTGTTCTATTTTGATGTAACAAAGCATCTAACATCCTGTAATGCCAACTTGATATTTTTTTATTTTATGCTTTTGTGGTACCAAAAGCGCTAAAAATGTGGTAAAAGCACTAAGTTTGCATCTTTGCATCAGCTGTGGTAGGAAATAAAAAACTGTATGGCTGCAAAATTATATATTGTAGGTTATGTCACATGTAATTACACATGTACGTCTGAAAGCAAAAATTAAAACCGTATGTAAAATGGCTATTTTGACAAACACGTGAAATTACATATGGGTTATCAAACTGACAAGTCATATGACAAATACACGCCGTGTAAAACCATTTTTACAGTTTTATTATATGTGTAGAAGTGCAATGCCGACAACATATACACTTCACTATATTTTATTTTAGTTTAATACGTTTCGCCTTCAAAAATAAACATCCTTTAAGAAATAGTCCTTTAGAATAAAGTTTGCGTGACTGGCAAAAGAGGTGGCCTGTAATTTCTACAATCAATTTAAACTTGCAAAAGCCATTGAGTTATTTTATAATAGTAAATAATGAATTAGAATTGAAAATGATTTGTCAATAAAACGTAATATAAAAAAATTACAGCTAAAATAGCAAATCAAACAAAAAAAAAACAAAAAAAAAAAATATAAAAAAAATTAAAAAATATTTGAAGGGTTTGCAGCAACAAAGAGTTAACTCAAACAAATAATTGGACGTCGAAAAAGGTAATTTAAATATATTCTCTATTTAAAAAAAAGTTTTTTCTATTTCGCCAAAAATTATAAACATTGGAGTTAAATCATTGTTGCTGCAAACCGTTCAATTTCAAAAGAAATTTTTACAAAACCTTTAAATTATTTTAAACTCAACCTTAGGATGATGAATTTACCTTAATATTAAACTGTAATGGTAATACAATAAAATTACTCTAAGCTGGATAACTACAATGGTGAAAGGTCATGGAAACTTCAAGTATCATCTAGCCAAGATGAAAATCGTAGAAGATGATACTTGCAGACTGTGCCTTAAGGAGGCTAAGACGGTGGGGCACATTGTATGCGAATGTCCAGCACTGGCTAGCGTAAGACTTAGGACCACTGGCAGAAACTTGTTAAATGTGGATGCCATGGATGAACTGAGCCTTGAACATATGCTTGCTATTATTAAGGACTGCGTGATGAGAAATAAGGCCGACAGTTACCAGTCAACAGTCTGAAATCGCTAAAGTCAAGATTAAGGGCTGGTTGTAGCACGTAAAATTGTATGAGGGAAAAGTTGCCGTAATTACATTTCGGTTGTCTATAATCATTGAGGACGGAAGGAGATCGAAACTGGACCTATTAAGGAAGAGGTCTGCTTCAATATTTCTCCTACATTAAAATAATAAACTTTTATAGTTAAAAAACTCTTGGGTTTCTCTTCATTTATGTATTTATTCATTAACGAAAACCTTTATTCGTTGTACTAAAACATCCAGAGTCTTTGCTAGGAATCGAACCTGCAACACCTCTAGACTCAAAAAATATCATACTGCCTAACAAGACACCCATGCTTTTCTATTTAATTTATTATTCTTTAATAGTTTTCTAAACTTTTTTTGCATTAAAATTTAACCAACTGAAATTTAATTAAAGTAACTTTAACTCCTTCCTGCTGGGAGAGATTTATGGAACGCTGACTGACCTGTATCAACAATATGCTCAAAACCTTAAATTGGAATTAAAGCTAATAAATTGAAGATTTCTTTTCATTTAAATGTAAGCATTTGCCATAAATCAAATATTGAGCTGTCATAAAGTATAAAATATGTGTAAATTAATTTGCATAAAACAACATAAATCTTTATAAAAACAATTAAGAAATAAATTAAATAAATTATTCTGACTATTGAAATAAAATTTTTTTTTGTTTTAATAATAAAAATGTCAAGCATAACCAAAGGGATGTTCAAAGTTTTACAACTCAAATGTGTTAATGTATAGAAGTAATTTTATAGTTAAACACTGCATGAGCACAAACAAGAAGCTCGTAAATAGCTCATTATAATATTTCATTGAATTCATGTCTGTTCATTGCACACGAGTAACGATGATTGGACAATAATAAACACCGAAGACAAACGAGCTAAACGTGATGAGCTTGCAGAGTTTTCATAAGCATGTTTACATAAGCATGAGTAAATATTGAACAGAATAACAATGAAGTTGAGCGAGTTCAACCAGTTTTATGTGTAAAAACAAAAAATACTGAAAAGGCTTTTTATTTTTCATAAAGACAACGTTTAATAAAAATATTCTCTAAAAATGCACCTGCTTTTTAAAATATAATAAATAAAAAATCAAATATCCATTTACGATAAATTATGTTTTAAGACAAATATTTCATTTTATTTTTTTTAACATTACTTACGTTAATTTTAAGGTCTTTATTTCTTAAGAAATACAAAAACAAAAATCCAAGCAAAACGCTTATCTTAAATCTTATCAAAAAGTTCTACACAACTACTAAACAAAATAACACACTGAGTGTTTCGAACAAGAGATGAGTAAACACGGCGATCACTATTATAGAAAGTTCATTTTACTCAATCAACTCATTGCGTTTATGATACAAACAGAGTGTGGTATGAGTTGGCACTCACTAGTAAATAGTATGGTATGAGTAGGCATGTGTTCAGTAAGCTAGTTTGTAGTCGATTACTGACCACTTGTTCATGAGCTTATGAGCACACCCACTAGATGAGCTTGTTTACGCAACTGTTTGTTGTATAGATATCTTTGAGATCGGATTCATTGATTTCAACGTGTTTACTAGAAGGCCATTAGCTGCTTGTATATTATAGAACGCCGATAAACATTTACGCTTTACGATGTTCCCAGATTCTTGCAATCACCAGATATAATCAAAAATCCTATCAAACCAGTCACTTACATATATTGCAATAGTCTAGGTTCTGAAAGAATTGGAACAAGTTCACTCTTAGTCCATTGTAATTTTTCAAAGGCCACCTACTCTTAATGTTTCTCTATTAAATCCTTGAATTTTCAACCCCTTAAAATCATCCCGACGTTCTCAAAAATCTTGAAAGACTAGCGAATGACGAATTGCTAAGATAGTCCGGATTTAGAAAGTGTTCCTAGTTATCTTTTAAGCATTCTTACAGGGCTGGGAATTTGCAGACTAGTTGCTAAATACGATTGGCCACTTTTTCGTGTAAATATATTATTTTCACATATATGAATTGTTAAAGTAAGGCTTATGTTCTCTTATTCTCTCTGACTACTAATATTAGTTGAAGTATATTTTTATACAAATTAGGTAATTACTTTTTAAAAAGAAAAAAATGGGAAAAATTTAACTAGATACTAGCAGAATGGAATGCATTTTCTAGACAGCTATGTCTGTCATCATCATTCTTCGTTCTATCTACTTTTCTGTTCATAGTGTCTTCAAATCATAAAGCTTGATTAAGCTGTTTAAATATACCATTCTTCGTGGTTAACAAATGTGTGGGAAATATGCCTCATTTCATTTAACAAATAAAGCCCTGGTGGACTAGTAGGCAGTGTGCAAGTCTATCAGTCTGGTGTGCGTGTTCATTTATACTATTGTTTTTAATTTTTAGAATATAATTTTAATATTTTATGGATTTAATGCATTGAACCATATTATATAATAATACTTGCTGTGCCCACAAACGTTGTGTGCGTCCTGACAATATTTTGTTCGATTTTGCTTTGGAAGTAATCCACACCAAATTTTAAGTCTCTTCAGTCTTTAATTTATATAAAGGCACCCATCCCTGGATAAAATTCTAAAATTTATATAAAATTTTAAATTTCTAAAAATTATTGTAAAGCTCTGAAAAAGGTGTTTAAAATATTTTAATAAGAATGTAATTGCAGAAAGTAAAAATACAAAACAAATACAACTTTTATTCAATTGTCTATTTGGCAGTAGGTAATTCATATTTTGTTATTGTTTTAAAACAGCGCCATCTGTTGGGCAACAGTGTTTAAAATATCCCGATTTCAATTTATATTTTGTCATTATTTTAAAACAGTGCCATCTGTTGCGCAACCGTGTTTAAAATATATCGCCTTCAAAAATAAAAGATGCCCTAAAGTATGCAATACCTTTAAATAGGTTAAAAAAATCGGTTTACTTTTAGTGCCTTTTCTCCACATTCTCTTGGAAATAAGCTATATTTACGGAAAAAAAATATAAATATAGTGGAATCAGAATACTAAGGTACCTCCTCACAAAATTTCGCTAAAATCCATCTAGTAGTTTTTATGTGATGTGAACACAAAGAGAAAGACAGACAGACAGGAAATGAGTTATTGTTTTATTATATGTATAGATGTTTATACTTCAACATACTTATGGTTATATTTTATAATGTTATCTTTTGGTTAGAGAAAAATATGATACAATATTATATGTAATTGTAAATATATGGTTTGACTAAAACCATATAAATCAATCATATATAATGGAATTATATGATATTGAATTATATTATAATATATTGCGCTTAGCATATGATTACCACAACCATATTTTTTCTTTGTGTGTAGTAATTTATTTTTGTACGTCTAAGTTAGTGCTCAAATATAAGTTGCTTTTGTAAAAATATTAATCATATGATCAGATGTAGGCTTTTGTTATTAAAAACATTTTTTAGAATATAAGTTCTGTGACGTAAATAGCCACTGTTTCCAAACCCTTTGACCTAACTATAACCCAAATCCTTCAACCTCAGAGGGAATCTTTTTCCCATTAACCTTCAAAACTTTCTCTGATGCATCATTTAAATAATGTCCTGAAAAGAAATCAAATAAAATTATTCCGATTGCCATTTTACTCAAAACCACAATGTCACAGAAAATGAATTAAGCTTAATTTATAAATAAACAAAAAAAGAGTTTTCATTCTGAGTTGGTATTTTACTTTTTTACTTTTATATACTTTAAATCTCATTTTCGTTTTTTTTCCCTTTTAGGTCTTAGTGGTAAAGGCTTTTTATCTTTGCATACTTTTAGGCGCAAAATAAAACTGAAAATTGTTGTTAATAAATACTAAATACTGTATAAAACAATGGATAATTAAAATAAAAAATTAGGGTTTCTCTTTCGGTAGCAAAAAGGAAACACATAAACAATATAAAAAAAATTATAAAAAATTAAAAAAAAATTTCGTTGTATCGAGTAAATAATGAAGGATGTTTATTAAGCAAAATACAAAAAAAAAAAAGATTTCTGTTTGGAAAATAAAAACAAAGGATTTTAAAATATTAAATGAACAAAAAATAATTTTTATATTTCACAATAAATGTGTTTTGTTTTTTGTGAAATCTGTTTGAGCATATTAATTTAATGGACAAAATATTATTGTTATTCTCTTGGAATTTATTGTTCAATTTCTGTTTGTTTTATTGTTATGCCCAGTCATGCTTTCAATATTACGCACAGTGGAATCAGATGCCAAAAAAAAATTTACACAAAATCTAATGTAATTAAATGACATAAATTGCACCTTATTGGTTTCAAACAAGAATAGTTCTATATTTCGCCGCACAGAATTAATGATTGCCGTGATCGAAAAATGCTCTAATTGTTGATTTGAACTTAATTATTTTTGATAAACTTTAAAGCACAAATATAAAAGTATATATAATCATAAAATATCATTAATATACAAGCTGTGCCCACACACGTTGTGTGCGTTTGTTCGATTTTGCTTTAAAAGTAATCCATACCAAATTTTAAGACTCTTACAAATTTAACTTATATAAAGGTACCCATCCCTGGATAAAATTCTACAAATTATTGTAAAGTTCTGTAAAAGGTGTTTAAATAAAAATCCAAATCAAATACAAATTTTATTCAATTGGCTATTTGGCAAGGCGAATTCATACCAGGTGGAGTCGATAGCCCAACTGATTGTTTTTTTCTCTCGTTTTTTTGCTAATGTCTTGTCAAGAAATGCATTGTTTCATATCTGCTAATCTAACGTCAAAGTTGTTGTTTTGTTGTAGTTGTTGTCCTACTGCTCACACCTGGTATGAATTCGCCTTGCTATTTGGCAGTAAGTAATTCATATTTTGTTATTATTTTTAAAACCGCGCCACCTGTTGCGCAACCTTGTTTAAAATATCGCCTTTCAATTCATATTCTGTTACAAACAGTGCAATTGTGTTTAAAATATCTCGCTTTCAAAATTAAAAGATGCCTTAAGGTATGCAATACCTATAAATCGTTAAAAAAAATCGGTGTACTTTCATAGATTTTTCTCCACTTTCTCTTCGAAATAAGATATTTTTGCGCAAAATATTAAGATACTAAGGTACCTGCTCACATAATTTTGTTAAAATCCATCCAGTAGTTTTTACGTGATGCCAACACAGACAGAGAGACAGGAAATGAGTTACTATTTTATTATTTGTCTAGACTAGCTGTGCCCACACACGTTGTGTGCGTCCTGACAATATTTTGTAGGTTTTTGCTTTGAAAGTAATCCACACCAAATTTTAAGACACTTATAGCGCTTCAGGTATACGTATTTACTTTATATAAAGGTACCTATCCCTGGATCAAATTCTAAAAATTATTGTAAAGCTCTGTAAAAGGTATTTAAAATATTTTAATAACAATGTTATTCCATAACGTAAAAATACAAATCAAATACAAATTTTATTCAATTGGCTGTTTGGCAGTAAGTAATTAATTTTTTGTCATTATATATTAAAAACAGCGCCATCTGTTGTAAAACTGTGTTTAAAATATCCCACTTTTTCTCAACATTCTCTTGGAAATGAGATATTTTTGCGGAGAAAAGTATTCTATATTGGAATCAGGATACTAAATATTAAAGTATGCAGTACCTTTAAATCGGTAAATAAAATCGGAGTACTACCCATGCTTTTTCTCCACTTGCTCTTCGAAATAAGATATTTTTGCGGAAAATATTAAGATACTATAGTACCTCCTCACAAAATTTTATTAAAATCCATCCAACTTTCACATGATGCGAACTAAAAATATACAAATCATGTTTGCTTTTTCGAAGATTTGAGTTTAATTTGATCTGAATAGATCGTGTTTATGTTTGAATAGGGAGGGTACCCATCTCTGGCTTCATTTAAGTGGGTGGTGACAAATTTTTAAGGATTATTTCACGTATAAGGGGCGCTGCTGATCTTAGATTTATAGTATATATACATATTTATAGTAACTTAGTTTTTTTATGGCTATTGCCAGCATTCCTCTAATTAAAGTAAAACTGCACAGTTGGTTCTTCGCTTTTAATTGTTGGAAAATTTCTTTTACTATTGTACATTATTTATAAAGAAAAATACAAGGAACTAATCGAGCTACTTCTTATCTACTGGATTTAAAACCAAAGGAAAGTGAAAATTGAATTTGATAGGATCGTATCATATCCAATATTTTTTTGGTTCATCTTTGGGATTATCTCTAACCTAAGTGGCAGTACTCTCAACGCGTTTAAGTTAACCATATGGGATTGTACTGATTGTATGGAATCGTAAAAAAATAATAAATAATATAATAATTTATTATAAAGTAAGTATGTTTAGTGAAAAGGACGTATCTAGTATACATAGTTACATAGTTTTTAAACATATTATGATCACTTAATTAAATTATATAAGAATATGATCAACATATAAAAAACTTTAATTACACTGGCCAACAAATTAGGCAAAAAATTTGGACTGTGGAAACGAAGCATGTTTTTTAGCTAATCTGGGTGCGCTGAATTCGAATCTGGCAACAAAGTTGGGCCTTCACGTCCAGTTCGTTTTTTATCGCATGCTGGCAATACTGTAAAATAGTTAATACTGACACTACAATTTCACAGTTATTAATTTGACAAAAGCCTGCATTCGTTATAAATTTGTATAAAGATTGTTCGAATCACTTGAACATGCAATCAAAATATTTCAAATAAACCGTTAATTGATCCAAATGACGTTCTTCTTCCACCGCTGCACATAACATTGGGCCCATTTAAGAACTTTGTCAAGGCTCTGGACAATGATGGTGCAGCATTTAAATATTTGTTAAAAGTTTTTCCTAAAATTACATATGCTAAAATCAAAGAAGGGATATTTGTTGGCTCTCAGATCAGGAAGCTTATGAATGATCATAATTTTTCGCAATGTTTATCGGAGAAAGAATATCCAGCCTGGCAGACTTTTAAGTGCATCGTGAAAAGTTTTCTTGGAAACAATAAGAGTGAAAACTACAGACAAATTGTTGCTGAATTATTGCAAAAAATTATCATGAACTGGGTGCACGAATGTCACTCAAAATACATTTTCTTCATTCGCATTTAGATTTTTTCCCACAAAACCTAGGTGCTGTCAGCGATGAACAAGGGGAGCGCGCCCATCAAGATTTAATGAAACTTGAAAGAAACTATCAAGGATTTTGGGATAAAAGTATGCTGGGAGACTATTGCTGGACTCTAATACGTGAAACTGAACCAACAAAATACAAACGACAATCATATAACGCTATTTACTTTTGAAAGCTCATTGATTTTTAAATAAAATAATAATTTTTTATGGAAAAATCCAACAAACGCTTTATTTTATATCTCGAAAACCTGATAGAGAAACGTGATAGAGAAAAACCATTTACAGATTCGAATTCAGCGCACCAAATTACACTAGAAACGGTATTTGGTTGCTTCAGTCAAAAACCTTGTTGGCTAGTGTTATTATACTATGGTCACATTATATTACTTACACACTGTGTAATTTTTTAAGTCATGGCAAAATAACGATATACGGACACCACTACGTCATAAAAGACCAAAAAAAGACCCCTGTCTCCCAGTTTTGCCCAAAGTCCTCCAGGTTTTTTTATGGGCCCTCAAAGATGTGGGGCCTCGATGTCATTTTTGCAAAAAATGATCATTTACTCAAGCTCATATTTTGCAAATCGTTTGAAATTTTGATATACTCTCTGAGGCAAAGTTGTTGCTCTTGTCATAAAGAACAAAAATTGTTAACATCATTACAACATTGAATCAAAAAAACTTCATCTTCAAGGTCAAAATCGCAAAAAACTTAAAAAAAAATCAGTTTTTTTAACCTTTTTTCCCCTGTTCAGGTCCATAGGTAGCAAACCGTTCAAAATTCAAAGAAACAATCAACTACAAAAATGAACCTAAGATTTCAATAAACAACTTTCTAGAACATATGAACTTTCTAGGAATGATTCTTAACACAGTTTAGGTAGCGCTTAGGTAGCCGAAATGAATTTAAAAATTTTCGGGAAATTTTTCACTTTTGCGGCTACCTAAGCGCTACCTAAACGGTGTTAAGAATCATTCCTAGGAAGTTCATATGTTCTAGAAAGTTGTTTATTGAGATCTTAACTTTTTACTACAACACTATATGAATTTTAATTTTATTTGAACTATTTTTAATGAATAAATTAATTATTTATTTTTTACTACAACTTAATTTTTTTTCTATGAATATCAATTTATTTCATGCCACTGTGTCACAGTACCACATCAGAATTTCCCTTGAATTGATGTAAATTTCTGAACAAAACTAATGTTGCTGTTTTTCCCATTAAAAAATCCATTGCGTGATTATTTATTGTGCTAAATGATAATAAAATTATTTCTATTTTCTGTACTTCATTTTATTGTTCCATTCGGTTTGTGTTCATTTTCGATATAATTTTTTTTTATGATATTTTGTTTTCTTTTTTGTAATTTTGGTCATTATTAAAAAAACAACAACAACAGAACTTTATTGATTGTATAATTTTTCTTAGTTTCCACTACATGACTTTTAAAATAATAGCGAAGAATAAAGAAATAATTACTCGTATAAATTGGTTTTAAAATAAGAGGTAAAGTTTTTTACGAAACTCTCAATAATTTGTATGTATGTATGTATATGTAAATGTAAATGTAAATGATGTCAGTAAAGAAAACTTATCAGAGAAAAAATAACAGCATTAATTTGCATACATTAACAAGTTCTTGTTTTAAAAATTTAATTAAAATAAAACCTGCAAAAACATACACACCGAGTTTAAAGTGGAAACGGAAATGGAAATTGTTTAATGTGAACTTAACGAAAGTCGTGCTGAAGCAGTGAGAAAACTGTAACAGCTTTTAAATAAAAACAATTGAATAATGCCAGAATTAATATGGAACTTAATTAAAAAGTGAAAAATTTTAATTATAACTTTTTAAGCAAAAAGATTTGAAATTTCATAATACAAGTTTTTGAAAGAAAAAAAAAATAAAAAAAAAAACAAATTAAAAAACTGACGGTTAATTATATCTGGGTTGGTTTCCTTGACAACTTGTAAAGAGTTGTTAAATTTTAAGGGCCGATGTTGATTTTGAATTAATCACAAATTATTCAGGAAATTATTGTGATTTGTTTTTATTTTTTTATTTTGATAATATTGGTATGTTTTAATTGAACCATGTATGTATGGAACAAAATATCGGCCAAATGGCCGCCGTAAGCTCGGCGGAACACCTCCATCCGGTGCTTCAAATTTTCGATGACGCTGAGGCGTGATTGAGGTTCTATGACGTTAATGTGTCAAATTATTTCATCCTTTAGCTCTTGAACCCCCGGGGGTTCCAATTGTCACTGCAGGAATGGCAAATGCTTTGATTCGGTTCACTCGGGGAAAATAGGGGCACCAGACGCTAGGGTTCCTTGAGCATAAATCTGAAAGATTTATATTTATGTTAAAACATACAGGTCCTCTTCGAGGCCCGACCAGTGCCGAAAGGACTGGTACCACGGGAATCGGTTGCCCCACAGAGAGCCTATCCTCTCTGTGACCGGTTATTGGTGAGGTCCTCTTCGGGGGTACACGTGGTGGTTGTGGTTTAAGATCGACTTATGTAGGTAAGGTGCAAGGTCGATCAAGTGTGCTGTTGCACTCTCAACAGACGGAGTTTGGATAGTCTCCAAACCCCTAAGCAAGAGGTTATAATGTGGATTTAGGCTTGCCTTGGAAAGGCTTCCCATATTATATTATTTGCTACTCATTGTGACTGTATCACACACAAAAAGCGATTGGTGGCAATCGTAAAGTGTTGTTATACTACACAATGGGGGCGCTAGTCTACGCCTAAGTTTCACTCGGTGGTAAGACCACCGTGAGGTTAGGCCGAGTAGGCAGGTACTCACGTTAATCTTGTTCCACACAATCCTTTAGCTCTTGAATTGTTGCTGGGTTTTCGACGTACAACTTTTCTTTCACATAATCCCAAAGGAAGGAAGAAGTCAAACGGTGTCAAACCACATGATCTTTGAGGCTAATTGACATTGCCACCATGTGAGATAACATGGCCATTGAGTTTGTCGCGCAAAAGAGCCATTGTTTCTTTAGCTGTGTGGTAAGTGACATCGTCCTGTTAAAACCACATATCGTCCACATCTATATATTCCCATTCGTTAAAAACTCACGATAGCGAACACCATTCACAGTAACTGCCTGACCAGCCTCAAAAATACAGCCCGATGATGCCGCCAGCCCATAAACCGCACCAAACAGTCACTCTTTGTGGGTGCATTGGTTTTTCGATAATCACTTTTGGATTTTCATTCGGCCAAATGCGTCAATTCTGCTTATTGACAAATCCACTGAGGTGCCTCATCACTGAAGACGATTTTCTTCGAAAATTGATCATCCAATGTTTGTATATCTTCCCACCATTCTAAGCATTGCTGGATTGTGTATCTTTCCATAGTTCAAATTGAGTTAGTCTGAAATTGAGAAATGTCAAATTAAATGCAGAAAAAAACTTGACGTTTAGGTGTAGTTCACATGTAACATCGGCCCTTAAAATTTAACCTCCCGATAGTTTGCTTACGCGCAAGCTTTTTAAATAAAATCAATTGATTCCATTTTGACACCACTCCATTTATCCGGACAATAAAGCCGATCCAAAGTCGATGTGGGTCCTAGTGGGTACATAGATCCATCTATCTAGTAAGGTCACCTACACTGGTTCCGGATAACTCCAATTGATTATCTAATATGTTTGCTGCAAGAAAATTGCGTCTAAAAGAATGGAGTGCCGGGCATTCGTTTTTTCTTTATACCTGTCAGTTACAACCGTGTTTATTATAAGAAAGTCCCAGTGTGTTAGCATGTGTACCGATCGCTAGCACACTAGTTAGCACAGCTAGCAACAATAATATGTCCTTCCTGTTTTTATTTACCAATTGGACCGAACACTTGTCGTTATAGTACGGCCATATTTTTCTTAAGAACATTCAATTGTTCAGATGAAGATTGAGCAATCTTACCTCAGCTCTTTGAAGGCAATACTCGAAAATATTCTTTCTATTAGCAGCTTGGCGGAATATACAGTATTGGAGACATTCTTGGTAGAGTCCACCCGGGATAGTACATCCGTCTATTTATGGCCAAAAAAGTCACAGTCAGAGGTAGTAGTAACCAAATTAGGGTAACGTCATTTCGATAAACCAGCTTGGATAAACGTAGCCTTACTTTGTCCTACTATTGAAGAATTGAAGATGTAATGCGACTCTTAGTGACAGTCAACAAAAACGCTGTCTGTGCCCCCAACATTCCCAGAACTCAAGCAGAACTCTACATGCCTCCCTAACAGCTAGAATTTCAGCCTTAAAAAACACTTGCCCTGTGTATAGGAACTTGCACTTTTCTCCCAACAAATAAATTTAATTTTTAATATAAAACGCTATGGGTAATTAGCACAATATTAAATAATTAATATCTAAATTCCCAAAAATTTTATATATAGCAAATTTATATATTTTTGGGTCTTTTATTCTATTTTTTGCGAATTTTAGCTATTTTTGTTAATTTTTTTTTGGATTTGTTAAAAATATTTTCAAATTTAAAAAACTATATATATAAAAATAAGTTGGATTGTGTTAGTAATTGATATTCCGATTTGGTTTCTGCAAAGTTTATATGAAAGGTGAAGTCTATACCAAGGTTTTTATGTATAAACGGTCTGTGTATACATATGTATTGGTTCATGAGTTATAGCCGGAATAGTTGGCGTGATACCGCCCATACAAACTGAAAAACTATTATCGTGTTCCGTGTTCGAACTCCAATAGAAAGCGACTTGAAACTTTGCAAGACTAGCCTTTGTGCTCGGGCGCATAGTCTGCCAAAATACAGAATAAATTGGGGCAGTGAACGTGGTACCTCCCGTACAAAGTGAAAAATTATTATTGTGTATATAGAGAGGTATGGTATTCAAAGTGGATACAAGTAAATCCCTTACCCATGCGTATACTCTAGAAAAACATTGGCTGAATTGGGACAGTGAGCGTGGTACCCCCCCATATAAAGTAAAAAAATATTATCCTGTATCTAGAAAACTGAAATAGGTAGCGCCTTAGAATTTTGCATCAGTAACCCCCAAAATTAAGACACATTGTGTAGAGAAACACAGACCGAATTTGAATGGAGGGCGTGGTACCTCCTATACAAAGTGAAAAATTATTATCGCATACCTAGAGAACTACATTAGGTAGAGTCGTGAAACTTTGCACAAGTAACCCTCATACTAATGTGCATTGCAGTCTAGCAAAATACAGACTGGATAAGAAAACTGGGAGTGGCACATACCATATTGAAAGTAAAAAATTGTGATCGTGATAATACGTATAGTCTAGCAAAAAACAGGTTGGATGGGAACATTTTTGACTTGACTTGCGTTAAAGGTTGGTCATACTTTTCTTCCAAGTGTTTATTGTATTTTTTGTGAATGGGTGTAGCGAAGCGCACCGGGGATAACTAGTATTTTATAAATCAGAAGCGATATTTTAATATCGATTTTGGCAAAATATGTGAAAATAAATATGACGACCCTGCTTAAGGGCATCAAACATCATATCCATAAGCCATGGTTTATGAAAAATAAATAATACTCGTAACTGATGCAAACGCTTACTTTCGAAGAGCTGCAAGTATAAATGTTTTCTTCGAAAAAAAACCAAGAAAAATTAATCTTCGTTTTATGAAAAAATAGTTTTTGTTTTCTAAGTTTTTCTTAGCTGCATTTTTCTGACATTTATATCTTTAATGCTACTGAATGGGTCCAATATCACGTGACTTAAGTTTCCTTGAGTGTCAAAAACAGTTGCTGTTGTGGAAATAAAAAGGCATGGCCGCAGGAAGGTAATGAAAGCTAAGAAGGAAAAGACAAAATGAGTTGATTTTAATTTATTTTCCAACCAACAGCTATTTTTCAATAAACCAGAATATTCTTGAGAAAAAAATCACTACTTTTTAGTTGTTGTTGTGTGTGTTTTTGTTTTTTATCTCTTAAGAAGGTCTTATCAACTCCATAATAAACCTACAACCCGAGTAACATTGAAAATGATTAAGATAAAGACAAAAAGCATCTTAAGCTTTAACGACTTCTCAAGATAAAGAAAATAGTTAAAGTATGAATTTATAACAACCTTAACATAGAAAGCTTAAGAACAGGAACAAATCAGCTTAATTTTTATATAACAAAGCACAAAGTTTATAAAATTATTTAACTTAAAAAAAAACAATTTGTTGGGAAAATTTTTAAATTAAAAACAAAATTAAAATTTAAATCATTTATTAGTTTATTTAAGTCAAAGTTAGCTGGGTTCACTGCTAGGATCTTTCAAAGCAATGATAATAAAAGGGATAATTCCTAATAGCCACATGGTGCACAAAGGCTTATTATATTTACAAGAGAAAAAATGTATGAAAGAATCGAAAGCTTTATCTATCGGACCATATCTTTCAAGTCTGTGACCCAGGGTATGCGGAGCGAAATTGCATAGAAGTTGGTTGGAACTATTCATACAGACAATT